>VZSC01002777.1:2113-20220 GCA_013398225.1 Steatornis caripensis | reverse complement strand
TGAGCTCCCCCCTCCCTGATGATGAATACATCACCTGGTGGCTGCAGGGCACAACCCAAAAAAGTCCCAGACTGTACTCAGCAGCAGGCAAAAACTGGATGCAGGAATGCTCAGATCAGGATCAAAGGCAGAAGAATCAGTTAGAGTCCAACACTTGAGCGAGCTACTGGGCACTACTCTCTAACACAACCTGGACCCTTACTGACAGCCCCATGCTGGGCTGAAATAGGCTCCTGGGCCACAGGTGTGGGTGGAAGCACCAGGTGAGGCTGCTTAGGGCCGTTAAAGCCCATCAGTGCCCTCAGGCCCCTGGCCATAAAGGGAGAGGGAGTGACCCTTGTGATCCCTCAGCTTTATACTGAGCATGATGGGTGTGGGATGGAATGCTGCATTTGGTCAAACCAGGACAGTTGGAAATAATTTCTATCTTTTGTATGGGTGACTACAGAATTCAAGGGATATAAGGGAGTACAGAAATCAGTGATGCATCGCTAATTGGTTAAAATATCCTTTTAATCATGGCCTCCAGGCACTATGCCTCAGAACTATCTAGGTATTTTTACCAACTTTTAGCTGAAAATCTAGAATCTACCTTGGTGATATTCTCCCATAGACATCTTCTCACTCAAAAACTCCTCATTGCATTTTCACTGGAAAATCTTTCTCTCTGAGGCCTGTTCTCTTTCATAAGAGCCTTATAACAGAATCTCTTGGCTAATTACATAAGCATGTCTTACATGGAGAACAGAGACCTCAGACACTACAGAATCTGGGACTATTTACTTAAAACTCAGCAGAAGTTTAAAGGTGGCCATTGGGAAAGTGAAATAGTCAAATATTGAACTTATTCAGAGAACTGAAACCACTTTTTCCCCCACCCACAGTTACAGTAATTTAACATACTTATTTGTATCTCTTCTGCAGTGATTCTACCTTTAAGTGAATGTAATTGTACTAATTATGTTATCTTAAGTTTTTATTTTCAAAAGCTTAAGTTGTCTAAACTCCCAGTGTGAGGAACTTAGAAGGTGACATTTCACTAATGTCTGCTTTGAGAAACTGACAGAGATTGATAGAGTGTTTTTTAAATATGTCCCCATGAGAAGCATCTCATATAAAATTAAAATGACACTGAAACTTTTAAAAATGAACTCTGTGATGTGTGAGTGCTTTTGTTTACAAGAAAACTTGGATAGAGAAGCACTTTAAGGTAGTTTTCCAGATGCATGATGTGTATTTTTTGTTTAGAGTTGTCTTCAAACAGTGTTTTTTAAACAACAGTTTTACTCTCACTAAAAACTCACTGAAAACTGCTTTTCACTGCCCTGCATACCAGAAACACGTACATTATAGGCCAGGCTGTGTGTTGCCAGCTCAAAGAATGTATACTGAATGAGAAACTCTGTGCAGAAACCCTCAAACTTCAGTATTAGCAGGTTCATACCGCACACTTCTCTCTTGGTGTGCATTGGAAAGGTAGAGCCTTACCTCCTTAGTCTGCTTTTCTTAATTGCATTATCTCATTAGAGATACTAGTAACCTCAAGGTTTCATTTGCACAATGATTGCATTTAGGGTTTGCTCTTCTGCAGGAAACATAAGAGCCAGGAAGCTTCTTTAGGTTTTCCCCATTGCCCACCTTCCTCAGCCTGGCAGGCACAATTACCAAAGTTTACTGCACTGCAGTGTGCTTTTCAGAGCCACGCATCTGCATTTCAGGCACCCCAGCTGTCACGTTAAGAGCAGAAAGTGTGTGGGGGAAAGTTCCCCACCCATGTGCATTTGACTAGCCTGTTAACATCCCAAGAAAGATGAGACCCTTGCGCCCCATCAGCCTGTCCAAACTCAGCTAGACAGCACACTGTATTGGAGGGTGATTCGAATGCCCTCTTTGGGATATCCCGTTCAGACTCCTCAGTCAAACGAGTTATTCAAGTTTCTGGAAACTCACACTAAAATGAAGCTCAGCTGAGAATTTTATTATACAAATCCGTGACAGTTTAAGGTTTGTGGATTGCAGGTGATAGTAGACTAACTGCAAAAACAAGCGTGAAAACAGTGGATGTACAAGATTGTCATTTAATAAAAGGAAAGCTAGCTGAAGTTAATAACTGAGTGTACTTATAGTTCTTACCAAATAGGTGTCCTATGGGGGAGAAGGCAGGTTCGGGCCATCAACCAATCCCAGTAGTTACAGTGGAGTCTTCTCTACATTTTATTCTCTCCCCTAGTCCTTTTATATTATTTAATATTTAGGTGGAGCTTGAGTGACTCTAGTCATACATGCTTTTGTCACTGATTGCTGAAGAATTCCCTTGCCTCGATTTAAAGGTATAACTTCCCTAAAATTCACTACGCATGCTCAGTGAGGGGTGGTCATACCCGACAGGGGGGCAGCTTTGGGATGGACATGTGTTTTTTACTATTATAATGAGATTATAATGGGCAATGTTCATCCAAAGGACAGCAATTTCATACGATCGTCAGCTCAGTCTCTTATCTTCCTTGGCTGGCGGCCGCTATAAGGTTTATCAGTTCCACAGTACCATCAAGTTCCCATCCTTGCAAAGATTAGAACAGAGCGTGGGTGGAGTCTTCACTCCGCTCCACCCTCCATTCTGTTCCTCTTAGCACGTGCTAATGTTGCAGATAGTACTGTTTCGGGAACTATCATGGGACTAGCCAACCACATTCTGTCTTGGAGGCCGTAGCTATATTTTACCCTAACATTTCTTTAGTGTTATAACTTTAAACTTTAGAAGTTTTTTTTCCCTTTCCCTAGTTTTCTCTAATTTTACCCCTAATTTTCTCTAATTTTACTCCACCCCGGGTCATTATCCCACAACAGCATAACAGAGTCTTTCTGTAGCCAATGACCAAACAGGTGAAGAGACTGATCCATCCTTTCTTCATGTAGAGAGCAGGAACGGTTCTGAGGATCTAGGAACAGCCCAGCCCAGCCCTGTTCAGTAGTTCTAATGCACACTCGTATGATACAGTGAAACAAAGTGTCTGACCTTTGGGATTGTGTGTGACTTTTATATCCAATTGCAAATGCAACAAATACATATCCAAGAAGAATACTCTGCGCCTCTAGTTACAAGTAACTGTGCTTCATGCGTGGCTAGCAGCGCTCATCAGTATCATGTAAGTTTGGTGCAAGTGCACAGTTCTCTGATTAGACACAACCCTTCTCTCTGCACAGAAATCGATTCACCATTGAATGCAATTTGACTTTCATAATAGAAAAATATCTTTTACATGAATCTTTTATACCATTTGGGAAGTAAACCTTCAGCTCTCCAGATTTAATAGTAGAAGTAAAATTAGCATGATATAAGTGCTAATAGGAAAGCTGGTATTCTACAGCACAGAAGAATTAAGTCTAACAGCCCCATCATTACTTCAGAAGAAGTTCTCTTCAGAAGAAATAATGAGAAAGGAGGCATTTTATTCTCCCTTGGCTTAGATACGGCTTTCAGGTCTCTGTTGGTCTAGTCCCTCT
Source organism: Steatornis caripensis (assembly GCA_013398225.1). Lineage (NCBI taxonomy): Eukaryota > Metazoa > Chordata > Aves > Caprimulgiformes > Steatornithidae > Steatornis > Steatornis caripensis. The sequence continues at coordinate 16,716 of VZSC01002777.1, read as the reverse complement.
TTTAGAAACAGAAGTGTGTGAGTATAAGTAGAAATGCTACCTTTACTGATTCCCCTGCATCCTCTCTGTTCTTGAACAATAATTAAAATCAGTAATAGAAGAGAGTACTTGAGAGGGGAATTGCCATCTATTGAGCACATGGCCATTAGATTAGTTCTACAGTTCTGTATGGTTTTATACAGTTCATGAAAATCTATTCCATTCACATGATTTCATGTGGAGGATACATAGCGAAGAGTGGCTTAGAGAGATGTTAATCATTGCTATCTGTTTCTTAGATTGTCATCCCATCAGGTGCAACGCAGGCTTAAAAAATGCAATATTCTTTTCTTATGGGTATATCAATGCATTAAACTCTTCTTCATGAGAAGCATTGCCAGATCAATAAGACATTTTATCTACATTTTCATGGTGGTCCCTTGAGCTTCCAGTTTCCATCCTAGCTATTAATTGAGTCAAATGACAGCAGATATTATAAAAAAAGGTTTCCAAATCCAAATCCTTTTCCTAGTCCTACCTTGAAGCTTTTCTAGCATTCCAGATGTTCAGATGCTCAGGTTGAGGGTTTTTTGCTTTATTTCTTTTGGGCAATATCATAGCCCTTTCATTTTTTATTTTTTTATTATTCTTTTTCCCCCTGTGAAGCAACTATTACAATCAAAAAAACTTTTTAGGGCCAATGCCTAAGTCTGCAATTGAAGACATCAGAAGTCTTTTTGCTTTGGTAATTTCCAGTGATGTGAGACCTCCTAGGATTTACCTTTATCTTATTATGAGATATATATGTAGTGATGTACATCAATGTGACTGTCTATCACATGAAAGTTCATCTTTTGAATCTCCTTGTCAGCTAGGCTTTGCGGTGACATAGCCAGGATCTCTGATTCCCACGCTTCATTGATTTCACGTACCCACCTTCCAGGCTTCTAACCCTGGGCAAGTAAACTAGTTTTGTGGTCCTGCTGATGAGCCCAGTTTTCAGACTAATCTCCCTCTAAAGGTTACAAATATACTCGAACACTAGTTATAAAAACAAATTAAATGCAAAAGCAAAAGACAAAAGACAGTGCATAATATTAGTAAGGAAGAAAATCTGCCTTTTAAAGTTTACAGCTTCTTACTGTCAAGGGACTATATATGAGACACTATGATAGGGAGCACTGCTTCTTCTTGCATCTACCAGGCAGAACAATGCAGAGGAACACACACTTATCACAAAAAACACTCAGATAATTTGTTTCTGAGTATTACAAACAGCTACATTTAGATCTAGCATGACTCACCTGTTCTTCATATGTTTACCAACATTATACCAGTTCTGTGTATTAACATGGAATGGATTAAACAAGGTTCAAAAAAAAAAAAAAAAGGGCAAAAAATCAGATGTCTCAACTTCCCTGGAAATTAGTTAAAGAATAGAGAGAACAGAATAGAAGCAGTTCTGGAATGAGAGAAGATACTGGTACTGCAGCACAGGAGCATCACAACTTCGCATGACATGGCATATGGGCAAAGCGTGCACGGACAGATGGCTCAGAAGAAGGGAGGCAGAAAAAAATGGTGGAAACTCCAACTGTGACAGTTCAGCAGAATAGGTGTCATCAGTCGGAAAGGATCTGGAAGCAACTCTGTGCAACAGCATACCAGGGCACAGCACAGGTTGAAGAAAGGCCTCAGTTTATCTGACAAGAATAGGCTAATTGCATCGATCTTCTTTGCTCAGGCTAATATAGTTCAGCCAGTGCTAAGCACCAAAGAAATGGGATGCTCGAATCCAGGAGCAACACCCATTTCCACAGGTCTGAAAACAGAGCTGAAAACAGGTTTGGCCTCTGAAGCGCACTTGCTAGGTGTAAAGGCTGCAGGCGGCAGAGGTTGCAGTCAGCCTCAGGTTCTTTGGTGAAGTGAGAGCACTGTGATATCTCTGAGCCCATGCGATCAGTCCTTTCCTCATGGTCCTCTGACAGTCAAATAGTTTTAGATTACGGCTACAAACTGTGGAATGTTTCTAGCTATCCAAAAGATGCACTGTTTCAACATAGTATGTTGAAAATTTTCTCAGTAATTTTGATTTTTTTCTATAACCTTCCATTCACAAGAACTCTGTAAAGACAAATTAATCTCTTTTCAGTAATAAAGAAAAATGACTGCACAGTCTTTCTGTGTGATGTAAATTTGACAACACTTGAGCAGAAACATAAAAATATAAAAGAAATGCAAAAATAAATCTAGGTGTCCCATTAGTTTAAGTCAGCTGTCTAGCATGGGTTTTTTTCAGTGCTTGGGTTTGGTGGTGTTATTAAACTGTATGTTTTGTTCTTCATGATGCAGACTGGAAAAGATAACCTGCCCTAGCTTCTGACAAAAGGCAACACAGCGGTATGAACTCTTTAAATGACAGTTAACTGTCTTCACTTCATTAAATTTGAATATTTGACTAATATGTGAAGACTGAAAGATCTTAAAATTTGGTTTTAGTTTTGAATCTCAATTGTGAAAATATTTATATACCANGTATGAACTCTTTAAATGACAGTTAACTGTCTTCACTTCATTAAATTTGAATATTTGACTAATATGTGAAGACTGAAAGATCTTAAAATTTGGTTTTAGTTTTGAATCTCAATTGTAAAAATATTTATATATTATTATTACCATTACTATTACTACTACTATAACTGTTATCACTACTATAGATGTTACTATCCCAATGACAATAGTCACAAGTTCAGAGAATTTAAAGTTTAAAGGAAATATAGTTAAATTTAGGACAAAGATGAAATTTCAAAGCAAAAGTTTAAGTAACATGAAAGAAAGTTTAATTGTGTAAAAGCATGTTTATTCTACATGGTTAATTATTATTGGAGTGTTGATTTCTTTCTTATTACTGCTTATTACACCTCTTAGTTCACAAAGAAGAAAATTCAGTTCCTTTCAAAGTCTACATGCTGCTAGTTTGTAGGTAGTATGGTAAATTCTTTGTCTTTAACAAAGAGGCTGATTTCTTGAGTGAAGTGCAAAATGAGATTCAGCTTTACTTGTAAATGCACAACGGGTTCTTCCATAACCAAGAAGTCCTAAAAGGTCTCACCATAAGGTTTAAGTCAGTACAAAAGAGTCTTCTGAAAAAATCATACTACAGTTTGTTCTCTGTCCTAGCAATATGCCATACTACTATTTTTTCTACATCTTCATTTCTGGTTGTGTGCCTCCCCGAGCCCTCCATCTCATCCTTTTTCATTTGTCTCTAGGCTTAGCCTTTCCATGCTTCCTTAACTTCAGGTTTTTACTTTTGCTTCTATTTGATTTATTCTTTGTGACTTTTTGCCTTAACTATCTATATTCTCTAGGGGTCCTCTAAGGGCATAATTTGGAACTTCATGATCAGAATGACTAGAATGACCTTCTTCTATACATTACGTTCATTATAAACTTTGTCAATAGCAGCTCTTAATTTTTTGCTACAGATTTAAATGTATAAATAATAATATGACTCTAGGATTTGTGAAAACTAAGCCCATTTCTGCAACGACATAAAAAAATACATACCTATTAACATAGAAAATTGACTTTGAAATACAGAATTAGTCTGATAACCTGGCTAGGAACAATACTGCTAAGTCGAGCTAGACATTTAAATGTTTTAAAATGCTTTCTTGAAAATTATGAAATCAGTCTAAAACAATATTTTTTTAAAAAACAAAAAATGAGTTTAACCTCTTTATTTGCCTCTCTGTGACCTTCTTGGGCAAACAGGAGGTTCAGTAATTGCTGTTTCAAGAACTGAAAACTGACATTATCATGAAATCATCCAACTCCAGGATTGGCGAATAAAAGGAAAAGCATCAAACAACAGCAACAAGCTATGGAAAAATTACAAAATGGGATTTACATTTAATTTTTGTGTGACTGATGGGCCAGTTTGTGTGTGTGACATACACACACAGTGCAGTAAAAACAGTTGAAAAAAGCCCAGCTCTAGTGCTGGAGCAGTGGACAAATGTTAACATCGTACTCTTCCCAGTCTGATATTTGANAAGCTATGGAAAAATTACAAAATGGGATTTACATTTAATTTTTGTGTGACTGATGGGCCAGTTTGTGTGTGTGACATACACACACAGTGCAGTAAAAACAGTTGAAAAAAGCCCAGCTCTAGTGCTGGAGCAGTGGACAAATGTTAACATCGTACTCTTCCCAGTCTGATACTTGATACCTCTCAGTACTTACGTGCCCCTGTTATTAGTTTTTTTCAGCGCTGGCTGCATCAGAAAGACATAATCCCAAAGCACTAGCTCATGAATTACTGCCTTCACATTTAAAACTTATGAACTGGGCTGTAAAACAAGTGAAAACTTATTTATGTATGAAGTTTCAGTGCTGCTGTTCCTTCTAGTGCTGGCTAGTCTAAAAATAACTTCAGGGCAGCCTGGCACTTCAATTCCACCTGGCAGAAAGTACAGCAGTATGAAAAATAATTACTGTAGTGTTTTGCTTAGATTTTAGATAAATGAAACTTTAGGTCATTTCTCTACAGCTGTTTTCTTGTCTCCATTTATAACTTCCTTTCCTTCATTATAAGGAAGCTGGTATAGACCTCTGTAAGAAGTTTATCTCTTGTTTTCCACCTTAAAGGATTCACTTAACCTTTTCGTATGACAAGCAGCAGCTCTTTCTTTGTGGTATGACTCTGGCTACCCACAGTAGAGCTGTTCTTTTGTCCTAAGAAAGAGTACATAGATTTAACTGAGTTGAAAAATTTTAGAGATGACCATTTTCCTCACTTGTGATCTTCAGTGAAAATGCTGATATCCTACTGAAATGTGGCACTAGTGCTGGAAGTCAAGGCTAGGTTAAGGATATTTCCAAAGTGTAAGCAGCAGATATTTCACTGAGGTCAAACAAGCTCAGCTACTCATAAACAGTCTAAAGCATGTGGGTTAAAAGAAAGACTCATTATGCTGTTCCAGGTCCCAGTGTATTATCTGTTTTCCTTCACTTCATAGATATCCAAGTTTGGAAAAAGGAATCTCATCAGACAGTTTCATCTACCCTTGAATTTGTTTCTTATTTTTATGAAAATCATTAAGGAAGAATTACTGACAAGTGTAAGAGAAACTACTGGATGCCTACAGTAAACATTATTATTTAGGTTGAACTTCAGTTACGAAATGCCAGATTTGGGGTTGTCAATAAAATCTTAAATGAATTATTATGTACGTAGTCGCATTCTTTCCTTGGATGGTCACACAGTTTTTGTTTCACAGGATCACAGTTTTATCAGGCCACCTTTTGGAAACCCTGAGACTGGATTTGTGGAGTGTCTAAGGATCATTGCCCCATGCTGGCTCTTTGAGTGTTTGCAGATTAAGCCGTAGGTCATCTCTAGATCTCCCTGTTTTCCTCTGTCTTTCAGCTGTATAAGACTCGGGGTACTTAGGTATCCTACATGGCTTTGCTGCAGGCCACAGCAGGCCTCTTAGTTCACCAAGAATATTCTGAATCATGCTAATTCACACTATGTATCGTTAAATTTCAAATTGACCTTACTGCCAGGTTATGTTGTCCAGGCAGCAAGAACCAGATTTCTGCGAACAGACTGGGTTTTGGTAATGTTTCCTCTATGCTAAATGAGTCAGCACCATTACAGCTTGCTTTGCACTGTGCCCACACTCTAAGGTCTGCAGGAGCTATTCCTCAGAGATGGTGTCTCAGAGTATTCAGCCAACAGCACTTGGGATACAAGTCTAAATGCCCTGCTTCAGGCTTATATATTGCCATCTGTTCCTGGCTCTGTCAGTGCTCCATTGGACAGACCTTTCCACCTTCAGCATTTTCTGCTCAACTTCTCTCACTACTTTATCCTCTTTATAGACAAAACGTTCAGGCACGTGCTATCTCATATGCTGAAAGCAGCTTGACAGGACTTTTTTTTCCTTTCACTCAAGCCATTGCCATAAGATACTCTGCTGCAGACCACAGTCCTAAAATTCAACTATCTTTCCATTTATGGGAGTAGATTATAAGAACTCAACAGTAACTGCTAGTAACCTCTGTCCAACCTATAGTGTAATTTCCTGGTTGCTTGTGTGGGTTTTTTTTCACTTTTGATGTCAAGCTAATCACCTATGGGCCCACCTCATCCTCATATCAACCTTTTCTCTGCTCTACAAATGCTCCCTGTGCTTGTCTTCTGGTGTTCCAGGGGCACAGCATGCCCAGGCTGCCTTGTATCCCTCCTACCTCAAATGCAGGATCCTTTTCACTTTGCAACGTCTCCTGTGCTTCCAGAGCTGCCTCTGAACTGATGACCTGTGAGCATGGTTTCTGTCCACTTGACTGGGCTGGCTTCAGCCTAATCAAGCCTAAGGAAGTTGTAGAAGTCAAGGGATCATAAAAGAAATAAGTTACAGTAGACAGATTATTCAGAGCATACGTTTTTATAACATTTATTAAACAACACACCACCCGTTGTTGTGTCACTTGTCCTATCTTGTAGCTATTTCTGGAGAGTTCTACCTGTATCTGAACATTCTTGCTGCTAAAAAATGTTTTTAACTGTAAATCCAGGCCTGAGATGTGCACAGACATCTGATAAGTTGTCTTGCACACACTGAAGTGAAGACACATTATGATGCTGATTTTGGGCAATTGAGAACTCTTATCAGAAATTTAATAACACTTCTTAAAAATAATTGCTAATATGTAATGAAATAAAAATTGAAGAACAAACAGTTGGAAACCCTAATCATACTTATATCTCATTTTCATTTATATTAGTAGCGAGCTTCTAGACACAATACTGAATTGAACATTTTCTGCTATTTAATAAACAGATTTCTTGTGTTCAAGGGTCTTGTCTATGGGATTATTTTTGTTTAATTTCTTTTTTTTCCCCCTGTGTTTTCTCTTATCCGTGTATGTGAAATAACAAGCAGCATAAGAAAATATTCAAATAAGACACTTATTTTTAAAAAAAGAGAATTTTACTCTCTGATGTAAATTATGTTTGATATGGCCCTTGAGTTAAAGTTTGTACTGCTTCAGTTGCTCTTCTTTTAAGTATAAAGATATTTTTAGGAAGTAATTCATAGAGGGAGATATAATATTTCTTTATCTCATAGAATATGGAAAAAAAGTACTCTGTACTGAAGAGTCCATTCATTTCTGTTATGACTGTTCACATGTGCTTATCAATTATGCATGACTGCATACCATGGGGCATTTATCCACTTTAAAAACAAGAACAGCACCACAAAAACTTAGAACTGTATCAAATATGTCATAATAATAGTCTTATTTCAGCACCATACATTGTCCTTATGCTTTACCAGAGAGTTCCTGGTTGATGAAGAAATCGTCCTTGGAGAATTCTCCAGAAGTTTCTTGTGTCATAAATAAACTTGCCCCTTCTTCAACATAATAATTATTCTGCTTCCTTTTTATGACATCTGAGAGAAAGGAATGGAAACTTTGGTGTTCTCAGTGTCTTGCATACTTGATGTCTTTAGAATAGCCAGCTGGACCTTGGCATTGTGCAGGCTAGACATGGGGACTAGCTGCTTGGCCAGGCTCACTCCATTTTGTAAGGATAAGTGGAAGGTGAGAGCATCTGCATCATCAAGGTTACCCAATCAAGGAACTTCTCAATGCAAAAGAGGATCAAAAGTAAAGGGGGAAGTCATAAACAACAACAGACAGAGACACAACCTGGGTAGATAAAGGATAATAGAGACAATAAAAAGGACCAGAAGCCCGAGTTGCTAATTGTTGGGTCATCAAGAAACTGCAGGCACGGCTTAGCAGCCTGTGGCACCATGAAAAACTTCTTAATGAACATTTAGGGGGAGGAGATGGGGAGGAACAAAGAGGAAATTAAAAAGAAAGGCATATAAAAGAGGCTGGTCGAGTGTAAACTGGTGTTGGTCAGTACACTTGCCTGACTAGGCCGTGCATCTAATCACCACAGTCTGTCCTATCTTCTCATTAAATCCTTTCTTAACTATCTCTGTGTAGTTTCACTCTCTATCTATCTCATCTGTGAGTGCTGTAAGGACTAAGTGCCAGCTACCGGTGAGAACTGTGTGAGTGGATTTGATGCCAGGGACTGGAGTCAGACCAGGGGTACAGGTGTACTGCTGCCTGGGGTGTCAGCTACTGGAGCAAATGGAGGTCTCCACTCCAGCCACTGGGATGGGACTGGTGTGTGTCCCAGGTGCAGATACTGTGGGTACTGGGGTGAGAAAAGCAAGTGAGCGGCTCAGCAACAGCAGCTGGATCAGGACTGTGGGTCACAGCCCGTGTGCCTGTTGCTGGCTGCCGGGGTTTGCCAGGGTCTTTGCATCTTCCCCAAACCTGGTGTGCATGGAAACATGTACGTGTAATTCACAAGCAAACTTCAAGCTGGACCAGTCAGTGAATAGGAGATCCATGGGCAAAATCACAGGTAAGAGCATCTGGGATCCAGGTAGAAGTACCAGGCAGACACAGAGGTCTGTGTCTGCCTGTACTTGGGGAACTAGCAAATGTACATATGCTTGGGAACTTAGAGATTGTTTTGTGTGTGCCTACATTAGTGATGTTCAGTCCTGACCAGCTGAAGGAGAGGAAGGGGTCTTGGCTGTCTATATGTATACATACATCTATCTGTCTATGTTTTATGTGAGTCCTGGTGATGTTACATGTGGATGCTGTTGAAGGCAGCACCTTGTCTGTGGCCATCTGAGCAGCTGGCCACGTCTGTGTCCTCTGTGTGTGTGTCTCTGGGTTACATGCTCAACTTTGCTGCTATCTTAACCTGCAAACAAGTTCAACAGGGAAAGCAGCAGCTGCATGCATCATCTTGGGACAGAGACCTCCAGCCTGGACTCCAGTGGCCAGTCAGAATGTATCCCTCGTCCCAGAATCTGTCAGAGGAAGCATCCCCTTAACATCCCCATACCATGTTTCTTTTGTTTTGAGAGAGGAAATTAACTATATGCAGCAGTTGCAGAAGAGGCAAATGCGGTTAGAGCGTTCTGATGCTTCTCTAAATACACTTTAATTCCTTTTATGGGTTATATTCTTACGACAGGAGAGATTGTAATTTTCGTTATGTATTATGAAGAAAATCAACCATGTGATGTGACTAACTGATTAAAAGAATATTCCAGTTATTCTGTGAGGAATGATGTGCAGCGGATCAAGGCACGGACTCCAAAGCGGTGAAGCGATGAAATCATTTATTGCGTTTAGCAAGCACCTTTTATACATTCTTGTATCTTATCTTTCCGAGGTTAAACCAATCAGTAAAAGGATTGAGCTCATGAGCCGCACGTGCACCATGCGTGATCACACTTTTCATTGGACCCATTAGCCCCGCTTCAGCCTCTCCACCAATCCCTTTGACGCTTCGGCCTCGTGGACCCCTGCTGCCAAGCGGCCCTGCGGGTCCTACTGGACTCCTGCTGCCAGGAGGCCCTGCAGGTGCTATTAGCTCATCCCTCTCCTTCCTCTTATCTCTTTCTTTTGCATACTTGTGGTTTCAGCACACTATGAGAGACCAGGACTCGCTCATTCTTCCCATGGCTTCTTGCCAACCAAGGCTGGAAGGTCAGCTGAGCTAGAGGGTTCTGACTCCAGCTGCAGCTCGTCTTCTGCCACAATGATGGACAGGAGTGCTACAATTTTAGGTGAACTTGAGGCAGCATAATGTGAGGAAAGTAGATGTCGTATATTAGAAAAGAATTATATGTATATGAAGCAGTGACAGAGATCTTCCATGGATCTTTTCTGACTGTCTCTGAAAAATGCAAAATTTAGTGCTAATAGACCAGGACACCAGGATAGCCAAGCCTGCTCCTAACATACATTTTAAGAAACTCAGTATAAACACAGAAGCTCAGTGGGGCTACTTCAGAACTACCAAAGTGCAACAACATGCAGAATTATGCCCACAGGATTTACCACATTAGGTAAGCATCCTGTCTCTTTCACTATCTCTGCCTCAAGTGCAGGTTTCATTTATTTAATGCATAATGATTCCCTTTTAATTACTTTGTACACTAGACCAGCCTGTTTATTTTTCTGGTTCCTTTCCAAGAAATAATCAAAGGGAGAAATTCATGAAGGACTGTTCAATGTTGAAGTCACTCCTAGTTAATGATACTCGATTCATATTAATTCAGTGATGCTAACTAAGCTCACTGCCAAAATTTTGGTGTCTTTTTTCAGCATTAGGGAAGTCTCATGAGAATAATAATAAAGAAAAGAGCTATATTATTTGCATGGTCAATCATGCAACAGCCATGAACAATATCAAGTTGCCTTCATGGTGAGACTGTAAATAGATTGATCCTTCCTATTATGGCCTTTGTACACAACTCCACACGTGGACTCAGTTATCACTGTTCCATATATGAGGAGATTTGTGAAGAGCTAGGTCTGGGATGCAACATGTTACGTCAGCAACATTTCTCGTAAACATCATTCTGAAATGATGGATATGATCACAAAGAAATAACTATTTAAATTAAAAGAAAAAATTCCTCTTTAATTCCCAAGAATTATTCAAAGCATACAATTTTTTTTTTTTTCAGATGGAGAGATCGATTCCAAGTAGATTAGGTAGAAGATTTTTGGTAACATTTGAAATGAGAACCAAGGGGAAATTGCTAGGAAGGAAATATACTAACTGGAAAGAAATATGAAAGGAGAGAAAATACTGAAAGGGCTTTAGCAAGATGAAGAGTGATCGCTTGAAATTGAGGCTAAAAGACTGAAAGAATAGGACAAAAAGCTAGAAAGAACAAATCCTGTATGACTCCATTTTCGAACTTTGCAGTCAGATTCTGTAATAAACTTGTGCTAAAATGGACAGATACCATCACTTGCTTAGGCTGGTCTGCCCAATCTGGAACATACTCTTTTGAAACAGAGTGTGCGGAAATTTTGTCACCAGAGGGAAAATAAAAATAAAGACATTCTATTCTATTTCTCCGCTTAGAGAAATGGTCTTCTGTAATACCTCTTGAAAAGAAATACTTTCAGTGTCACAAAGCTTTTTGAGTTTTAACATGTGTTGTCCTATTGGTTTAAAAGAAAGGGTGGCATATGAAAAATGACTTACCATAGACCCTTGCTTTTGGGAGAGGGATGTTATGTGTGTGGGAGTTTGTCATTGTTATTATATTGCCTCAAGACTGTAATTTAGGAATATATTAATCTTATTTTAGTTTCAAATTTCAATTTATCTTATCTGGATGTATGCAAAATGTTTCTTTGTCAGATGCTTAACTCTACATTCTGTATTCTGCCTGATAGCTAAGGTTGTTTTAGTAACAAATAATGCTTTGTTGCCTGCTAATTATCCTCAAAGTTTTTTGTCAGAATCACTAGCAGTAACTCTCATTATGGTGAAATCATGATCCTAGATTCTGCCCTCATCTGGGTTTGTGGATTTCTTCCTGAAATCAGCAGGAATTGCTTTGTGCATTTGGGAGCAGTGCTCAGTGTGAAGTGTCCGTTTTGGGGTCAGAGTTCCTATTTTCTATTTCCATTGAAGTCATACCCTTCAAATAATTGTAGCTTCCTAACTAACTAAAAAACCAAGACAAAACAAAACAAAACAAAAACCCACAAAGAACCCCAAACCCAACAACTTTATCTGTAATAAAATAATGAGGAACAAGGATCAAGATAACCTTAGTTCTGCATCTTCTTTACAGGACACTATTAAAGAGAAAAAATAGATACCATCATTTTATCTGCTTATTTGTCATAGATCCATCTTCAAACTGAGTCTCTCTTGGTAATTTTTTGGAGAGGGATTAGGTACTACTCAATGTTTGTGCATTCTAACTAATTCAGAGAGTTAATCCCATAATAAATATAACGCATAATATAGATTACCTACAATAAGGTCAGACAACAGTATTTGGAGCTGAACTTAAAGTTCAAAAATGTTTGAACTTTGAACAGTTTGAAGTGTTTTGTTCTGCTCAATTTGATTAAATAAAGCTGTTATCAACTCCTAATAAAGTAGCAAACCAAACAAACCAAATTTGTGTTTGCAAGTGAATCCTGAGTTCCTAGGACAATTCAAATTATTTAGAAATGGAGGTTTCTGCTGTATGTATTAATTTTTTAATATCTCCAGAATCTAGTCTAATTCCTTCAGCTCTCTTACTTTTTTTCTTTTTTCTTTCTGTCTCTTCTTTTTTTGTAGGTCTAGCTCTTTTGATAGCAGGAGCAACTGTTACTGCCCGTAACACCATCAATAACTGTTTTATGTCTTCTGAAGGTTTTTTCTGCATTTAATTCCATCCCAAATAATGGGAAAATTAGGCATTTCTTTTGAGTTTAAACAGTTCTAAAATCTCGTCAACTTTTCTTACTGTTTGTACTTTTTCCGCTTTGATATAGTTTTGAGAGACTGATCCTGTTTGTATTTTTGTTTAAGCTTGATTTTCAGGATGACAAAAACTTGCAAACATTTGCAAACATTTGCAAAATAATGTACAGGCACTACTTTAGTGGAGGATGTAATCCAATTCCCAACAGGATAAGTTCTGTAGTAGGAGCAAGTTAAATACTTTATACTGTATCATAGACAGTAAAACAGAAATAGGAAAAAAATCTGTACTGCGTTCTTGATCTGTGAGGATCATGTCCTCTGTTCGGCTCAAAGTTATGGGGACTTCATAGTTCTTAACAGGTCAATATTCTCTTTTTTAAACGATAAAACCATTAATCATAAAAAGTAATCAGAAAAAAACTGCTTTTAAAAATAAGAACACTTTTCCTCTTACTTTTCTTCTTCCATTATGAAGCAGATAGATTGATGCTTAATGAAAGCAGGTTTTACCGTGTAGAAACATACTACGTTAACTGTAGAAAAATTAAATCAGAGATGCAAAAGAAATTCTGTGTCCAGTTCAGTATGATTATTTTGGTTTTAAAAACTTTCCTTGATAAACAATTAAAGTCCGCATAGGCACTTGGCAAAGCAAAGGTTAAGAAAAATCATTCCTCTTGGATCTCTCTGTTGCGTCTGAATGCTGTTGCTGTCTATAAGTAGGACAGACCAAACCTTCACTTCAGTATGAAAGCACTAGTCCTAAGCAATAGCTGGACAAATGCAGTCAGATGTGCAATAAAGCTGCTGCCAAACACAAAATTGATTCCTCTTAACAGTAGTTAGGTGTCTTAACTACACCAGTTATTTCAGCTTGTTTTATAGTCGATAGAAAAAGATAGAATTGTTCAAGAGACATCATATCCATTATTATATAGATGACACCACTATTATCTAGATAGATATCAACATTGGATGAGTCATAAATAGGTCAATAGCAGAGTTTTTTCTTCAAATTGTGCAACTGAAAAGCAGCTAGCTATGATCTCATTTTGATAAAAAAGCCAAGTTGTGCTAGGTTTGTGGCATGACAAAGGTCTTTTCATTTGAATTAATATGGTGTCAACAAAAATACTGCTGGAAACAAAGAAGTGTTTAAATCAGTTTGTTGTGTATACGTTGCAGTAGATACAGCTATATGAAATCCAGAAAACAATAACTGGACCAAATGGTCTATCTCAGATAAAAATACATCAGATAATAAAATCTATATAAAGACTCCAATGCCAGAATATATATAAAAATGTACAGGATATGACATACTCTTTGTATTTATATTTGAAAAAAGAACAACGAAAGTTTCTAAAAAATAATGCAGCATTATGTAATGAAAGAGTCTGTCATGGAAAGAATATGTAAAAAATAGATTTAAGAATATAGATTTTCTTCACTTTCACTTTTCCTGAAACAGGAACACTAACTTCTAAAACTTTAAGATTTCTTTAATAAAGTTCCTTTGCATATCACAAAACTTCCTACATTCCTATTCTTTCTACTCTTGTCCCACTTTTCCCATTGTACAGGTCACTCTCTTTGCCTCCTGTTTCTCTTTCCCTGCTGGCATAATGCTTATGCAACATAACAATAAAAGGTAGTAAAGCTGAAATAATCCTTTTTTTTCCCCTTTCTTTTTTTATTTTTTCTCTCTAGAATTCAGTTATGATTCATCCTTGCTTCACAGGCAAGCTAATGAAAACTAGTTTCTGTGCTTAGTATTGCTATCCACATTCTCCTCTACTACTTTACTAGCTTTTTCTACAGTGATGGGAGTAATAAGGAAAAACCAAAACCTAAGCAGTATTTATGGCTCTGAACACCATCTTGAACATAGTAAGGGCAATTTTTATAATCTTACTGAAATAAATAAAACACCCTGACTATGGAGGATGATAATATTGGAAACTGCAGATAGGTAAACAGAGAAATTAACATACTTACAGTGATAGCTCCTCAGCAAGATGGAGATCTGACTGGCCTCCAAAGTTGTCCTGTAACAACTTGTGTTGGTTGCTGAATGAGGCGGGTGACCTGGTGACACTGGACACAGAGAAGGCAGAGTTACTGAATACCTTCTTTGCTTCAGGGTTCACTGCTAGGACTGGCCCTCAGGACTCCCAGACTCTGGAGATAAGAGAGGAAGCACGGACAAATGAAGACTTGCCCTTGGTCAATGAGGATTGGGTTAGAGAGCACCTAGGCAAACTGAACA
>VZSC01002776.1:77752-154436 GCA_013398225.1 Steatornis caripensis | reverse complement strand
GTTTCTGCCCGGCTGGACCTACTACCCAAAGAGACTGGAGGATTGCAGTGTAAAGGAGCCAAAAGTAATAGTGGGGCAAAGGCTGCCTCAGTGTGTTGGCCAAGCTAAATGTTATGGTTAGCACAATCTCTTCAAGAGGATTGGGAAGAGGTAAAAAAATGTAAGAAAGCCCCCTCTCGCCCCCTTTCCTCCAACCAATTTGGGTTGTTGGAAACCTCATTTTCTTTTGCCTTTACTGTCTTTTCCCACACAGCATCAAATTAACTGTGAAACGTGACCAGGATGGAGGTCACTCTGCCTGGTCAGGGCTTTACGTCCTAACCTGCANTTGGGAAGAGGTAAAAAAATGTAAGAAAGCCCCCTCTCGCCCCCTTTCCTCCAACCAATTTGGGTTGTTGGAAACCTCATTTTCTTTTGCCTTTACTGTCTTTTCCCACACAGCAGCAAATTAACTGTGAAGCGTGACCAGGATGGAGGTCACTCTGCCTGGTCAGGGCTTTACGTCCTAACCTGCAGGGACAAGTCCCAGGGGCTGAGAAGTGTGAAATGACATGTGCTTGGAGGGATGAGTTTTTAACACTGAGCCATGTCCAAGCACTTAAAAGGATAAGAATTCATAGACTTGCACATGGACGACTGATTTTATCAACACCATTTGGATGTCATAAGCACTCCCCTCATTTGTCTTAGAATTAAGCTGCACGCTTTTAAAATAAAGCATTGTGTTTATCTAGTTAATAAAATGACTGGCAATGTCCTAATCTTGAGGTGTAATATGTTCACAGAAAAAAACCCCGGTTTTACTAATAAAAACTTGTCATTGGCAGCAAGAAACGAGTGATTCATTCACAGAACAATTGAGTATAACTGAAGAATGGTACCTTAAGCTGATCTGTTGAAACACCCTTGGAAGAAGAAAATCATCATTCACTTCTTTTTATTGAAATTACTTTAGGGATGATCTTACAGAAGGCAAACAACCTTAGCATATAAACCGTTTTGGCCAGTGTTTATCCAAGGACACAACTTAGGTGTGTATNGAAAAAAACCCCGGTTTTACTAATAAAAACTTGTCATTGGCAGCAAGAAACGAGTGATTCATTCACAGAACAATTGAGTATAACTGAAGAATGGTACCTTAAGCTGATCCGTTGAAACACCCTTGGAAGAAGAAAATCATCATTCACTTCTTTTTATTGAAATTACTTTAGGGATGATCTTACAGAAGGCAAACAACCTTAGCATATAAACCGTTTTGGCCAGTGTTTATCCAAGGACATAACTTCGGTGTGTATAAACAGTTGACTTCATGGGGAATTAGTCTGTATTTTAAAGATCAACAGGGCAACAAAGTACAATGTGCTTCAAGTTGCCATTGAAACTCAGAAATGTCTCTGGCAAGAGTTTTAGTACAATATGTGATGTTATTCAGAATATTTAACTTCATAGTAATTTTTCCACTGCAAGTTTTTATCTGCAATGACACTTGGCAACAGCTGAGGTAACAGCAAAAATAAAAAAAACTGAAAGAAGGTGTACTTGTGCAGGCTCCCGTGAAGCTGTTCGCATGAAGGTTTGAAAACGTCCTCTGACCCTTTTACAGACGGTAAAATGAAATGCAGAGTTTAGGCATGACAGACTGAGGGCACGTCTGCTCTGGCAACCCAGCCCTGCGCTTGTGTTCGCGCCACTTCTGGCGTTAGACATATCTCGGTGACTGAGTGAAAAGACTGAAGTGCCAAAATTTGCAGCATCTTTAGCGGCATTTGCAGTCTGTCATGTTTCACAGTCTGGAACATACCAGGAACCACCATTGTCTTCAGCAGTAAAAAAAAAGATGCACTGCAGAAAAGCCGTGTGAGAAATGTCTTCCTGCTTCTTCATGTGTCTTTTACACTGGGATCTTACGGGAAGTAGTACAACCCACAGCTGCCCAGTGACCAAAGCTCAGAAAACTGACTTTCCTTGCCTTGAAAAAGCTGAGAGAAGGAACTTGAGTAGAAACTGCAAGAGGAAAAACGTTCAAGTAATATTAGAATGATTTTTTTTAAAGGAAATTTTAAATTTTCTGTTTAAAGAAAACCCGTGCTTCTTTTAGGGGAAAAAAAATCCCTCCTTTTAATCCTTTCCACGTAGAACACTACAACAGCATAAATAACTTTGCACTGGTTTTTTTTGCAAAAAACATTGTATTTAAGATCTAATCAAAAGACAGGATTATGCCTGAAGGGACATAAATTTTATTTCTGTCTCCACTTTTGCAGAGTAACAGACTAAGTTGATGAGAATTAAAGTCAAAAGCTGCCTCCGGGTTTTGCCTCTAGCTGCTTTTTTTTACGTGTAAGTTTGAGAACTTGGGAAGGCAAAAATCAGAAGAAAGAGTACGCAATGCAATTGGGAACATGACTTTTCTCTGGTCTCTGCATTTGGGTTACTGTTACTTACTGGGCATTTACCTGCCAGCATTTAAGTCCTCATATAATTCTGATTGATTGCCCGATTTTATAACAAGTCTGCACTGTATTCATTTGTTGTATCCATGCAATAGTAATGGACTATTGATGGGCTACCAGAACAAAGAGGTGGGTTTTTTAATTTCAGCCAATGTTGAGAGGTAAGCTTTGCCCGCTGGAATCTGCGAGCGACCTTCACAGCTGACGAGAAAGAGCTGCTCTCCCCATCTCTGAAGGTAGCATTTTCCTTCAAGAAAATTCTGCCAAGAGAGTAGGCTGTTCCTTGCATTCGAGCTCTAGGGCTTTGACATGAAATGGCACATGTAGACCTGCCTTTTACTGGCTAGGAAACTGGTAACGACAGTGGAACGTGAGGTTGTTGTGATCTCAACAGCTTCTGCCAGCTGGGATGCCAAGCTGTAAAATCATGATGACAAATAAAGTGGCTGCATGTATTTGGATATGTAGCCCTGATGCGTGTTTTAGGTTAGAGTGTAGTCTGTAGGTATATTTAATGTTTTTTCCTTTTTGGAAATATCTACCATTCCAGCAATATTCCTTGTAGGGAATTCCCCTGGAAATGCCCAGCTTTTCAGAATGACACATTTTCTTGGACATTAATTATCTTGGGGAATATTTATCTTGTTCCTACGTACTTATGACTTTTAAGGCTAAGACACTTCTCTGGAGGCTCTGAAGTTAGTCTTTCACATCACAGCCTACAACACTATATTTTACATAGAAATGTATTACATAAAAATAAAAATAAAAGAATCAAAACAAAGTATAAAATATACCATATAATTTTTTTTTTCCAGGCAAGTTTCAAATAAAATCAGGAGCTGACTGGCTGTGCTTCTGCATGATATAGCATTTAACACGAAAAAAAAAACAAGTCAACAAAACCATCAAGGTTCTTACTTCCAGGAAGCAATCTATTTTTAATATTACAAATGCTTTCCTGTTTTCTCTTCTCCAAGATTTCTCCAGTGCATATGAAATTCAAGGGTTGAAACATTTATTTTTTTCCATGGCCATGGTATGCAACCAGGGAGAGAGATCAACCGTCGTTATTTGTTTTAAGAAAGTCTCTGCACTGTATCAGCTGAGTGGGATAACATTGATAGGCTTTATGGTTCACAAATGTCACCCTTGTTCTAGGGGAAAGGCTACTGCTGCTAGAAAGTTCATGCACTGCATGTGCATCTAGTGTACGTGGGATACATGTTCGGAGAGTGGTCAGGATATCTACTGATCCGCAATTAGATTATCCGTGTTATTATTTTTAGTTCTTATTGAATTGGAAGCAAAGTGAGCTCAGAAAGAAACCATCAAATGGCTCCAGCTGAGATCAGTGATAAACAATCTTTTTTTTTTTCACACAGCAAAAAGCAGAGTAAACACAGCCCAGGTTTGCTCTGGTAGCGATGCTTGTAATACAGCAACAACATCCTTCTCAAATTCTTGTCCAGACTGCTGCAACAGGCAGAGAGCAAGGTGTGTTTAGAGACACTTTTCCAGGCTTTACCCAATCTCTGCGGCAGCTGCAGCACAGTCTGGGGGTACCAGGGGTGCAAAGAGAAGTATGGATATTCATGGCTGCTTGCACAGCAGATAGATACATTTATACGGATGGATAGCCAACGTGTGGGGTCCTGCAGATTAGGAGGACAATCCAGTGATGGAGCTGATTGACTCTGTTGAATAGTGAGTATCTACAAGAAAACCACGTTCCGTGTTCCAGCATCACAAGAAGTCTGGCAGCCATAGCCAGACAAGATGCTGGCCTCGGACGCCACTTGATCATTCCCCGATTTTGCTTTGCAAGGTATCTTTTGCAGTGAGGGGATGCTATAGCAGCTTCTGAAAGCAGCTTAACAGGTTTTGCTGAAAATTGCCCAAATATTGTACAAATCACTTTTGAAAAATAATCTTAATGTTTGGATTTGCCAGTGTATTATACTACTCCTGGCTTTTATTACAAATTCAGAAGCTGTAATACTGTCCAAATGGATTTTTGAGTTGACCTCTTCCCTGACATCCCAGGATGTCCTGTTTTCGATGCCAGTTTTTGCCAGAATCCCTCAGTCTCCAGGTGATCTTGCATGTCTTGTCTTACGACTGCAGTGTTTGCTGTTCTTATACATTGTGTACTCAATAGCGAAACATCTACAATTGCTCTGAGCACAGGCAGACTTAACCATAAAGCTGATTTTCATACCCTCAGGCGCTTCGCCTTATGCTCCCTGTCCCTTCCCTTATTCACTTCAGAGAGTGGTTTGTATTTCTGATGCTCCATCTTCCTCTGCCTTGTGAACAAACTGAATTTGATTGTTTTCTTGTTCTTCGTGCTTTGTCATGACTCATACCAGAACTGCTGCTTTTCAGCAAGATGCAGAGCTAGAGTTACTAGGCTCATAATGATCTGCACCCATCTTCCTTGCGAGCACCTGCTTCCTTTTCTGGTGCACTACTACCACAAAAAATGTAAGTATCATGGCAAATTCCAGAGCTATTCAGAGTCATTTGGCGTGCATCCACTAACCTTGGTCCACAAGCTGAAGACCAGCTGAAATCCTGTAAGTTGGTTCACTGCCAGGTTATCCTGGAAGTCCTTGGTAGCTTTCTTATCCGCTATGAATACGTGACTTTGGTGGTCCTCCAGTAGCTCAGGTAGAGTCATCCGTTTCCCTCCCAGCCCCAAGCCTTCATGCCTTTGTCTTCACTCTCAGCTGTTTCCCTGGGTTGCTCATATTGCTGGCTGCCTCCAAGTCACACACTGATGGTCTGTACACCATCCAGGCGATTCAGTCTGTATTCCAGGGGATTGTTCTGCGACACCATGAGAGACGCATCATTCACGCAAGGGCATTGACAGATGCCCCTATCTCAGGAATGACCTAGATGATGGGACAAGTTTACATGGTACAAAATCAGGAGGAGTGGTTGATACACCAGAACATTGTGCTGCCATGCAGAGGGACCTGGACAGGCCAGAGAAATGGGCTGACAGGGGCCTCACGAAGTTCAACTAGGGAAAAATTGAAGTTCTGCACTTGGGGAGGACTAATTCAGACACTAGTACAGGCTGGGGACCAAAGGACTGGAAAGAAGCTCTGCAGAGGTGGCCTTGAAGGTGCTGGCGGACACCAAGTTGAACAGGAGGCAGGAATGTGCCCTTGCAGCCAAGAAGGTCAACAGCCTCCTGGGCTGCACTGGGAAGAGCATCTCCAGCAGGCTGCTCTCCACTCATCACTGGTGAGACAGATCTGGATTGTTGGGTCCTGTTCTGGGCTCCCAGTAAAAAGACATGGACATACTGGAGTGAGTCTAGCAAATGGCCATGATCAAGGGACTGGAGCATCTCTCATACGAGGAAAGGCTGAGAAAGCTGAGGCTCTTCATTCAGCCTGGCGAAGAGAAGCCTCGGGGGAATCTTAGTGATGTGTATACATACCTGATGGGAGGGAGTCAGGCTTTTCTCAGTGGTGCCCAGTGGCAGGACAAGAGGCAATGGGCACAAACTGAAAGACAGGAGGTCCCCTCTGAACATCAGGAAACACTTTTTTACTGTGAGGTTGACTAAGCACTGGCACAGGTTGCCCAAGCAGGTTGTGGAATCTCCCTCATTGGAGATATTCAAAACCTTACTGGCGATGGCTGTGACCAACCTACTCTGAGCGGGGGGCGGTTAGACCAGATGATCTCCAGCGGTCCCTGCCAGCCTTGCCCATTCTGTAACTCTGTGATCTTTGCAGTGTCCGAAGTGGGATGGTTCAGTCT
The DNA here is from genome assembly GCA_013398225.1 of Steatornis caripensis. Classification (NCBI taxonomy): domain Eukaryota; kingdom Metazoa; phylum Chordata; class Aves; order Caprimulgiformes; family Steatornithidae; genus Steatornis; species Steatornis caripensis. Next base: position 148,200 of record VZSC01002776.1, on the reverse strand, counting down.
CTCCCCTTTCCGTGGTTGGAAACAGATTGGAAAACAGTCATAATACTCATAAAACTGATCTGACCCTTTATTCTTGCGCATGATTTCTACAACAGCATGCAAAACTTCTGGCTTGGAAATATGGATATATCTCTGTTTGTTTCTTAAGTCCTTGTAGGAGCTCATTTCTGCTAGCAAGGGCCAATCTGGGCAGAGGTTTCCCAGTGCCTCCATGTTTCTAGTCCGTAGCAGCCAGGCTGCTGTTCTTGCTTTTCCAGACTGGGAGTGTTGCAGCTGGGCTTCCCATTTCTTCAAGAGTTTGTTGATTTTATCCCTACTTAAAAGCATCCCAGGCAAAATACCTTTTCTGTGCTACTTTTGTATAGCTTTCAGATTCTCTTTGAAACTCTTCTGCTAAACATTCAGCAGTTATTTGGGTGCTTCTTTAAATTCATACACCATGGACAAAGTTTCAGGTATGGGACAACCTCTGCTATTTGTTCATTCTTAGTTCAAGAGGACCACAAAGTCCTGTTATATTTCCACAAGAAACCAGTCATAGTCCTTGACACTAGCTAATACTAGCTGAAGCTCAGGGCTCCCCAGGAAGAGAAGAATCAAGGGATGGAGTCAGGTATCAGATACAAACCTATAGATATAAACTTCCCAAGAAATTCATTGCCCCCTTTTCCTGAATTTTCCTGAATACAGATAGAAAAAGAGATTACATCTTTTACCTAGAAGTCCAAACGTCTGGCTCATCCCGTTAGCTTCATTTCTTCTGGGAGCGGTGATATCAAAGTTCAGTGTCTACTGCTCCTGTATCTTTGTGATTAGTATTGCTTGCCTTTCTGCTGCTTTTCTCCCAGTATCAGTTCAAACAAGCAATGCCTGGCCCTTGGCATTGCTAACTGATTTCCTGGGACATACAAACATGCAAGGTGAGCCATAGAAGTAGGTGAATGCTTTGGTTAAAGCCTTCTGTAGCCTCCTGTTTTGCTAGTCGCTGCTTTGACCTGACTGCCTAGAAGAACTTGATGGCTTCTTTGTATTTTCCTTCAGTAAAAATAGAACAAATATAGGGAAGCTGTCCAATACATAATATGGTGTGCTTTACTATCATGGACCTGGGTTTGACAGACTCCAGACTTGGTGAGACTCAAATGTTGCAAGCAATGCTCTGCCCCCAGACCTCACCTATGTGTGTAGCATCTGACAACTGCGGAGATACTGCACTTTCGAAAAAGAAATCACTAACGACTAGATATACAAAGTGTTACAGATTAGGACAGATTCTTTCCAAACAAAAATACACTGAAATACCAATTATTAAGCAATAATATCAGATTTCTTTTCCTTTTCACTGTTCAGGAACTTACACTGTAGAAGTAACCCAAGGGTCTAGCTGGTTCCAAATTACCGACCTCCTAACTGCAAAGATTTAGGCACTGACCATGGATATGTAATACAAAACATTGCTCTTCACTGGCGTTTGCAAGTGAGTTTTTGTGGCTGTCATTCTCTGCTGTATGCATTAATTTTTAATTCCTTCACTTTCATTATCTGCAAGTAGTGATTTTTCTATTATATTTGTAAAAGTGCAGCCAAGAAAAAAAAAATGTTCAAAACAACAAATGGCCACTGGGCAGGAAATGAATCACTCTGGCTTTGAGTGTGCTAACTACAGATACTGCAAATATACAGAAACACTTTGAAAACTTTCCAAGGACAATGCTCTGTTAAAACTATAACGTGTATTCTGGGGATCTGGATGTATTATTACACAGCTCCTTGAAAACAAAAAACAAACGTAGCACGCAGTAAAAAAACTGGGGATGTGTTTGGATGGGAACTTTTGTTTCAAATGGGCTGACAGCTACTACTCTCAAGCAGGACTCTCTAACCAGATCTCTGTTCTCCTTTCTAGGAAGGATTCGGCAGACTACTGAATGGGAATCAGGTTAACTCTTGCCAAAGAATTGTCTTTTTTATGCACATCAGGATCATCCCCAAAGGACGCTGCAGTAACCTGTTGCCAGACAGATATCTGCTTCGTCAGAGAATATGTGACTATTCTTTTTTCCACAAGGAAAACTAAGGGGTTTCTCCATGCCCTGCTGTGGCACTTGGCGTTTTTCAGAGCATGTCTGTGGTCATTTGCCATCACATTAACAGTTTACACAATGTTTCCAGTTTGATTTGCTTGATGAGATCCCACTTGCTCAAGAGAACTTGAAGATACACAGTTAAAATCAAAAATTGTCTCAGAAAGTTTCAGTTTCCTATGTTATTCCTACATTGTAATCAGAGTAGAATATTTAAAGAAAAGCTGCAAGCTACAGGTGAAATTCAATCTTAACTCATCCTCATTGACTCAATTCAAGTGATGGAGAACACAAGCAGTTTGGATAGGATCCATTACCCTCCAACATTTTACACCATGTCATTAGTAGAGATTACGTTTATTTCATTATCTTTTTAGGTATGTCCAGAAGATTATCTAACAATCAAATAAACTATTGACCTTCTTTTGGAGACTTCTTCGTTGTGACTCCTGTTTGAGCTGCCCAGATCTGGCCTAGATAATAGGTGACTCAACCGGGGGAAAAAAAAACCCAACAAAGTAAAACATCTGTGGTTCATTTTGAAAACATCATAACAAACAATACAAAGTGTGAAAGTTCATGCAGCTTTATTTGAACAGCCTAACTCAGACCACGCTTCGTGTGTTTCTTCTCCTTCAAATTGCAGCACAGAATTAGGTTTGTCATAGCTGTTTGGCCTTCATTTGGGGCTGCAGCTGGGACAGATGTCAAATGCAGAGATGCTGGAGAGTTTGTTGTTTAAAAAAAGTCCAAGGGGAGAAAAACCAGCAAGTAACAGCTGTTACTTACTCAAAAGAAAATTTTAAAGTAAGATATTTTGGCCACGTTTCAGACATGGCAGCAAGAGTAAGGAGTCTGCAGGTTTGGGTTGTAGCCCAGGATACGGGGCAGTCTCTTACCCACTTCACTGCATGCTCCTCCATGGCACAGAGTGAGGAGCGCTGTGTGCCACTCAGCCTGGACAGAGATGCCAAAGGACCCATCACACAAACTAGTTCTAACCAGCTAGCATTCCTGGTTTTTCAGTAGGATGCAATGGATGTGATACCTCAAGGACCTTTGATGACTCATTTGTTAACCAGCCTGGGTCTACTAGTGAGTTAGAGAGGATCGTTACTTCACTATAATGATTTCATACATGTATGAGAACGTCAAGTTTCATTGAGCGGTGAAGTCTGATACTCAGTGTACAGCCAACACAAGGACTGATACACCCATGCAGGTGGGATGCGGTGTGCCACCTGCCTCTGGGCACTGCTGGTGCGCTCCCTCTCATCCATGGCATCCCTCGACACAGCCTGGGTGAGCAAGGATCTATCATGCAGCACATTCACCTCTGCTCTTACTACGTGGACATTTATTCTCCCAAGAGTGTTCCTGCCTCAGCAATTCCCAGAAGCGGTCCAGCACTCACCTGGAGCTCATCAGCAAGACGTGGAGAATTCACCACTCGCCCAGCAGTTTGTTGTCACTGATAGTTGCCCTTGATCAAACACTGTGATCAGATATATATGGCTTTGACTTCCAGCTGCCAATTCTTGCTATGTCTCTGGGCCCTAGACTTTTCTCCCTGTGAAGGTAAATTCACCGTAATCAAACGTCCTTTCATTTTTCCATTCTCCCTCTTTCTCTGCACCCCTCTTCTGCACTTTCTCCTGAACTGCAATGTCCCTCCCAAAATGTGTTCACAGACCTGTAAGTGGTTTCCATTACCTGTGCTTTACACAGACAAAAATGGTCCTCTGCTTCTACCTTGCATATGCCTTCAAAGTTCATACAAAACCTCTGTTGCTGCTACAGATTGGGATTATAATTCGGGTGCAGTAATTGTTATGGTATTCCAGGGTACTGAACCATCTGAGCCAAAGGTAGTAAAGCAGACTCTGTTCTTCATCTTATCTGTTCAGTTCCTTTTGTCATGTGGAAAAAAGGCACTAACTTCATTCTATAGGAAAATAGGCTGGTGTAAAGACTTCAGGTGTAGGGATTGTGTCTCACTTCCCATTTTGCCCAGTGCTTGCTTAGTGCTGTGGGATCCTACCCTGCTTCTGTGCTCCGGTGTTAGCACATACACAAAATAATAAAGTTAATGGGACCAACAACTCTCCATCAGTGGCTTCATATTTTTCTTCCATAGCATCGAGACTGGGGCTTGATGCCGTAGTGACAAAACTGCAGTTTCACAGGAAACGGCAAGAAGCTAACTAAAACACTCCAAGAAATGTAAAGTTAAATATGATTTCTTGAAATATAGAAATCTTGCCTGGCCTGGGAATAAGTACTTAGTGCTGTATATAAGATTGTAATTGGGATCTTAGGAGGAAAACGCTGGATATTTACTAACTGATGTAGTCTTTGAGTAACAACAAAGTGGAGGTTATTAGTTCAAATCTCATCTCCCAGCAGAGCATGCCTGATAGGCACGTTGGGGCATGGTGCTCTCAGCAGGGATTTCCCTTCTGGCAACACAGAAAGAGGAGACGGAAGCTGGATAGAGTTTGTCATATAGTGATAAATGTGAGTAAGTAGCTACTAAAGGGGCATCATCTGACACAAAGAGAGGGGACTAAACGAAGTTGTATCTCTGCTGTGCTTAAATCCATATATATAATGCTGAACACTCATATACATGAATTTGAGTATGTATATTCAAACATACGTACTCATACACATGAATGAGACTGTGGAGGAGCCGTAACAGTCTCGCACCACTGCACACACTGGTCTCCTGCTCAGCTTTGCACAGCCCCCAGTGCCCTCTGCCCTCTCAGAAACCCTTCTTCACTCAGATTGCTCGTGGACTTTAATTACACATTTTTTCACTCTGATACACAGCATCAAAACTCTTTTTAATTAAGTCATCACTAACAGATTATTGCAGAATGCAGCAGGTAATAGGCACAAAACTAAGAGAAACTACCTGGATATGCTGATTATAGAGATTTTAAACTTCACAGTCTGAAGAAATGTTTCTCTATGAACCAGATATCTAAGGAATGCAATGAGAAAACTTTTATTTGTAAATCACAATGTAAATACCAAGTTCACATACCAGTCAAGCCTATTGTTCATGCTATTGGCAAGCATTTGCATTAGAAGCTTTACTGAGCTTCTAAAAATAAGCCAGTTATGCAAGCCTGTGTAATTCCTCTTCATAAAATACAGAACTTGGATACACACAGATAATAGTAGATAAACCCCTGAAAATGAGAAAAAAGGTTTGGTATGATGCACCAAGAGACAGGAAGCCAGTGACAGCTTTCAGAGTAAGATGACAAAGGAAGAACAGGGGAAAAGGAAGGCGACCTTCCCTAGCAGCAGTGTTTTGGATAGATGATAAAGGTGTACTTCCCTACTGGGAGACCAACGAAAATACAGAAAGATAAATGGAAAGCGACAGAAATCTGAGGAAGTTTTTAGTGCTTAATATAACATGCTCAGATAAGAAGGGCAGTCTCTGTGCCAAGCGAATCCAAATTCTTCCAAAACCAAATTACCTCCATGCTAAGGGTTTTCTGAGCGCTGATGCTTTACAACAGAAACTAGAAAGCCCTGACATCAGTGGATCTCCTTCCACCTCTCTAAGTAAAAACACTTGCAAAAGAAAACAAAAGTTGAAAAGCGTATACATTTTTGGTAATGAACATGTTTGTTTATGGAGTTGCATTGCTTGCTGTTTAAAAATTTTGCATCATAATCAGGTTATTAAAGTTTCCCAAACCCAAAAATGCATTCAGTTCTCCTGGTATTCTTTTACAACATCAGCTCACTGCTCGCTCCCATCCTTCTGTAAAACCACTCAGACCTGAGATTACATTAGTAATTCTTGCTAAAATGCTTGATTCTGCCAGTACTCTACAGACTGTGCCATGAGATCCAAGCCATCAGTGCACTTCAATTCTGTTAAAACTAAGCAGGAGGGAGAAGAGGATTACATGTCGGGAAAAAATTCAAACTGAACTGAAAATTATACAAACTACTCATTTAGGGCTTGCCGTTTGCTGAAAACAAACAGGTTAGTTCTGAGACATAAATCTCAACTTGCATCTGTTCAGAAACGGGTCACTGCCCTGAACTTCTCTGCCAGAGTCCCTGCACAAACAGGAGCAACCTGCTTCAGCGCAGCATGGGTGCACAGGCAGTCTGCGCTCCCTCTGCTTACTTACATTCCCCTCTAGCCAGCAGCAGCCCGTGGAAGAGAGAAGAGCCAGCTCTGGTGCTCTGGCATGGCAGGAGATCTTGGGGACTTTGACTTTTACCTCCCTTAGTCTCTTCATCTATGAACTAGTACAGTGAGGGCACTGATTTCCAGAAAAAGCCTCTGCCCGCACACAAATTAAAGCAGGTTTGGGAAGCAGCCTTGAGCATAGGTGGAAATAATGAAATTCATCTTAAAAAACAACTTCTGTAAAAATAGCTAACAAATGAAAATTAAAGTTGACAGTACTTCGTGTTCAAATTACCTATGTCAGCAGTTAAAACTTATTTTCTCTTGTATTTTACTAATGTAACTTTATATTGGATATATAGCATTGCAATGTACAGTTTTATGCAACGTATCCAATAACTTCCAATAAAATATTTTCAAGGCTATTATGAAGCACGAAGCACGTGCACTCAAAATACATCAGCGCAATTAAACTCCTTACTCGAGGCGAGAAGAGCCGCAGTTACAGTGTTGCTCCTCTTTAATAAAGCCAGGCTGGAAGCATTCTCATCACCTTCGTGGCCGTTTGCTGCTTTTATTTGCCCAAGAAAGAGGAAGCATGGCCCGCAAGGCAAGCTTTCCTCGGGGTTGCAGGGCCATCTAGTGTCGGAGGGGCAGGGTTCCCGCACACATCATTTCTTTACATTTCCTCTTAATTCCCCAAACGTTTTCCCGTTCCAAACTTTGAAGATTTTTGTCACTGTTTCTCAGGCTCTTTTTTTTGTTTGTTTGTTTGTTTTTGTTCTCTGCATTACCTCCTCTTTTCTTCCTTTTCTTTTCGGTCTTTAGAAATCTTCAGGCATGAAAGGACTGCCTGACCGCGTGGACTGCCCCGTGCCGGTATCCAAAGGATGACGGGTCTGAATTTCTGTATTTGTTCCTTCCTTAGGATAGAAAATACGGGATGGAGATGAGCAAAAATCCTTTTATTTATCCAATCCTCTGCAACAGCTGAGTGGGCAGTTATACCCGGGCTAGCCCTAGCAGATGTTGGTCTATCCTGTCCCTAAAAATATCNCTTAGGATAGAAAATACGGGATGGAGATGAGCAAAAATCCTTTTATTTATCCAATCCTCTGCAACAGCTAAGTGGGCAATTATACCTGGGCTAGCCCTAGCAGGTGTTGGTCTATCCTGTCCCTAAAAATATCCAGAACATCCCCATTCCAAAGGTAGGAATTTCATATTGTCTCCGTCTAGGCTTTCTCTCATGGTTACTCATTTTCACGTAGGCTGTTTGATCTCAAGTCTAGCTTCACTCTGCTTCTTGCAAATTTAGATGGCTTCTTTTTGTCCTGCCTTGGAAAAAAACAGAGGCATTTGTTTGACCAGTGCTGTCTTTGCTGTGACATTCGCCTGTTGGTGGATGTGCGTTCTCCACTGCTTTTTCTCTGTACAAAGCAAGTGTAAATCTTACAGTCATTCCTGCCCAGTGGGGTTTGCAGGACCTCTTTGCTGTGCTCTCTGTTCTCCCCTAATCTGTCTCTTTGCTTAGCCCTTACTCCAAGAGCTGCAGCAGAGCTGGATGCTGCTACAGCCAAGGCTTCTCTAGTGCAGCATCGGGGCAGCACAAGGGCTGCCCATGCCTTACAGACGACGTAACTAGTGCTGAGCTTGAGTGACCACCTCAGGTGGGGTAGAAACAGTCTGAAGGGCTGCAGAAAACACAGAATACAGCAAGTAAGGAGAGGTCTGAGCGCAGGGTGCTCAGAAAAACAGGACTACAGGGTCAGGTGGGAGATACTGTGGGCACTTCCAGGTGCCCACAGTAAACATAAACATTGGTGGCCACCTGGGTCAGGAGGAGTAATACATGTAACGCATACACGCACATGCACATTTCTTACATTCAGAAACGCTGAATGTTTCAATTCACTCTATACAAGATAATGCTTAATTGCTCTAGAGATGGAATAAAATGGTGTCATTTGACAGACTAGCAGGAGAAAAGATTGGCTAAATGTAGCTGCAGTTTTATCTCATCACCAAAGCACTTGTTTCAGGCAACAGAAAGGGTTTAATGTAGATATCTGTTCTGGGTCTGTTAATCAATGAATACAAAAGAATGAGAAGTTTGGAGCTGGAAAGCTTCCCTATTTCAAAACTAGGTGATATCGCTACTGGTGATATGTTTCATTTGTATGTATGGTGGTATATGTTACCAAATCTGATCTGCAGAAGATAGGCAGCTCTATCCTAAACAAGACAGGACCTCAAAGGGATGCCTTTTATACCAGCTAGAGCAGGTTTCAGTGATCTACTTTGGAAGTGATGAAGAAATAAATGATACACACAAGCTGCCATCCAAGAACACGGGCAAACATAAAGCTGAAAGGGTCCAGCGATAGGAGGGATATAGCTACCTAAACATATGAATATCCATGTTAGATAAAGAGAGGCATTTATCGTCCATGCCTCTGTTTAGGCATCTGGAAATAACAAGTGCAACAGGATTGTGAAAGCAATCTGGCAGAAGGTGAGTAACTTCAGATTTCCACTGAGACAGTTTATTTTTAGGCCGATCTCCTAAGAAATAAAGTGTGTGTGATCACTGTCTGTCTCCCACTAATAACTTTGGAACCTGCTGGCTAGCTTTGATGGAAGGCTAGCAATCTCGAAGATATGAAATTTCTGTATGTTCCACGAAGATCAGTCGCCGGGTGGAAGAGAGAGACCCAAATGAGTACTTCCATGGAGAGACAAGTCGTTGAATGAAGTCAGCTGTTCTTAGTATGGTTTGGTTTACGAGCTGGGCAATAAGTAAATACTGGGCAGACAATAAATAAATGTGTGCACACTGCAGACCCAGGCACAGCACAGCACTGGCTGCTGTCTTTTGGGGCTGCGCTGTGTCTGGCTGCTGGGCAGAAACTGAATGTACCAGAGGAAAGGGGGAATATGAAACAGATGGTGGCACTGGAAGGGGATGCTCTTATTCACAGGACTGTGAACTACTGTTAAGGTTTGCCGGTGATTGGAAGATGCTGGACCCTCTGCAGTGATGTAAATAAGACGTCTGCTTCCTCCTCTGCTATTTTACCCAAAGGAGTAATTTGTTTAAATAAAATATCTTAGATTTGTCTTAGCTTTTGTTTGCGTTCGCTACCCTGCAATCAACAATTTTATTAAATGGAGATTATTATTTTGGGAAAAAAATCACTCATTTGTCTCACCTTAAAATAAAAGGTGTTCATGCAAAGCTTTGGCTCACAATAGCTTTTAGGATATTTCAGTACCATGGGAATGGATGCGCTTTCAGACAGACAACTGCCTTGCCGACGGAATACGTTAGCAGAAGATGAAAATGAGAAAAATAAGGTGGTGTGTTGTGCATCTGTCCACCGGAGGCCTCCCTGCCTCGGCGTGCCGCCTGCCCAGCTGCCGCAGGTCGCTCCTTGGGAGAAAGGAGGTACCACAGAGGTGCCAATGGCCTTGATAGCATAAGGTCGTGCCTGACAGCATCCACCGGTACAGTCAAGTATCCATTTACTCCAGGCCTTTCTTTAGAGGCTGTAGTTTCACGGGGTTATTTGGACATAAGAAGTCTCTGCCTTACAGCTTTTTTTTGTGGATTCCTGACCTTTCTGGCTAGGTATTGCTATATCCTCCCATGCTTTTTCCTTCAACTAAGCGTAATCTGTTGCTGAAGAAAATCAGAAAGCAAAGTTTAAGACCAGAAAACAAGGTTAAACCACAGGCTATTATCTGTAAAACCCTAATGAAGAGCTGCTTGCAATTCCTGGACAACAAGTGTGTGGATTATTACAAGAATATAAGCAAAACCAATGCGGTTTCCTCCTCATTCTTTCCTACCCTGGCTGCTGTGACATACTTGAGGGGAAATGTAATTTATCAGTCTAAAATCTACATTTCTGTGTGTTGTACATAGCATACACACATGGAAACTCCTTGGACCTTCTCCAGGAGCAAGTTCTCTGCATTTATAATGTGACCATGTAATGCCAGATGTGTCACCTGAGCTCTCCCAACCTTCAAAAAAGACGACAGCAGATCCTGCTCCATCTTCCTGGACATGTCTAGGCAAGTCAGTGTCAGGGAGACCGCCACAGCCAGCCACACCATCAGCTCTTGACCTGCTGGTNTGCCAGATGTGTCACCTGAGCTCTCCCAACCTTCAAAAAAGACGACAGCAGATCCTGCTCCATCTTCCTGGACATGTGTAGGCAAGTCAGTGTCAGGGAGACCGCCACAGCCAGCCACACCATCAGCTCTTGGCCTGCTGGTATTCCCCCACACTGGTGAAGCTAAAAGCTTTTGTGGTATCCAAAGTGGAAGAGGTATTTTGATCAGCATATAAAACGTCTGCAATGGCCTGACAGTGTGGGTTATGTTCACTGTATGCTCTGCTCAGCACGGGTGGTGCAGGAACCCGTGGCACAGCAGGCGCCTTGGTGGACCCATTGCGGGCCAGTCCCAAATCCCTCTCTACCTCCCATTGTACCAAAGCTCAGTCCTGAGCTCTCAATATCATTNGCTCAACACGGGTGGTGCAGCAACCCGTGGCACAGCAGGCGCCTTGGTGGACCCATTGCGGGCCAGTGCCAAATCCCTCTCTACCTCCCATTGTACCAAAGCTCAATCCTGAGCTCTCAATATCATTGGCCCCAGCCTTTGCACACTGCTGGAATGTGCAGCTACTAATTAAGGACCAGTCCTTGATGAACCCTTCTAGTGACTGCCCTGTGGTCTCGTGCTTCCCCCCTCTCAACGTTTCATCTCCCTTTTAGCAAGCTTCTTAGGCAGGTCACAGTTCTGGTATAGATCCTCTCTTAATTGATATTTCTTGTATGGCACCATGTCAGATGCTTTGCTGAAATCAAAACAGGAAATCTGCTGGGAAAATCAGCTGTCTTGTGAAAGGAAGATAGTGGGTTAGTGTGACACTATCTGCCTTTCAATGAACCCACACTGCTTTTTCCCCCGTTTGTAGCTTGCCTTCATGTCTTGAATTACAGCTTCCTCCCTACCAGATGAGCACTCTTGGGACGGAGGAGGTCTCTACCCAGACCAGGCCAGCAGCAGCCATCATCCCTCTTGTAAAGAATAGGGTTCTTGAGCTGGAATAAATTGTGAATGTTCCTCAGTAATTACTAGCACCTTTAGTCATAAACAGGAATCAAATAACCACAAAAAATCTACACCAGTATCATAGCCTAACATGCTAGAATTATTTTTCTATAAAATAGAGGCAGGTAGTGATAAGGAGCCTTACTGCCACAGCTGGCTGGTCTAACCCATCAATTTCTGTGCCGGAAAGTGTGTGTAAACATTTTTCTTTCCAGCAGAAGTGGTTAGATGGAAAGATTAATGAATTTTCTTTTATTCAGAAATGATTAGTGAAGATATCAGTCAAAACATGAGCAGCATCTGGAACAAGCTATTGAGATGACAGTGGTAATATAACCCCTGTTCACGCTATCTGGTACCAAATTCCTGCTTCTGCAAAACAGTGGGGTGCGCTTGACCTGTCTGTAATTACTACCGGGCACTAAGAGTCTGGTCTTAGCGTGGTGGGTGCCGGAGTTTCCTAGGAATCACGTTCAGTTTGCAAACAAAAGCTGTTCGATCCATTTTAGATCCTTACAGACCTACCAGCTGCAATGAGTCAGCTCTTCCCCTTTTCTCACCAAGGCATGATCTTCATTCCCAGCTTCACCCATCTCTGCGCACAGACGTGAGCCGGTGTAGCCAGGACGGCAATTTGCCTCTCTGGATGCGCTCCCCAAGGAGGAGATTGTTCTCTTTTCTCTGCACCTGAAGGCTGGGTCACAACGCTGTGCGCTGTGACGCAAGGAAGTCTGGTTAGGTCATATGAGATGTTCAAATGCTATTTGGCCGACGGACAAATCTTGTTTCCCATAAAAAGGAAACAATGACGGGACTATGCAGGGTATAGTCTTGTGCCCTTGTTCTCCGAGGGGCATGGGGTAGATCAAGGGAGAGAGGATGTGGTAGCAGATCGCTGCTCATTCTCAGTAAAAAGCCCAGCGCATTGGAAACGATGCCGTTTGTGTTTCAAACAATGTCAGCAGCTAATACAGGAGAATTACTGCAATACTGCAGCCCCATGCAGCGGGTGCTCCTTTCTTCCAGCACACTGGAGTGAAGTGATTGTTTCTGAATCAGCACCTGTAACCACAGCCCTGAGCTTCTCTGAACTAATAAAAAATTATCGGCAGTGAGTTTCACTGCTGTTCTTCTGGCGCTTTTCAACTGCCATTCTGCAGCAAGGAGATAAACACAAGCCTCAGGAGTCTCTCACAACTTTCTCACGTACTGTAACATATTTTGGAGATCTGGCATAACACAACGGAGTCCAGTGGAACCGAGAGGCACCACCGAATTGCCAAAACGGGGGAACTGGTGTGAGGGACTGCAACTACTTCTACATTGCAAGGCGAAAGGCTGGCTGAGTTTTGCACTGCACTCCAGCATGCATAAGCAAACAATTTTCAAGCATTTAAGCAAACTTCAGTAAATACAGCAGGCCAGAAGGTCTGATTTTGAAATGTTTGGGTCAGCAATCAGGTGATTGTTATATTCGGCAGAATAACAAGGGAGAGATGACTCTTGTCTGACTTTAGGTGCCTCCTTTAGGTACATCTACGTTCCAGCTTGGTGACTGAGCACCCTTTAGGTAGCAGAGTCATTAAAATACAGACAGCAATTACTCTTCCCTAAAGCAGTTGGCTAGATTTGGCCAGATGGATTAAGAGATCTTAGCTGATGAGATCTCCTCAGGCAGAACGGGCACGCAGGCACCAAGTTCAGATGCAGGCACCTACCACTGTGGTCGATGTCTAACCTTAGGCAAGATCGACGTGGTCCAGATATCTGATCCTTTCTCAAGGTGCAGCTGTTACAAAAATAATAAAGAAGATTCTATTAGTGACAACCAATACAGCATCTAAGCAAAACAGAGCTGATTTCTTCACTGTTTATTGACAAGAACAGGAATCGGAGAGCCCGAGAACAACAAAACTCCCAGAGGGCTTAAACAGAGGAAACTAAAGGATTTCCCTGAACATCAGAATTCAATTATTTGTAATCCACTGAGAAAATGTGTCTCCCCAGCAGCGCTCATGGCATGCCTTCACTTCAGACATAGCACCCAGTGACTGACAAGTTATCAGCATCTCCCCAAAGCAAAGCCCACCTTGAATTACCAAGCCGCCCTTGTGAGGCCTATTTTGGGCTGCAGCCACACATCCCATCTCCCTGGGCTTCCACCAGACTGTCTCTGCAGGAGGAGGTGAGCAGGAGCAGGGGAAGGAGAAGGAAGGCAACCAGCGCTTGGATGGCAGCACCTGCAGCCTTGGCACAGGAACATGGGTCTGGGGGTGGGATGAAGAAGACGCTGCCCACTAACCACTCTCAAGCTCGGGGAGGTTGCCCAGCATTAGGTGCTTCCCAAAACACCTGAGTGGCTGCTCTGAGCAGATCCCAGCACTGATTTGCAGAATCCTCATTAACAGGAAAGAGCAATCAGGCTTTTCTCTTTGCGGGGCTGTACTCTTCCTCATTGATGCGCACACTTCCTTTGCTTGCACCTTCCTTTCACAGGGCTTTCAGGCATAAGAAGGAATCCTTGCTGCCCTTTCTCGAGAAAGTCCTTCTTTTTCTTTTGGTCTCTGTTGATGGTGGAATCTGCATGAGACCTGAAGTAGCAATGCTCCATGGTCACAGACTGAGGACAAAGCTTCCTCTTTGTAAAAGAACTGCATTCTTTTCTTAGGTATTTCTCACTTGTGCCCTGCTTTAAAGAAAACAAATCATATTTATAGGTGAACTAAGTTACCCAAGGACTACGAGTTACATACACGTGTGTGCATTTATGTGTATGTACATGTATGTGTATGTGCATATTCTGAATTCAGAACTACTCTTCCTCCATTTCCTCTCCCAAATTTTTTATGTGCTAGAAGCTAATAATCTAAACATTAAGGAAGACTGTCCATGACCACGGAATTACACTATTGTTTGATTGATTTTTACTGTTCGATTGTTACTGGCCTGCACAGAATGCAGATATTTACACACATCACTTCTTTTTTGGACATACGTTAAGAAGTATACCTAAAGGAATATTCAGTTCTGGCTGAATTTTGTTTTAAGAAACAAGTGGAATCAGACAGAGAGCATTAGCATATTTAGGCCATTGTGTTAAACAGTACAAGAGATTTAATTAAGGAAAATTGCCCCATACTGTGAGTAGCACTGTGCGACTGTAGCACGGACAAACCTAAGCAATCCTTTGATGAACACTGCCTCGTAGGTTACCAATGTCAGATGAATAAATAATGCTATTCTGTGCTCCTGAAGCCTCATTTCTCAGCGAGGAGCCTCCCGGAGTGAAATACTAGAGAGAGACGTTCAAAGATTTACATAGGTCAGGATGTAAATCTCGGGGGAAGTAGCAGAGTTCCCCGAGCAAAGAAACAGGAAAGGGAAAAACAGCAGCTTTCCTTCTTCCGAGAGGGGAAGACAGATAAAGGCTCCTGGTGACTCCTGCCAAGTCCTTGCACCCGCTGTGCCACAGACAGTCCTGCCTTTCACAGCCCGTAGAGCAGCGATCGTTCATTATTGGCAGAGGATTAACTGCTTTTCCCATTTTTTTTCCTTTTGAAACTATAAAAACTGCCTCATGGGAGAAGCTAACACTTTGGTTTTCTGTATCGTGCCAATAACGATCAACGAAGAGGGCTAAGCAGAGTTGTGATGCGTTTTTGCCCCCACCCCTCCATGATAATTATCAGTCTCTGTAGTTTGATAACTGAAGTTAGCGTGGTAGAGGCAGTGAGCATTGCTGGCCCAGGAGCCATAGGTCATGGCAGCCTGATCTCCTCTGAAGCTGCTGAGGCCGGTGGGCAAGAAGTGGTGTGGCATTGACAAAGTGAGATGTCAGAATGGACGCATTTCCTGAGAAGCTCTTCCATCTTGATGTCTGGGCACTTGCCCACGCAAGACACTTCAGTGGAAAGTTGATTCATATCTGTTTACAGCCAAACTCATCCCTGTAAGGCAGATGAACGTTAAAAGCAAAAAAAAGCTTTGGTGGGGAGGGTTTCTATTGCAATAGCAAAATGTTGACCCTTTGCTGATCTCTAGTCACTCTGAAATCTTCTGTTGGTGAAAAGTGCTGCAGTGGGCGCAGAAAGGAGGCCTCATCAATGTTTTTTGTGATCTCAGACTGCCAAAAAACTTCTTATGAGTTTTATAGCCCCAGAGAGGTTCAGGGCTACAGCCAAAGACTGAAGTGGTTGAAGCAAAGCTTGGTAGGACTTTAATTGCCAGAAAGAAAGTTAGTTTCCCAAACTTTTCTCCCCAATCTGGGTTTGGGTTGTTCTTCTAAGGCACCCCACTTTCCTCCTACACAAAAAGGAAGGGTAGGTGCCTACGTCTGGGCTCTACAGATCAGCAGTCTATACACTAGATTATATACTCCAGATCTTGGAGCAGGCACAGAGCAACATTTGCCCTACCGGGGATTCTCTGCTGCTTCATTTCTGGAGGACGCTAGGCTGGTGGCCATGCAGAGCTCCTGCCTCCCTCTCCACCCTGCAGACGGACCGTAGCTATTCCTCTGCTCTCACCCAAAGTTTATGCAGAGCCTGAACTCTGAATCCCAGCTCACTCTCTTCTGTTTGCTTTCAATGCCATGTGTGTCTTGATCCCCCTTCATAATTATGAAGCCAGTGCAAACTGTGTCATTGTGGAAACACAACGCAGGGTGGTTCTTCTCGGTTAATAACCAGGCGATGCACAAGCCCTCAGCCCCTCAAAGCACAATGAGGAGTTTCTTAGGTGCTTTCCAATGTTTTGTTGCAAGTTCATGAAAACTGTCCCAGGAGCATACAAATGCCCTTGCACTTTTCAGAGGCTGCAGGCAGGGGGATTCTGCAGAACCTCCTTGCATACAAGCTCTTGCCACAGAGAGGCAGCCTCCGCCAGTAAGACAGAAAGAAAAAAAAAAAAACCAAACCAGTGAACGGAAAAGAGAAGCTTTGTAGGAAGCATCAGTAAATGGAAAAACAGGGACAGTACAGCCGGGATGTGATGCTGAGCCTGACCCCCTCCCGAAGTGCCCCCGCACTTTGTACTGTGGATGGAGGCAGCACTTCTGCGGGGCACACATGCAACAAGGTTAGGTTTTCCTGACCCGTGAAGGCAAAAAGAAGTTTTCTCTGGTGTGAAATGACAGTAGTGTCTTTGCAAGGGCTGGTTCTCAGGACCCGGGCAGTGGTGGTACCTATGCTGATGGCTTCTGTGACCTCGCTGAACAGCTTGGGGGACTCCCAAGTGCACTTTCTGCAACCAAAGGACCTTGACGGTGGAGATGACTGTTCTGGCATTGTGGGCGCTCTAAAGAGAGCACGAGCAATAATTTACAGCAGCTAGGGACTTACTAAAACCATGAAAACCATATATAAATTTCACCACTTACATTAAAAGAGCAAGTTCAGGACTTGCTGTTTTGGTTTTTTTTTTTTCCTAACTGAATATATGGACCTTTGTTCCTTTTTTTTTTTTAACTGGGAACCCTGTGATATCAACATTCCTGAGGACAAAAGTCCTTAGCTTCCCACCTGCAAGTCAAGGATGTTTTTCTATTAAAATCTTAATTGTATCAATGAGGTTTATTCATTGTTTCAAAGCTACTAGTAACAATTAGCATGGTGATGTTCACTGATTAAGAGAAGGGGGAAAAAAAGTCTAAGGCAAATAAATCAACTTAAAAATTATCCCTTTCTGCAAACAACAGCTGCACAGGAAAAGGAAGACTGTTAGCCATCTTTCACTGATGTACTAGGCTGATCCAGTAGATGCGTTTCAAGTACTCTGCGGCTGCAAGTTAATATATCCTACACTCCACAGGAAAGAACCATGCAGGAAAACAAAAAAAAGGCAGAACAATTGTGTGAACCGAACACCCCATCTTATTCTGAAAACATCTGGGCCTCTGAACATTTCATTCATTAATTTCGTTTATTTGGTGCCCAAGCATGAGCAGCCTGTCTCTGTTAATAATAGAAAAAGCAAATGTTGATGTAAAGGTCCTTTGCCTTTTATTTTGTAGGACACGGACTTGGAAAACAGGAACCGCTCAGGGGCTGAGGCTATGTGAAGCAAGATGAGATTCAGTATGGGGGAGGACAGCTGGGATGTGCAATGCTGGGATTATGGAGGGGATAAAGAATGACAGCAGTTTTGGAAATACTGGTTTATGGAGATCCTCAGTTCAGCACAAAGTACAGGATTGTCGGAGAAAAAGACTACAGAGGTGAAAGAAATACATCGAGGACGAAATGCAGACTCAAAAAGTCAGGGATGATTTTGGCAGAAAGCTTCCTAGAAGCCAGGATTTACCAGTCAGGATATCACAGTTTCCGACAACTTTTGCCAAGCTCAGCCATGGAACCCTGTTCCGGTGCTGAGGAGTGTCCTATGAAGGGTTAAGTGGCAAAAAAGCAACTGCTTCTTTTTAAGTAGATAAAACAAAGCCTGGAAATGCAAATGCGTTCAGAAAAAGCCTTTGAAAATAATTTTTTTTTTCCTCTCAAAGTTGTTACGTTATAGAGGTTTAAGAAAAGTCCTCACTGTTTATTGTCGAGCGTTTATTACTGCGGACGTCAGGAACGGCTGACAAGTTTACATAAAAAATTCCGGATCTTAACATTTTCCCAGTTGTTACTTTTCCTTTCCTACTGCTTCATCTTTACAGAAGAAAGAGATTAAAGTGATGTGTTTTGTCGCACTTTTTCCTGCAGTGAATTAACCCTTGGCCAACAATGACAAGAAAGACAGCGCGGATATATGGAAATTAACTTGACAGCCCATAAACACGAGAGCCTGCTGTTCACTGGATTTCAGTTTAATAGGCCTTAACAAGGCTTTTGGGTTAAGTAAGCAAACAGAACTAGCCCTGAAACTATCATTTCATTTCATATCCCTGTTCACAGGGATTAGCCATCAGCCTGAAAGGCCCGTGAGGCTTCATCTGGCTTTTTAATTCAAACTGTACTGAATCCATCGCAATTCCCTTTTGCTCCTAAAATGCTACAAACAAGTGAACAATACCCATTGTGAATCCTTAGGCTTCTTGGTGCATTTCAGAATTTTAATGAGAAATCTGAGGTTGGAACGGTGCAAATCCGCACTGCTCTACCAAGGGTAGAGCCTGCCTACTCCCAGATCTTAAGATAGTGGGAATCTTTATTCTACAATGGCAATTTTGCTTTAAAAAATGTCAAAGTCACATACACGAGCTTAAGGAATAGCTGAGTCTGTTTTCCCTCCTCTTAAATCTTAGGCACAGTTTGTGCTTGGGCTGAGCTTTAATTGACTACAAACTCTCTGGATTGGGGCACCAAGCTCGTGTCTCTCCTCAAGTTAATAAAAATTGAAGTGACGTCTCACTACAGACCCCAGTGCTATTGTTCTGCTCATCCTCCTTCTCAACTATCTTCCCCTCCCACAAGTAATACAACAATTAACAGCTGGGTAGGAACGCGAGCATACTGTGCACGCTTTATTTGGGGGTAAAAGAGCGCAGAGCAGCCACAGTGCCGAAGAATCAAGATGAGTGGTTTTAATAGTCACTTCTGACTGAGAGCAGTGTATGGGAAATTAAAATAATGCTTTTATACATGCTCGGGCTGAGCAAGTCTTCCAGTCAAGAGAAACCACAGAGCTTCCTAATGAGACAGTCAGGAGCTTGCTGTAGGAGTTCCCATTGGACCCACGGCCGGTGATGGTGGTACCATGCTGGATGGTCCCAGCTCTGCACAGAGTCACTAAACCTTGAACAACTTGGTGATCCCAAGCAGCTTAATGGAGTTGTACCACATGGTGCCTGGCATACCAGAGAGCAACCCCCTATTTCAAGCCAGCGCTGTAAAGCTGAGGACCACACTGTAAGTGGCACAGTGATTGCATCCTCCTGTGACCAGGAAACAACCGAGACTGAATGGTTCTGGGCAGAAGTCGGTTGGTGCTGACACTTGGGGTAGGAAAATACTAATGGTTGCTCATCACGTGCTTCAGGGACACTGCGAAATTGGAGCTGAAGAATGGTGGTCAGAGGGTGCCGATAGCACACCTGCCAGGAAGATAAGTCGTGTAGCGCTACTGTGTCCATTGATACATGCTTCTCAAAGTATTGAGTGGATGCAGTTGAGTGATTGATGGAAATTTTTTTTCCCACGGATGCACGATTCGATCAGCCATGCTTGCATCCTTTTCACCTGCTTTCATACAATTCTTTGTTTGTATAGAAATTTGTGAAGAGTCTCTGATTTACATGTGTAAGTATTATTCACAAACAAGTGAATGTATTGACACTTGAGCAACTGGGTTCCCAGAAACACAAGCACGCTCTCTCTGGAAGTGATCACCCTGCTGCCCTGTATGTACACATTTACTTGATGAGAACGTGACTAGAGAAACCAAATGTAAAACATGCAGGACAGCCAATAAATGTTGTTAATGTATCTCAGTCATGAAGGAAACCAGCTATTTTTAAAACAGGGATTTATAAATATAGTCAAATTTAAGGCATGCTTTAAAGAGGACAAGCAGGACTCGAAGATGCTTGGTAGCGTTCCTGGAGCACGCAGTTTATTCACCATCCCTATTACTGGCCCAGACCCAAGCAGAGCAGAGCCTTCCTAACATCCTGTTAACATGAGTGTCTTCTGCTCTTTCAGCTAAAAGCATCAGTGCACTAAAAAAAGTCTGTAGAAAGATGCAGTACAGGGCTTGTTGCAGATTTCTGACTCAAGAGTGGAGGAGCGGTTGAGAGTGGGGCTTTCTGCGTGTCTGCCTCACTCTTTCAGGCATAGATGCTCACTCTGTCTTGTGGCACACATGAACCTGTGGGTGGTCCTACACAGGGTGGGCCAAGACACCATCTCTCCGCTTTCTTTCCCCTTTTCAAGAATTCAAAAAGTCCCAAATGACTTAAATTGCCCTAGCAAAATCCTAACACAAGCACGTGTGCCTTATGGCTCGTTCAGCACTCTCGAATCTCTGACAGCATATCTACTGGAGGATCCTGCCGTGCAGCTCCTGTAAGAAAGATGTCCTCAAGTGAGGCACATGAGCAGGATCCTTGGATGGCGGTGTTGTCTGAGACTCAGGAAGATGAGAAACTCAGTGCCTGGAAAAGTCTGTATTTCTGTGCTAAAGGAGTGTAAATATTATATTAGGACCTTGTATTTAACATCTGTGATCTCAGCAAAGGGGAGGAGAAGGAGGAGGTTGTCATGAAGAAAATAGCAATACTTACTGCCCCAATGTTTCTATTTCAAAGATTTTCAAAAATATTTCATGTATTATTTGCAAAATTGTACGCTAATTAAAACATGCACTGAAATATTTATTAAGATACCGCATCTCTCTCGGCTCCCTCTCTCAAGCTGACTAAGAGCTATTATATCAGCTACTTTGGGGGTTTGTGTACAACAAACAGCCCAGAGGCTTAATTTTGTGCGGCACTTCTCGAAAAGCTATGACTGCAAGCTGTGCTTCAGCAGAGTGCAAGGTTGAAATGTAGCAGGATATTGCTGTTTTAATGTTCCTATCACATGGGTATGTAAGGCATGGAAGGTAATCAGTAGCTGGTTATTAAAAATCAATTTAGTCCAGTGTTCTACAGTGCAGACATCCACCATCATAAGTAATGCAAAAAAAAATTAATTTTATTCTGAATCTCCTAATATGTGGATTAAATTTTTAAACTTTTTTTCTTGGAGCTTCAGTTCCTGGCAAAAAAAAAAAAAAAAAAAAAAGATCTGGAAAGGTGTTTTGGGAGCATTAAAATATTTCTTGACTGATAAAAAGGACACGGATGTTGACTTTTTAATTTCCTGCTTCAAAACCATTCTTATGATTTCACAGCTTTTATTAGTGAATTCACTTATTAGTGAACTCTTGGGTTTCCCAGTCCTGCCAGCATGGACTACATGCAATAATCAGCAATTAACATGATGCTTATGTTTTAAGGTGATTTTTCCCCACTCTTTCTAAGTTCAGAGACTTGATTTTATTTTCTAAATTACAGTTATACCCCATAGCATGAGCTTTTACTGGCGCCATTCAAGAATTGTATTTTTAAAATTTGTTTTCAGTAGCTTAAAAGACTGCTGAATTTCAGTCAATTTGGGGATATTATTTTCCAGTGTGGGAATTCACCTTCTCCAAATGAATTTGGAGATCTTGGAGGAAGAGAACAAATGGTTGCCCTTCTTACCAAAAAGAGATTACGTCCCTCAAGAAAACTTACTGCCTTCAGGCTTTGAAATGGTGGCTTGCTTTCACACACGCAACACCTTCGTGTTTAAATCACATTATTGTGATGGCAAACTTATGCATGGATAAAGTCAGAAGTGCCAGAATTACAACAATATATTTTCAGGGGTGGGGGGAGAAGAAGAAGGGGGAGTGTTCTTTGTACATTGCAATGTTGACCCTATAAACAGGATTGTGTACTATTTCTCCATACATGCCACACCTTGCCTAGTGAGTTGCTTTCACATGACTCAGATATTTCTGATTCAGTTATAAATACTGGAATAGAGGGAGTGAAGCTTCTCTCTTCTGTTCTACAGTACACTGGATGTCCCTTTCATTATTGTTACAACTATCCAATGTTATTAGACCTTCATGTCTCTCCTACAAGCCCATGCAGTGCTTTGGAGGAACCATTTATTTGGAAATTGGAAGTATCTATTTGACAGCAAGAAGGATATTTGGTGTTCTAAGAGATGGATTATACCAAGGTGAGTGAAATTCCTTTCAAAGCTATTCTACATTCACATCAGCCATAGCTTGGGAAGAGACAAGCCTCAGTTACAGGTCCCTTTGAGGCATTTCTGCAGCCTCAAGGCTTCTTGGATTTAGGTGGTCTCCACAACCGTCTCCCTTAAGCAAGGAGCAACTACCATAGCCAGTGGCAAGAGCTTCTCCCGCTTCCTCTGTGCTCCCCACACATCACCAACCCAGCGGCTGAGTAAGGACGGCTGCTGCACAGAAGCGGTTCAGTGATCACATACCTTTTTTTTTTTCTCCCCAAAAGCAGCCTCAGACTGATCACCGGTCTGAATAATAAACCCAAAGCAGGAAAGTCAGTGCAGGAATGGCAGGAACCTCATTCAGAGCCAGTCTGAAGTGCAGCGAGCCCATCACCCCCAGATTGTGTGGTCTGTATTACTGCATGTGCACATGGGTTCTTAACTGTTTTTCTTCACAGAGGATTTTTTGCTTAGCTTAGTTAAATGGCAAACAAATGCTAAATAAAAGATCATTGCAAAAGGTACCATAATAAAAAATGCCTTGTGATTAGGATAGGAAATGTCAGCAATGGAAACTGAGGCTAAACTTTGTTCCTTACTTTCTACCCACCCAGTGAAGCACTGCAGCACTGACGTTGTGCAAACATCGTTCTGAAGGGTTTTAAGGGCAGGTTAGCAAATGTCTCCCAGAAATGGATTAGGAACTGCAGATCCTGCATGGGGGTGTAAGAACAGACTGGATGATCTCTCAGCATTTTTTTTTCTAGCATTCATTTCTATAACCCGTCGCACACCAGAAATAGGGCTACTATCCCAGTTTAAAAGGGATTCCCAGAGAAACCCATGCTGTTCATTGGTGCTGTGACGGGTCTTCCAAAACCCACATCAAGCCGCCTGCCTTGTGCAGTCCCCAACGCTTGCTGCTGTTTCACCCCATCACTGAGCCATCAGAGAGAAGAGCCCAGCCATCACCACTGGGGAGAGAGGCTGCGGTGGCATGGCAGCCCGGCTCCAGCAAAGCCTTTGGCTGCAGTGCCACAGGCAGTCACTCCAGCACTGCCATTTCAGGGGAAGGTGCATCCTTAGCCCCTCAGCGGTTGTAGACACCCCTCCGTGGTGGAACCACATTAGTTTTCTGCTTTGTCACTTGTGCAACTGTGGCCGCCACGTGGCACACCGAAACAGCTTAGAGCCAGCTACACTGCACTCTGACATGTTTAAGTGCATCCAGCGCCCACTGCTCTGCATTGACTGCACTGAGTCACCACTATTGGAAATCCACACTTTGGAAGAGTGAGAGAAGTCCATCTCACTTTGCCTGCAAACTGGACTGATTGTCATCCCACAAGGAGAACAAACTAAACTCTCTTTCAGGGACTGAATTTCAACCCTTGCTCCATCAAACTTCAGCATCCCGACAGCCACGGCGATAGTTGGTGGTGTAAGGAGGCATAAAAGATTTAGCTTAATTACTGCTCCGTGCTAACAGTAGCCACTAGTGATAAAGAATAAGGTAAAAGGTTTTTTTAACTCTTTTAAGATCTCATTTTAAGTTTTTAAGTCCCAATACAAAAAAAAGTGTGAGTGTGGCTCACACCGTCTTGAGGGGACAAATGAGCGTAGACAACTCGACAGCCGATGAGTAGAAGATGGGGAGCTACCTAGCAGGACAGCTCGATGCCAAGAGCGAGTAGGGAGCTGATGTGCCACCAGCTTCCTCTGAATATTCAGAAAAGTTAGTTAAATGGTGACACCTTGTCCTGGCACATGTCCCTATCCTCTCCTGTAAAACAAATCCTGGCACACAGCACATGTCGTGTCACTTGCATTTTTTCTTTCGGAGGAAGAGCGAAAAAATTCTGCACATTTGTGAGACATCTGCATTTAAAGCCACAATAGCAGAGAATATAGACGACTGTGCCCTTTGAATCAGAAATTTCCGGGCATGTTTTCACAGAATGCTTTGTGCCCTACCCTTGCTAGACCAGGGGAGTCTTAAGACCACAGTCACATGGATTAAGTCAGAAGCATTGCATAGACTGAAGGTATCCACCATGCTAGGCAAAGATTTCTGGATTAAGATGCATAAAAGCTAGCAGTAACTGAGGTGGCAGAGATTTAATAATGCTCCTAAAATCGCCTATGTGAGTTTCCTCACTGTTCCTGACTGTCCTGACTGCTCCTGACTGCTCATGGCCTGGAGGAAATGCTGTCTGGGACCAGGGTGGTGCACGTGAATCACCAGTTCGCACCTGCCAGAGAATTTGTTGGGGGAGCTGTGTAAAAGCGGGATGCGTTTGGGAAGCTGTGGGGCGAGGTGGCAGGCAGGGTAAGTGCAGAAAGAGCAGATGGGGAGGTGGGATGTTAACAGGCTGGGTAGGACATAGGGAGGCTGGCAGAGGAGCCAGGCTCCTTTTTGGAAATAGCTCTGAGGTGCAGGTCTTGGTGGGGCAAAACAACCACTCTGTTAGTGCTAAGTGAAGGCTGTGGAGAGGGTAGCAGCTTTAGGGGAGCTCACCCAGAGACGACTCGTCTTTCCTCCCTGTCCACTGCTTTCACTTGCAGTCCTGGAAAGCGCTTGGCAGTGCTGTGTTCCCCCTCACCCAGCTCACCTGCGAGGAGCCCAGGCAGCGGCTGCCGAAATGCCTCCTGTAAATCCTCCCTAGCACCCTCCGTGCCCATGCACACCCCTCAGCGCTGCTAGGGCTGCCCGGGTGGCTTGCGTGGTGGCTGGACCCTGCACAGGACGGTCAGTCGCGGAGCAGCAACTGGAGCTTGCCAGCTTCGCAGCAGCGGCTGCTGATCCGGTGTGGCCGCCATTAGCGAAGAAGTCTGAACTCTGGAGCAAAGAGCGTGTTTTCCAAGGAGATTATTTGGCACCTAGTGGTTTGCCTCCTAGATGAGAGTGCCAGTCGTTGTAGCAGGGACCATGCATTAGCTGGCTTCAAGCACAAGGTTCATCTTGCGAATTACAGATGAAACCAGAAAAGGTGATGAGAAAGAAAGACTCTGCAAAACTCAAAAGTCATGTCTCTGGCTTGATGGAGAAGCAGATTCTTCTCCAGTAGTTGATAATTATTCTTCTGTGGCATATAGATTTTGTGAAACATCAAGAAGAACTATCATAAATCAGAGAAGGGTAAACCCTAAAATCTCACATCAGAGACACTGAGATCAGGCTTCCCCTAGAAACTCATCCTTCTGGCTCTTTATCCAGGCCAAATTCAGGCTGAGGAAGTGCTTGCATTAATCTGTTTAAGAGGGAGGATCACAGCAAACATCTCATGGCAGGAGCAGACCTTACAAGAATGCCTCCCTCGCAATGGCAGACACTTGACAGAGATGCCTGAACTTGCAAAGCATTTGTTATTTTGAACTGCTGCATTGAGACAAGAGTTCGTAACATCCTTGGGATCCCCAAGCCTAATCGCTCTTCAACCTGAAATCCAGTCAGTTCAGAAGAATTCAAGTAGATATTTTTCAGTACTTATCTTCAAATATCTGAGCTGACTTGGAGAAAGCAGGATATTTTCATCTCCACAATAGTAATTTCTCAAAGGAAATAGAAAGGAATTGCTTTTAAGGTAAAGAAATAATTGTTTTCAGCTACCTAATAATGAAAAGAAATTGCATTTGAGAGTTTGTGCTGTCAAATCCTCCTGCTAAATGTAGAGAGGGAGGGTTGCAGAGCACGGCTCCGGGCTGGGACACTGATATAGCATTATCCCTCTTCCTCCTCTATTACAGCTTTAAAAATGATCTGCAGGCTGCACCTCAAGACAGCTCAAGACGAAGGGTCTCATGGAACCAGAGATAAGCACCATGTTTTATCACTGCGAACTCCTTCCGCCTCCTGCCTGACTCAAATAGATGTAATCTAGATTGGAGGCCTAATGTGCATGTACCTTTTGATATCTTTATGACTCTGTAAAGGGACCGCAAATGAGGCATAAGTATAATTTATACGTACTATAACCTCACTTTGCATTGCCCCAGTGGAGACTTGCTAGCTATGATGCTCAGCCCCAGAAAGTTCACATTAATTCAGGCATTTGTTGTTTCTTCAAAGTGTAAAATGGCAGTTGTACAGCTGAAAATCCCAGTGGCAGCACCGGAGCCTCACAAGGGCAGACAAATAAAGCATTCAGTGTTCAGAAAATACCACAGGGGCCAGTCTTGGTGAATCTGCTGATCTCCCCAGCATCCGTCAAGCAAAGTCTTCTCAGAGAAAAAGCATCTGTTTGAGACTTCTTATACATCCGACAGCTCAGGAGGTGACTCACACACTGGGGGGCTGGTGTAGAGTCAAGCTGGCCAACTTTGGTCAAAACCGGCTCTGAGAGCAGAGAGACAAGTGGGAAGAAAGAGAAATGGCTCCGTTGTTACAGCCACACCACGTGACCGCAGACCCAGGCTGTGGCCAAGGCAGTGGGGAGGCTGCTGCTTCTTTCTTTGCCTCCCCCTAGAAAAGCTGGGTGTCCAGACTCTTTTGTTTTCTCAATCGCAGAGCAGCCAGCGGCATCGGGCTGAACGAACGTCTGAGTCTGCACAACCAAGGGATCAGTAGCGGGCAAAGGCTGGCAGCGACTACTTACACACCACGACTGCTCTGCCAGGCAGTGCCCCAAGAATCATGGCACTTGGTGACTCAGTGTCCGTAGAGCTAGGATCCAGATTGCACTCGCTGTACCCCAGCCTGCGTTACCTGAAGTGGGGAGGAGGAGGTCTGCCAAGAAGGACGATCCAAGTGGTCAGCACAGAGTGAGAGAGCTGTCTGGGATTTGATACTGCTCCCCTTTGGGCATCCATCTCACCCTCTGCACCAAAAATGTTGTTCACAATTAAAAGCGGTTCTTAAAGGCACGCAGGCTAACTCTGCTGTTTAACAATAGATAGTAGCAATGCATAGATAACTTCTATTTGTTTTCTTAATCTTAAACACACATTAAGTCAGGAATCTGTGTTTACATTTAGGATTTCTAAGTATCATGCTTCTCATGTGTGTCTGATTTTTAACGATCTCCTGAATAATTCATTCTAAAAGCCTCTTTATTTTCTTCTCTCCAGTTTAATTAACCTCTTGGTGCAGTCGTTGGGATTTTACTATAAAAGCATAATGCATTTTGCATTAGCGCGTAACTCATGCTGGAAGAATCTGAGCACAGCCACTAAAGAGTTAATAGCGGGTTCTGACTTAATGACATTTTAGTATGGATGATGAATAATAACAGAACATGTTCTTTATATGCCTGAGTGCTACCTAGGATATCCAAGAAGGAGAGTACTCATCCTGCCCAGTGCCACTGGCCAGACCTCAGAACAAGCTCCCACCTCACACTGAGTCAAGGGCAGTATCCCGTGTTAGTTTTCTGTGAAGTTCTCTTTACCCTTCCCAAAAGACTAAAGAAAGCTCCCAAACGTACGCTTGTCCTCCACCAGAGCCTCAGGTGACAAATGTTATGGGACATGTCAGGAGGCTCTTGACTGATACGTGCTTTTGTGTTCCCAGGCAGAGCCTTTTTGGGTGGCTACCAATGCACCCTATTGACCATCCCATCCAAAGACTTGCACTTCATCGGTATAAAACAGCATTTCTCCCTTCTGCTGTAAGTGGGCAGTGATTATTTATAACTGTGTGAGCTAAAGGTCCTCGTTCCAGGAGCTAGACTGCTTTCTGCAAGGAGGAATATTTTTTTGCTTTGCAAATTGAAGTTAATATAACATGGTAGTGGACAAGTCTTTATGGATGCCTGTGTATGAGATGTCTTCTTATTTCCAATATATCTTCTGTCCCAGGGTTTTTAACTGCCCTATAACTAATTGTCCTCAGTTCTGTCACCTGGATGAGGACACCAAACAGAACAGTTGCTTGCTGTTCCCACCAAGATGCTTTAAATGCAAAGCCAGCTTTCCTGCAAAACGTCCCCTGTGCTCATACACGCTCTCAGCAGGTGCAGGGGCAGCTCACATCTACCCCTGCTTCAGAGGAAGAAGACCCCCCGATGCCTTCTGCCATATATCCCATCTCTGGGCAAGTTTCTGTATCTCTTACTTGGTAGGAAGTTGTACCTGACCAAGTCATGCCTGGGTCTGCTTAGTGCAATACACTCACAGCAGACTCGCCTAGCATCACTCTGGTCCTGTGGTGTNTGGTAGGAAGTTGTACCTGACCAAGTCATGCCTGGGTCTGCTTAGTGCAATACTCTCACAGCGGACTCGCCTAGCATCACTCTGGTCCTGTGGTGTGGGATGGCACGGGTTCATGTCAGGCTGTGCTGGGCCAAGATCCCTAAGACGTGCAAGAGATGGCAACAGTAAGGAGCCGTGTTCTCCCCTGGGCTTGTGAAAGATAACCCATCACTAGATAAAAGCCCATCCCTGAAGATTAGAGAATGACTCCTAAAAGAGGCAAACGATTAAGCCCCAGCTGCTTTGGTCTGGACTAATTAAGGCCGAGTCTTTGGCTGGGAGAAGTGACATGGGATTTAAATCAGCCCTGCACCGTTTCAGGAAACAGATTATCTCGTGCTGGTTTTTTGCCCCTGTAACTATTGTCTGGGTTCAGATTGTCAAAACACGCAGTGGCGGTTATTCGCTGTTAATTATTTGATCCTTTCTTAAGATCCTCTTATGCAACTGCTTCGTTATGCAATTAAACAGCGGCAGGTTGCCACACGCCAGGCAGGGTACAAGGAAGCCGGCCGTACCTTAGATAAGCGGCGGGGGTTGGCACAATGGCAGGGGCTGGGGACCAGGGGGCTGGGGACTGAGGGTCGGGGTGAGGGGGCCGCGGCGCGGGCAGTGCTTCCTATACACAAGCCGCACTGCGCCTCGGCTTCCTGAGCATCTGCGGCTCACGGGACAGGCAGGCCTCGCAGCTTTCCCGGTAAAGGCTTTTTGCTTCCTTTCCGTCAAGATGAAAATATAATAAACCACCTACATTTTGCAACAGAGCTAAACTGAAATCTCCTGTGTTGAGGGTTTCTCTTCTCCCTCTCTCTTCAAGTACATGCACATGGACACATATCAAAATACCCTAAAGAGTGCAGCGTAGCAGTGCTTTTCACAGTGGCAGTATATAACTTTGAGAAGAGACAGTCCAGTTCCTACAGTATTTTTCATGGGATTCTCAGTTTGAAACCTTTTGTAATTCTCCTTACCAGACCTTTTAGGCATTTATTCTTTCTTCAGTGCACAACACAGCTCAAGCTTTAATCAGAGAGGTGACCGCTGCCTCTATGAGAGAAGCAATGACTTTGCTTCCAAAGGTTTCTGAAGATATCAGAGTGGTTTGCATCCTAGCTTTTTCCAAGTGTAGTTGCAAAGCCAGCACTTCCGTACTCTTTGATATTGCAGACTGCAGAGTGTCCCCTGCACGACGATAGAGGCTCAGAAAGGGAGCGAAATGGCTCTCGAATAGTTCTGCTCCCCGTGGTTTGAGGGAGCTCAGAGAGGGGATTGCAGAATTTCGAGGCAGGCTGACTTTCGCTTCTCAGGCTTTCGACACGGGAGTCTTTCACCTTGCCCTGGGCGGGAGCTGGCAGCGGTACTGTGGCTGGGGATGAGGAAAGCCTCACTGCTTTCCATCACGTGCTCTCTCCTGGCACATAAATCCTGGTTTGTGCTGGCCTCCAACTTATTTAAGGAAAAATTCGAGGCATGTTTTATCTGTGAAACCTTAAGCGATGTGGTCCCTGGGCACCAACGCCTGCCTCACTCCTCATAGGACACCGTGGCCAGCCCATGCATTCCAGCTGGGAGCCATGTGTTTCACGGGGAAGGTGCCGGCAGGTGGCATCTCCAACAGTCCCTGGCACTTGCTCGGCACGCTAATCCACCCCAGCCTGAATTTGTGGCTCTCAGCCCTTGCCCTTCTGAGGAGAGAGGAGAGCACAGCAGGCAAGGGCTTGTTTTCAGGCATGGGCATTTGTCCAATTGTATAATGCCAGGGTTTAGTTCACTAGGTTGCCTAAGTGTATAAAAAGGCATTGTATTTTAATGCATTTTAATACATACCTAAATGTTTCCAGGTCCTTAGTTTTCTCTGAAGACTAACTTTAGAACTTTTTCTGCATTGTACATGAAGATCATCACACTGTTCCACAGAAGGGAACATACGCACGAGGACGTTACGATAAGCTGTCTCTTTGTGTGCCTCTTAATTCATTTTTTGGTAAAACCTTTTCTACACATCAGCTCAAAGAACTAGTATGCTGTATCTGGGGTTTCAAAATTTAGAAAGAATTCAAAGACTATTTGCCTCTGAGGTCTTCAAAATGTCTCCAGCAACAGTTTTCAGAAAAAAAGAAATAGGCAGTTTATATTTTTGACATTTTAAATGATTTTAAAATTTAAAGAGTTTTAAAGTTTGAAATTTAAGGAATTTTAAGTTTAAACTGTTTGACTCAGAATATTAAAAGCTGAAACACAGGTAGAATTCTTTTTTCCTGTGTAATCAAGATTGTGCAGCCATAATTCAGGCTGTTTGTGTTTTCATCTCACAATAAGATGTTATTTTTTCTACAACATCCCGGCATTAGAAACATACACCAAGAGTATTGCTTAAATTCCAACCAATTTAGATCGTTTCATCTTGTTCGTTCCCAAGCTTCACTCTCAGCCAAGAGAGTTACATTTCTGTGTCCTAGTAGATTACTATTATAATCTAAAATTATTTTCACTGAATGAGAACATATAGGAATCGCAGATAGCTTGTGGGCTTTACAGATCGATACAGAGGAAATTCTGTCAACATGCAATCTGTCTGTCCAGCTGTAACTTGCTATGTTTTGAAGCCATTGTATGCTAAACATACGGTACATGGTTTAATTCTCCTCATGCTTTGGATAGCACATCTTTGAAGGCACGGCTTTAAAGCTTTCCGTCGCTTTGGAGACCTACCAACGCACAGCAGCACTCTTTCATTGGGCACATTGAGATGATGGTCACTGAGTCTCCGCGTTTACCAGCAAATGAATTGGGGAGGGGGAGAGGCCCAAGGCCACCATTAGCATGGCTTACATGCTGCAGGGAAAGCCCTGTAGCCCCAGCAGGGACCATTTTATAGAAAACCTCAAACGCTGAGCAGAGCTGATGTTTATGCACCAAATGTGTGACTTTTCAAAGGAAAAAAGACACGTAGAAAGATTCCATTGCTGAAGAGCAAGTATTCCTTACCGAGGCATTTGTGCCAGCACATATGCTTCTGTGTTGTGTATTTAAAGGTTTTCCAGATGACCCCAACATGAACCTGATGATTGCTGAATTTTCTAGCTGGAGATCAGCTTTCCAAAATCCCCAACTAACCCATGCATCTCTTTACAGGATTGCATTGCAATGTTACAAGAATTCTCATCTGAAGGACATGGCGTAATCCTTCACCGTAAATTGTGTTAGTCAGTCTTCTGGAAAGCTGAATTGCCAAGGGCAAAACACCACCTCTCTGTGCCTGTCAAACTGGGGTAATAATAATACTTACCTATGCCACAAGGGTGCATTTAGGATTAATTACCCCTCCTCGTGCCAAGGATGAATTTATCCCATGGTGTTTGGTACTGCCACCCATTAGCAGTAATTTGTATAACTAATTATTGTGAGGCTTGCCTGCCAATGTTTTCACATACACACTCATACACACGCGTGCGCACGTGCTCTACATTAACTTCTTTCTAGTAGACTTTCTGGCACTAGCAGAAGTTTCAGGCAGCTCTTTCCCAGCTAGATCTTGCTCATGTTTTCTTTATCTTTAAAGCAATCTTGACTGATGAGTCCCCAAGAAGTCCGGGCTGTTTGTCCATAAGGCGCAAGTATTTCCTGCTGACATTTTAGGATACGCTTTCAAGCATCTTTTAGAAAAGGAAGCAGAGTAGGACCCAGAGAGATCCTGCCTGAAAACAGGGCTGCGAATCTCTCTTGCAGCTGATGGCCTGCAGCTGAGCAAGAAGACTGTACATCTCGCTCACGTCAGGGCTGAGGTAACACTCACTTCCCAAAATTAATTGGAAACCTACTTACCATTTCCAGAAGTCATTTACAACCTGACTGAAACTGTTAATGATTAAAGGATTCACCTCCCGTAGCTTCAGCAGTATAAATGTCAGCACTGTAGGCTGGAGTGATTCACCCCGCCACAGGGTGAGCATCCAAGACAGGTGAAAGAGTCTCACTGGCAGCTGCAGAAATAAACTGGGGTGGGTGGGGGGAAGCTTCACCAGGACGCCTAACTTTCAGACACTCAAAATTAACTGAAATTAATCCCACTTTAAGATGCTTTTGAAGGTGGGAATTAGTTTGTAAAGTCACTGCAGCCCAGAACACCAAAGGTCAGTGAGCACCTCGCTTGGGCTCTTTTCCCAGTTCTGAAAATGTTCTCTCTGCATCACATGAAACTCTGGTGTTTGGTGAAAAATGCTTGCCTGGTTGTGTATCTGAACTTCTGAATACAATGTCCTGTGTATAACTCACAGCGCACTATACTGTTTGTGTTCATTAAATCCTTTTCCACTGGAAAATTGGCTCTCTGGCTTGGGATATGTGTGACACATCGGAAGGATACCTGTAACGACTTACACAAATGTCCGTATTCTTCTGTTCTTCCTGCTCCTTCCTTGCCATCTCTCATGCCCAACCAAACTGCATCTTAAACTGGGAAATGACAAGCTACGAAGTATTTTCGATCAGTTAGAATAGCATTTGAGTCTCGAGTATCATAAAAGCCAGAAAAACTGCATTTACTGAAACCTTTTTCTCTGAAAATGTATTAATAATGTATGATCATACTTTGTAGATAATGCAATAATTGCTCGCTTGATTATGTAGCCAAAATAATCATTTTCAGAGATGTTTGATTCTTGCCTGGTGACTACATTTTGTATCATTTTCAGGGCAACAGATGCTCATCTATTCGTTCTGGTTCACAAAACAGCTCTAAACTGAAAGTGAATTACTGTAAACCTTGTGCAGGCACCTAATTTTACTTTAAAAATATATGCAGCCTAAATGGTCTTATACTCAGGAGGGGAAAATCTACACACAAAGTCCATGCCCAGCACACTGCAATTAGCATCATACCCTGTGAAAATGGACAAATTACACACCCAGAGAATATGCATTCGCACGCAAACATGCCAAAATGTTCTGTCTTTCAAATCTGGTTTTTAGATGTTGATTCTGCTTCTTTGTCCCAGCATGATACTATTTTGTGTATCTTTTTAAAGTATATGCCTATTTCACTAAACAAATATAAGGAAATGAATAAAAAAGTAAACGACTAAATAAAGGTAAATAAATATAAGTAGTAAATATAAGTAAGTAAAAAAGTAAATATAAGTAAATAAATATAAGTTGTGATCTTGGCTAGGCTGGAGTGTATTTGATAACCTCTTTGGGTAATAATTTGGAAAGTAATGGACTATGCAAATCCTGACCTCCAAAATGGGAACAATCTAAACATATATCTAGAGATAAACAAGTACTAAACAACAACAACAACAAAAAAAGATTTGTGATTTTTCTCCTAAAGAAAAGGGAAAAATCCAGGAGTAGAAAGTAGGACAAAGCTGCAGCTGGTTAGCTGATCTGCTTCATTTTTGGGGGTGTTACAGATAACTGTGCCTGAGTTTTTTTCAAAAGTCATTGTCTTTGAACTGACTGTTTCCACCTGCTTCAATACCAACACGACCAAGGCTTCGTGAAGAACCCAGTTTACAACCTTGTCCAGACCAGCTTTCTTTTTGAGGCCTTAGATATGTTTTCACTGCCCAAATCCAAGGACAAAGCTCTCTGCAGAAGAAGCTTTCCCACCCCTGGTGTGATGCTGTGCAGCGTGAGCATCAAGGAGAGCATGCTGACCATGGGCAAAACGCACCTGGAGAGGATGGCCAGCATCATGCCGAGGGCCAGCACAGCCGGTACATCTCCAGGTGAAGCTGAGCCTCCTGCTACAGGCATTGCTGCCCCAAGGAGAAGGCTGTCTGGAAAATAGATTGCACCATGGACCATTGATTTGTTAGTTAATTCTGACAACTTCTGCTTCAGTTTGCCAGCTACTTTTTTTTTAAGCAACAGGCAAAGTGCTTTATCGTTTGCATAGCCATGGGTAAGTTCTTTTCTAGTCGACTTCTTCCTTATTCAAGGGTAATGGCCTGAGGCAGGAGGCTATTTAGGGCTTGGAAAGAGAGTCCTGACCAAATGTAGCCGGCAGTGTAAATGGGCCCCCTTCTACCCAACTCCACTTCTCAGATCCTCGTTCAGGGTGTTGGATTAGATGAAGTAATGTCTGAGACTAAAAGAGGGAGAATGACCTTGTTCTAGGATTTTTTTTTTTGTAAATAAGACATTGAAATGAAAACAAAGCAATGTTGTCTTGGAGGGGAAAGCGCAAGGAAGAAGTGGCCAATCTGGTTAGCGAGAGGCTACTTAAAGTCTGTTTCTAAACAGGAACTTGGAGTGGAAAAGGAGAAGAAAACACCCCAAAAGGTTTGGTCGGTCACGACATGCAGGCTGAAGATAAGAGCATCAAAAAGAGAAACGTTGCGCGGTTTTGTGCAGCAGGTGGGAGAGGTGAGTGCTCAGAAATGACCCCATCCTTTTTGAGTGGGAGGCGAGAAGGAGCCGCTCTCACCCCTGCTCCTGCGGGCGCCTCTCCCAGCCTGGCTGTGCTGAGATGCCTCCTCCTTGTGCTGCCTCTACCCGGTCCTCCGAGACCATGGGAAAGATTTCAATAAAAATGCTAAATACTGGGAGGCAAGCTTAAAAAAATTCAAGAAAAAAATAGAGGCAGTCTATGCAGTCATTAACCACCTGATTTAACAGGTGACTTTTGTAGTCATTATCTACCTGTTTTCAAATTTTAGAATAAAACAAAATATGATTTAAAAAATTCCTTAAATGATCTGCCTCCGGTCACAGCCACAGGTTGCTATTCCCTGAGCAACAGGCAAATGTAGGTTAGGAAATAAAGTGGGAGGCAAGGGTTATGATACTTCTTGATTTCAGCTGGTTCTTCATATCGTGAAGCACAAAATCCTACCTGCTAAAGGACCAGATGCTAGTTTGTGTTGTGTCTAAGCGTGAGTTGAATCCTTCTTTAAACAAAATGTAATGGGAACTACCTCTCTTTCAATAAGGTCCTTAATGGAATGGCGCAGGCATCAGTATCAGGCCTGTTTTTATTTAATGTACTTCATTATTAATGACCTAGGATTTTACAAAGGAGTCAATTAATTACAGTTGCAGAAAAATCAAAACTGGAAGGTACATTACCATGCTGCTGCCAGGAGTTAAAGTCAACTATTTCTTTGCCAGGATGACTTTTTTCCTTCCAGCCAAATTTAGCAGTGCAATTAGCCCAAATTGCTCTGTCTGCTTGTCCCCAGAGCAACTCCTTCAGGTGGCAGAGCTGAGTGCCATTGATCCCGTGAGGTGTCTCCAAGGGGGTTGTATGTCTGATGGCAATGCCTGTGTCAGGCTGTCTCAGCAGCTCTGTGACTATGCTTTGAGCTTGCTTGTTCAGACTGCGCAGACAAAATAGTACAGAATCCGTGCCTTCCAAGCCCTCAGCACATTTAGCCTCTCTTTTATCCTTTTATCCTTTCTCTATGCTTCTTCCCACAGACTTCCAGGGCAGGCATGGAGGAGAAGGGGAGCAGATGCGCGAGGGCTGCAGGTAGGTGCTGGAAAGCACTGGCGGGGATGTAATGAAGAAGATGCTTTGGCAGGAGCCATCCTAGTAACAGTGAGCATCCTCAGAGGCAACCAGCAAGTTTAGCAAGTTGCGTCTGCGGGCGGTTGGTAAAACAGTTCTCTTGGTGAACTTCTCAAAAATAATTACGTCTTTTTTCATGACAGTAGGCCTCTGGACAGTAGGATGAAAAATGCTGCACAAAGGCTAGGTGGAAGAATAATGCAAAGTCTGAAGTATTTCTTCTTGTAAAGTCTCCACGGTAAGTCTGTCATGCATAGTCATGTCATAATATACATAATATGCATAAGTCATGACGCACAGACTTATAGCTGGCTGTCATAGCAGCCCTGTACAGCCCACTTTCTACGCTGGGAAAAATTGCTGAAATCTATTGCAAAAGAACTATATTGAGTGTGTCTGCTTGGAAGTGATAGACTTTCTGAAGCTGTACTGGTGTTCAGGAATGGTCTTTTCAAGTTCAGCATGCACTTAGCCAGGAGAAAGGATTTGGACATTATTAGAAAAAATGAACTGTATTCATTCGGTGTTTATAAAATACATTTGGTTGTTATTTCCCACTGCAGCAGATGATACCCAAAATAAGAAATGATCTGGAACCTCATTACCAACTGCATCAAGCCTGCACAAAACTGCTCATGGGAGTAGGAAAATATTTGACTCGTTTTCTCTTGAAGAAGGCTTTGCTTACTTTCGGTCTGTTATAACAGAAATTTTGTGGAAAATACTCACCACAAATATCCACCGTGACACTGGGCAGGATGGAAAGTCAGAAGAAATATCCAGCCTCATGCTGCAGGGTACCAACCGTCAATCACTGCCTCGGGTTAAGAAGACCCATCCCTGCCGTGAGAAAGCTATTCCCGAGGCGCGTGTGATGGGTTCCTTGTTTTCACCCTCCCCTGAGGCAGCTGATGGGGCCATTGCCCAAGTCTGCCATGCTAAATGCCAGCATTCATTCTCCAGTGAAACAGTCTCAGATGTTGCTAGATAAGAGTCCTGGTGTCATACAATGTGACCATCCCTCCTTCCCAGCCACAGGGGCTCTGGAGGGATGTGGATAAAGCTAATTATCCAAAGATCCAACACTCGAGAGAGTGCCCATCTCTGACACTTCCCTGGTTTTGGTATCATGTGCCATAGATTTCTGGAGTTAGCAGCCAAATGTGCAATCTCCTGTTTCCATTAGTTTCTGCCACTGCCATGAGTTACATGAGCTTGAAGCGCTGGACTGGTGTGGTCCCAAGCCCAGCGCAAAGAGCAGTGGGATGCAGCCAGGGAAGGAACCTGAGCCCTTGCAGCAGCTCTTGAATCTGAAGCTCCTAGTGACCATCTGCAGCTGTGTTTGCCTGTACAAATGTCGAACGCAGCCTTGCCTGGTTTTGCTTCATTCGCTCATGCTGGCTGGTCCTTCGCAGTGACTGCCCTGAAGGATGGCAGCTGTCGTTGGCAGGGGTTGAGCCAGCAGCACCCAGGGTGAGGGAGCCCTGACTTTCTGCCAGATGCTGGGAAAGCCTTTTCCCTTTCATCTGAGTTTGCCCTCCCTCCCATGATTGCTGTAACCTGTCTATATAGATGACTAGCTTTGAAGCTGGATCAGCCCATGGTTTGGGTCTTTGTTGGGTGTCTGACATCAGAGACTCCATTCTCAGTATGGGTCTCACAACTCAGCCTTACTGCAGGGCTCCTTTACTCCTGCAAACCACTGTTGCATTGGCTTCCCCGTCCACGTGAGGATCCCCGCTGCCCTCTCGGGGAGGTTCAGCCCAGCCCAGCCAGTCAGCTCCCATGTCGTGAAGTTTGGCTTTCCTCCCTCCCCTTCTTCCCACTTCTTGATGTGTTGTGCAATTTCATATTTTGATATAAATTTGAGCCTAGACAAATGTGTCTCAGTGTGTAATTCAAGTTTAATCGGCCACCAGAAAAAATACTCTTTTAAATTTAAAATAACCATCTATCTGGTGGTCGAGCTCTTTAGTAGTGATAACTGGAGAAAAAGCCATCCCAGAGAATAGTAACGCTTCAGTGTAGAAAAGCTGTTTTTAGCCTGCTTTCTAAAACTTCCACTGAGCCCCAGAGGCTGTTTTTTTGTCACAGAGGAGAAACAAAACAGTTTTTGTTCAAGTTCCTTGTGCAAAGGAGCAGAGATGTTTCCTTCTCCAGCTGATATGCTGTAGATCAGCTTTAACCATATTTGCAGGTATCGCTGTGGTTAGGCTCGTACGTAACCACAGATTACAATTCGGCTGCCAAACAATCTAGATAGCTCGTCATATGACTGTAACGATCTCACGGCGCAGCGCAAGTGGGGTCCGCAGTTTTCTGTGCCATCTTCTTTTCTTTTGCACTGGCTGCGCACAAGCGTAAAACTGCAAATTCTTCATATCTGTTCCTCCATGGGAAGGAGAAGGCTTGGGTGAGCAAGCAAGGTCTGCTGATACTCATCCACATTTCTAATTTGTGCATATCCGTGGACTTGAAATTAGGCTGAAAATTAGGCTCTGCTCCATAGAGGTTTTCGGTATCAGAAGAAGAAGTCTTGAAAAGATGACGAATCTGCAAGCGCGCTCTAGGCTGGTGACGCTGGCCGCATATTGCTCTACGAGACTTGCAGGCACCAGGCCAGAAAATATCCTTGGCAATACCACGATGTTATTCTGAAGATCTTTCTCTTCTAATATAAGCGGTTTACGCTATTTCTCATGTAATGTAAGTGGCTCCTTGGGTTGTCCAGATACTAGATGGCAAAAGAAGGGGTTGAAATTCTTACTTTCCAACTGGTTAGCGGGTATATTCTTCATCATTTGTAATTACATTACTAATGGCCCTGCCCTGTATAAATGCAAAATACTTTTACCTTCTATCAGGACCCTCATTTTTCTCTCCCCAACTCTGAACTAAGGGTAAAGTGTGAGAAAGCAGGTGTGATGTGTTTAGTCCTAAATAATTTTCTGCCGTGAAGAACATGACAAAATACAGTTCTCCTTCAGCCTTTCCCCTTCCCCCCCTCCTTCTCTTCAGGAGCTGATGTTTTAAACGTTCTTTGTTTTGAACAGATGACAAGAGCAGGCCCAAACCACCGTCATATGGTCATTCACACAGGCGTTGCCCGGGGCAGAGCCAACAGCGAGGTTTGATCCTGAGGCGGTAGATCCATCTATTACTTGTGATTAGAAAAGTGCCGGGGTGGTGATCAGCACACATGACTATCACACGGCCTGGGGAGCCTACGTAATTGCAACAATAGCTTGCGAAGATGGTTAAAGGGAGATTTGTTCCTAAAGCCGTTTAAGAGGAGGCCAGAGGCGCTCGCGTCAAACCGAGCTGCCTGCCTCAGCACTGTGTTTGCCTGTGGGACTGTGCTTTCTGCAGCTGCCCTGCCTTCACAAACACAGCCCCCGAGGAGGGAGCCGGAGCCTCCCTGCTGCTAGAGAGAGGCCTTGAGCACTTTGCCTAAACACAAGCTCTTCCCCAATGTCATACTGCTAGGCCTTCCCAGAAAAATTAAAAAAAAAAAAATTAAACGCAGCAAGATCTGAGGCTGGTGAGGCAACTTTGTTAAGCAACAGTAAAAAAATAAGTTAAAAAAAGCAAAGAAGCATTCAAGATCATATTTTTTTCTCCTTGCCAGCTCTTTGGGACAGAGGCTGTAAGGAAGCAGGTAATAAGCTTCCTGCTGGGATTAATGGGCAGAGTAACAGAGGCTGCCTGGGAGGCAAATCCTCTGGGTGAACTCCTACCACTCCTAGAAAAATTCCTGTCCCCTGTGAAGTGCTGGTGGTTTCTCTGCAAGGGGCCAGTAAGATATAGGGCAGGCGTCCTCCTCGACCCTTGAAGTGCCGTACGTGGACCCAAAGAAAAGCTGGCTGGTGAGCCCACGGCCAGTGCTGCTGGGGATGCTCATTCCCATGCCAGGATCCCAGTGCTCCTGCTGCCCTGGGTCCGGCCGATGCATCCCCACAGGGGCTGTGCAGCAGAGTGCAGGCAGTGCAGTGAGACACGCAGTCGTTGGAGGGATCTCGCAGTAATATTTTTATGATTAAGAGTATTGTTTTGTTTTGTTTTTCCACTTAAGCGGCCAAAATCAGCTTGGCTCTTTTTGCTGCAACTTTACAAGTGAAACCCAAACAACTGCTGCCATTCAAAGGAGCCTGAGAAATCCTAGGAAGTCTCTAACAAGCCGACAGTCGATGGCTGGAGGGGATGCAGAAAGGCGCCAGTCAGCCACGTCCTCTGGGCTGCTGCTGGAGCTGCGTCCCTGTAACTCTGCACTGCAGCTCCCCATAGCCAGGCTCTGGCACTCCCCAGCAATGCCCCACGCCTCCGAAATCTCCACTGGCTTACCCATGAGCTTTTGAAAAGTAATTATAATCCTGGGATTCTATTCATTTCCTTGGGGTTTTTTTACCGTACTGCTCGTATTTTTATACTTTCTCCATGCCCCAAAATGCTAGAAACTCCAAAAGAAAAGAATAAAACTTCCAAAATGAGTTTTGTGACTAATTGTAGTGAAGCGATTTGATTTTACCCTACTTAATTAGTTTCAACAAGAAAGTTCAAAGGATGCTGACAAACATGCTCTACGAACATTTCTTTCTGTTATTAAAAGAGAAGGTATTCTAAACTGTACTTATTACTCACCCCCCTTTTAGTGTCTTAGTTCTCTCAGATTGAAAAGCTAAAATGTATTACACCAGTAATTTCCCTCCCTTCCCTCAAAAGGAAGCTGCTTGGCAAACACTGGGATGATGTACCTTTGCAGCCCTAAATCGTGGAGGGGTAAAGTCAATGTTTCTTTCTCCGCTGCTGCTGGGCTTGGCCATGTGCTGGTACGCAGCACCAGAGGCTTGTTGTGCTTCTGCTGCTCTTAGCAACGCAGCAGCCCAAGGCTGTCCTCAGGCTGGCAGGGGGCTGTGCAACTACTTACTGGTTTTGGTGGAGCAATTGTCTTTTTTGATCTGTTGTTTCTAGCCCAAGGAGAAGTCTTTCGGTGCTTTGGTTCAGAGACATCATGTCTACCCGAGTGAGTTGAAACCCAGATCATTTTGCACAAGAGCTCTGGAAATTTCTAAATAACACTAAGTTCTGGAACAACATGACTAGCTAATGTTTGTTCCCAGCAAAAGAAGAGAAATGCAAACAGTTTTTGAATGAAAAATGACTGAAGGGGAAAATGCAAAAAAGTTTTCATCTCATAAATGAGTTTGAATTGTTTTGCTATTTTAGTTCAAAAGACGAAATGCCAGAAACAGCATTTAGAAGGTTGTTATTGCCCTTTAAAAATTTTCTTTTAATGATGTACTGAATGGGCTGGAGGCATGAGGAATGTGTTTCACTCCTTTCATCCCCAGCCCACCAGGCAGCTAGACCTGGGTTGGCTGCCCAGCTCAGCAGCCCTCCTCCCACTCTGAGCAGGCAACTCAAATGTCACATGCTATTATTTCAGTCACCAGAAGTGAGTGCTCAGCTGTGCCACTAAGCCAGCTTCTTTTTTGATCATCACACCAACAACCACATACTAAGAGCAAGGCCCCCTGCCCGGTAGGGTCCCCCTTGGACCAGCCAAAGGCACGTGCAGTCTAATTCGCAGAAGTGCAGCCAGACATTGGTGCCGGTACTTCTCAAAATACACGTATTTTGGGGGAAGCCAAAGATTATTTTGCACTTTCTGCAGCTAGAGAAATTACTGGGGTAACTTGCACTACACACTGATGTGTACTGATCTATAGGGGAAGCTACACACTGCGCCTTCCTGCATGGAGACCTGATGGTTGGATAGTGTTAAACCTGCCACGCGAACCCCTTATCTGATGCTGCTGACATTGCTTAGCGAGGAGCGCAGGCTCGAAGCCCAACGAGCCCTTTGGGCTCAGCTGGTTTCTACTGCCTGTCACAACCTAGCTAAAATTATTTCCAAGGCATGGACAGAAAAATCAAGTCACTGGAACTATCGCTGCTAGTAAATCTTCTCTGCTGCCTGGTTGGCAGCTGACAGATAATAGTTCTCACTGAAAAGAGTGACTGATAATCAATTTATGAAATATGGACAATCTTTCAGAAAACAGCCTCAGAGCAATTTTGGGGCATAGACTTACCTGTTACAGTGTAATCTTCTACGAAATTAGTGCTAAGGAAACATGGCAATTGAAGGCCATCTGTAGCCATTATTCAGGCATTGAACTTTCTGGAAACCACAACAGAACTGCAGAGTAGGTTTTCTTATTTTTGTTGCAACTTCAACGCTGAACCAGGGGCCAAAAAGTCTATGCAGCTGCTCCTTGTCTTCTGTTGAGACTCAGACCTCCCCACAGGATAAGTAGGAAGTTTCCTAATCCACTACAGGAAGAGGGAAATGTTTCACTCTCCCAGTTTCAGCCTACAAAGCAGTAGAATTAAGGATGCTGTTGTCCAACCTTTCCAGTGATCGCTGTGAACATTTCAGTTCACAGTGTGAGTGGTCATTCCATGCTGACTTGGCCAGGAGCATCATGTCTCCCTTTAAAGATAACCTCCCCAAAGACCTATATGGTGTACAGATGTGAAGAAGAACCAGAAATTAAAAAATATGGTTGTGGTGATGCATACGATATGGTCACTAAGTCCATGTATACTGTAGAGTTTCCACGATCGTTGTTCTCTCTCACAGAGCCTACAAGTATTTTCTTCTCTAGTAAAGAACAGAGGAAGAGTCACTCTCTAGTGTTCAGTATAAGGGTGGGATTTTCTTTTCCACTTCTGGCCAAGTGAATGTTACAGCTGAGATTCTCCAAAGTGCCTGTGCTGATTGCAGAATCACAGAATGGCTGAGGTTGGAAGGCACTTCTGGAGATCACCTGGCCCAACTGCCCCTGCTCGAGCAGGGCCACCCAGAGCCAATTGGCCGGGCCCACGTCCAGATGACTTTTAGTTATCTCCAAGGATGGAGACTTCATAACCTCCCTGTGCAACCTGTGCCAGTGCTCAGTCACCCTCACAGTAAAAAACCAAAGTGTTCCCTGATGTTTAGAGGCAACCTCCTGTGTTTCAGTTTGTGCCCGCTGACTTTCCTGTCACTGGACACCACTGGAAATAGCCTGGCTCTGTCTGCTTTGCACCCTCCCTTCAGATACTTGGACCATGATGGTCCATGGTCCTGATGGTGCACACTGGTAACATGGTGCTGGTTTCTCTTTATACCCGGGTTCAATAATGCTTTGAAGAGCAGACAAGATACATATTAAATGCCTTCCTGATGTGCTTTTCCATGTAAGCTATTGCTTAGAAATGGTGCAAGAAAATAATTCTGAGGGAAATGGCCCATGTGATCATGAACAGGAACGGAGGCGGTAATCATCGCAAGCCTTGTAATAAGAAAACAGGAGAAAGATTTTTTCAGAAAGCAGAGATGCCGTATCCTAGGTTGCTTCAGAAGGGGAAACATTTGAGGAAAATAAAATTAATGACGTTAATAGCTCCTTTGGCTACGCTAAATCAGAATTCACGAATTATTTGTACCAATCCATCTATTGAGGTGCCTCAGTATGAAGTCTACTTTGCTTGAATGGTGGGCAACAGGAGAAAAAATGGTTCAAAATCAGTCACAATCTTGGTATATTCTGAAGCATTATTAGAAAACAATGGCAATGCTAACTGCGGCAGAACTTGCACCTCCTGGCTCCTGACAAAATTATTTTTTTCGTTTTCTTAATTAGTCCTAACAAACAGAGCTCAGGACTTGGGTGGAAGAAAAAAAAGAAGGAAAGAAAAAGAAGGAAGCTGTTCTTAAAAGGAAGCTCTGAAGGAGGGAAGCTCTTCAAGGTGGTCTGCTGACAGAACAGAAATGTTTAAAGACCAAAACAGTCGAGGTCTGTCTCTCATACGAGTTAGTAGGAGTTTTGGTAGGATAGTTCTGACAAACTTTGCTTATATGCTCTGTACCTACTGTTTTGCTGATGCAAAGCTTTTTGCAGCAGAAGAAACAAGGGCGAGCACGTGAGCCACAGACTTCAAACCTGGAGTAATTATAGCAGAGGGTCTCACACTAAGATGCGGGGTACCTGCTCAGCAAGGGAAGCATTATGTTTTCTCTTTACGACCCCCGCAACCCAAGCAGCGCTATGGAGCTGATGCCGCCTCCCCTGCACTGCTGCATTCAGCCAGCCCAGCACATGAGCTAGTGCCAGAGCGCAGGAGGCGACAAGAGCGCGCGTGTGTGCACGTGTTTGAGCGAAGGGGGAATATTCAGCATCCCTGCAGCCTTTCCATGGCTCCAACTGCCTCTGCAACCACACCCTTAATAACACTGAGATATTTTTGTTCAGTTTTAAATACTATTCATGACATATAGACTGCATCAACAGTCTACAGGATCAATCTTCTGGTTGCAGTTTTTTCCAGAAGAAAGCTGCATCCAACTTTCCAAGTATTTGTCCCATGTAGTCACAGGTTAAAAGCTTTCACAACAAATAA
Organism: Steatornis caripensis; assembly: GCA_013398225.1. Lineage (NCBI taxonomy): Eukaryota > Metazoa > Chordata > Aves > Caprimulgiformes > Steatornithidae > Steatornis > Steatornis caripensis. Next base: position 103,947 of record VZSC01002776.1, on the reverse strand, counting down.
ACACTAAGGTTGTCTTGCATACATTTGCAAAAATGTTTCAGAATGCTGAACTTGACCTCCGTGTGGCCAGACACTGAGATTTTGCTTCAACCCAAGAATTTATTGACTTACATGAAAATATTCCATCTTAACATAGTACACATCAGTAGCATTTGAATACATATTTACAGATTTATTTGAACTTTTCTGAACTGCAATTCTACAACTGAGCAACGTATCCATAAGTGTTTCATAAACTTTCAAACACTTACATATTTATACATATAGTTTTTGCATATATATATATAAAAAAATATTTTTGAGACTCAAGGACTGAGAATAGTCAAAAGGACATTATTGCTACATTTCCATATTTACAAAAAAAATGCATAAACCCATTCAAAACATCAAGCCATTGCAAAATAAGTTTCAAAAATCCCCAAATTATAAAAATATAAATTTCCAAAACAAAAAACCCCAACCTCTTTCAGCTAAGTGTCTGTAAAGTACCGAGACATCTATAATTATAACAACTAGTACAGTTGCTCTGAAAGCCAACACGTTACGAAAGAGCTTTTATAGCATTAAACTGAAAATGCTCAACAACAAATATGCATAAGAGTGCCTCCAAACAACTGGCTAACTTTGGAAAGGTGCAACAGCCTAAGTCAGTTCAGTGCAAATGGCTTATTTTTGACTTAACTCTGAAAGACAGATTCCTGTAACAATAAACCAAATGCACAGTCATGAAAGGAGCGTGGCATTCAACGTAACCCAAAATATATTACCAGTGTGCGTATTTACAATTACCTTGCATTTGGGCAGTTAGTTACAGATTTAAATTGCATGTAAACTCAACCAAAATCCTGGTAAAGTATAAGTTACAGAGTGCTTAAGTGCATTGTAAATAAATAGGTTCTTAACTAGTACTCTGCCTCTGACAAACGCTTCTCTCAATGCCTTTACTGATTTCTAGGGGACAGAAACAAAGGAAGAAAAGAACTAGCAGTGTTTCCATTGGGAAGAAAAGGGTTTGGAAGATACTTGAGCGCAACCGTGGGCTCAAGGATACCGATCCCAAAGCCTCACGTCTGTCAAACAAGACTGAAGGGATTCTTTCTTTTATCCCATTTATAAATTCAGCACTTCCCAGTTAGCGTCTTCTTTGTTACGATCTCTGGACTGGTATAGAAAGATGAAACAACTCAGGGCTGGGGAAAATAGTCCTTTCCAGTTAGCACTGTTCAAGCCTGCCTGTGGGAGGTTCACCTGGGTAGGACAAGATAAAGAAAGGGACCCCAGGAGAGAAATTTTTGCCTCTGTTTTCACTTAGATAAGATGATTCGTTAAACAGCTTCTCCTCCAGCCACACAGTGGAAGCAGCCCTCCTCCTCTATTTTGACCAACTTGACAAGGCTCACCTATCTTTGGTGAACACTTTTGGACATAGCTATTAGCAAAACAAGCATCGAAGCCCTGGGGCTCCCAGGGCAGGGGCGCACAGGAGCAGTACAGGCTCCGTGGTGGGGTGAGACCCAGCGATGGGCAGCTTCGTCTCTGGCGTGGAACGGGCCAGGGGGAAGTAGTGCATATACCCATGGAAATCTCACGGCCGGTCTGCAAGGCTGACAGCGTGGGTGGGAAATAAAGATGAAGATCCACGCTCTTCTCTCCCCCTCTGGTTCAAACCCCATAGCTGCCGGGAGGGTTTGCTGCTGCGCAGAGCAACTTTGGAAGAGTCCCGGACCCTTCACCTCTCTTGCCCAGGTACATACAGCACCCTTGCTGGCCTCCAACCTACAATACGTGCCTGGGAAAGCTTCTCAGGCTTGGCTGCACTTGGAAAGGGGTTTGCAAAACCATTAACTTCATATTCATTTATTTCTCAAATTCAGCAAAACAAGATTAACTAGAAAATGACTGTACGCCTTCCAGGCACGGATCCAGAGAAGGATCACTGCAGATTTGGTTTGATCCGCAGTCATCTCATTCCACACCCTGGCTCAGGATTTTTTCTGTTGGTTGTGTTTTTTTCTTCAGATCTGGCTCTCTACTGCAAATACACACAATATAGCAAAATATATACAGCTTCAGTTAACATTGCAATGATGCCTGTAACCGTGCTCAGCAGATTAAATTTATGTGTAACAGTGTGTGGTAAAGGACAGTATTACAACAACATTTCAGCTACACAGTGGTAGTAGTGAGTAAAAGTAAGAGAAATTATTGAAGTCGTCCGTCTCTCACCCCCTGCACAATATGAACAGCTAATACGTCTGGGCTCCTGTTCTTCCAGATGCCACTCAAACATCTTCGCGTACCAGGAGAGGCTGAGTAGATGAAGCACTGCTACCCACTGAGTTAATTCTCACTGAGTGATCTGGAGCGGTTTCGTGACTGGAAGGTGGAGTTGAGAAGTTCGCATAAACCTGCAGAAGCCAAAGACCAGTGTCAATCCTCTGTAGACTGCTCCCTTCACGCATACTTGGAGAGCTCTCCTTTCCCAGCCTTTTCCCACCGTATACTACACACCGCTGTGGAAGGGTTCCAGCTCAGGTGTTTCTTTGCAAATCTAAAGAGAGTTTCAAAAGGTCTTGGGCTTAACTGCTCTTTTAAAGAGTTAAGAACCTCAATCCCAGTTATTAACAACACCGCAGCTTCCAACTGCACGCCAAATTTCAACTGAGCTTGAAAAAACACAGCTCAGGTTATTACTGAACTCCCCCAGAAACCTCACGAATATTTCCTTCGCATTCTTGCTTTTGTTTTAGAAATGCCTGCACCTGCCAAAAATACGCTACAGGATGCAATCGAACACCAGCAGCTTTTGGTTTCCTCTTTTCTCAAATTATCAGGAAGCCGTGTACTCTGTGCCCAAACAAGGCATCCAGAAGGTAAAACGAAGCTTTATTTTTAAACCAGGTTTTACACCTACTTTTTTAAACTCCAACAACACACGTTATCGCAAGACAAAATCCAAGTTTCTGATGTGCCTCCAATTTTCCTTTGGACTGTTTTGTCCAGTTACCCTCTCAGAAAAAGCTTTTACTAGGTAATGGTTGAAAGAGCAGTGAATACAGTTTGTCACGACGTACCGCCGAGGTAATACAAATAGAGCTAGGAGAAGCAAGTGAGAAGAGGCAGAAGAGCACCAAAAGCTCAACCCCTTGATCCAGAAAGCTTTTCTAATAAAAGCTACATATACATCACTTCTGAGATGTTTCCCAGATTAATCAGATTTTTCATAGTTTAAGACAAGATGAATTTATGCAGTACCATTGCATTTTGCAACACCAAAATTGTTGTGCCAGGTCTATTTTGAGTGAGAAACGTCAACCACGTGAAGAGCCTTCTCCGGCTGGTACATTTCAGGTATGGACTTAGACAGTTACTGTCTAGCGGCACCACTAAGCAGAGTGAGTAGCCCAAACTGATAGTGCACAGCTATATAAATAATACTGGAAAATTAACGAAGCGCCTGGGCTCTTTGCTCCTCGCAGCTCTAGTCTAATGTCTTGCTTGAAACTGCTTTGACTTCAGAAAACTGATGATCCATAACTTACCCGGGGGGCATTATCTGAAAGCTGCTGCTCTATCAGCTGTACGATTTGCTTAAATGTGGGTCTCTGTAAAGGATCAGCATCCCAGCAACTCTTCATTATGTCATACCTGCAAAGATACTGAAATTAAGTACCGCTCATGAGGAAAACCTTAGAGCTCTTACCTCGCCTCCATTATTATTTGAAAGAAAAGCGTGACCCAGTCACACATTTTACGTTCTTTTAATGACTTGTAGGAATAGAAAAAGTGCTGCTAACATCTGTGCTTGTGACAACACAGGACTCAATACCAATGGGAATCTCTGAACGCAGTTTTCTTTGACAACTTGCTAAGTGCCAGTCCATTTACAAAACAGTGAATTAGGGATGGCTCATAAAGAAGATCAGCAGCCAGTCCTCCTGCTGTCGGGAAGTACAGCACAAATGCTGATGCTGTACAGTGATACATCTCACTGACTGCTTTGTCTGAATTAAAAATGTTTAATTATGTTCTGTGATCTGTCAATAATTTATTGACATGGAGCAGATGCCATGACAAAGTGATCAGATGGTACAAGGCATGAGCGGATTTCATTGCTTGCAACAACACAGGCATGTATTCCGCTAGTTAGAGGACATGAATTATTCAAAACCTTAAAAGAACTTAGAAAAAAGACAATGGGCCAGGGCAATGCAAGAATGGAAGCTTCCCTTCCTTTGCATCATTGCCCATGTCTGGTGATTAGAGGTGCTGGTTGCTTGCTTACATTTCAGGCGGTGCACACTCAGGGCTGAACATCCTGTATCCCTCCTTGATCATTTTATAGAACTTGGAGTCCACAGGCATCCCTGGATATGGGCTGCTTCCTGTTGAGAGAGCACACGAGCAACATCGTTTCTGTGTCTGCAGTAAAACCAAGATGCAACAGAAATGCCCTGAAGTACAGATCTCGAAGGAGCTCACCTAAAGAAAAGAGCTCCCAAAGCAATATCCCGTAAGACCAGACGTCACTCTCAAAGGTGTAGACGCAATTGAAAATACTTTCAGGTGCCATCCACTTCACAGGAAGACGAGCCTTTCCACAGAAAAGGGAATAAATTCAGATAATGGACATAAGGCATACAAAATTTACAAGACAAAATCAACCTTTTCTACTTCTTATGTGCTTTAAATACTCGTTAAATCAAGAAAATGAAGCATGCAACCAAAAATGGAAATCTCAGCATTCTAGAGCCTCCGAGTGCTGCATGGTTATTGATCCATCTTTCTGTGGGTCTACCAAACTCAGGCAGTTCCTTGCACTCTGACTTTCTGTATATGGTGTGATTCCTTCTGTCTTGTTTATAAGGGGTGGCAGGAAGTCAGAGCAAAACAACATATATGACCATGGCATGGTTCCTTATGCAAACATGCACGGCTACCTTCATGGACTGGCTACCACAGGCATACAAATGAGGTTCACGTAGTCCAGATGCTTCAAGGCTTTAATCAACAGTTAAGACATCTGCTTTAGCTCCTCAGTGTACCAGAAAAAAAAAAAGAAAGCTCACATGGAAGAAAAATAAATTGACATTCTCATAAGTTTACGTGGGGACAGACATCCCTCGGGAATGCTAACTGGAGCAGAGCAAAGGGCACAGAAAGCCTTCGGATTCGCTTCCACCTTCCTCTCCCTGCTTTGCCCTTTCCTTGTCTGACTGTAGGAGCTGGTCAGGCTTCTGTCCTAAGCATTTGTCCCGCTGTGGGAGAAACCAGACCTCTTCCTTTAAAGTTGTCTTGCAACGATGTGTCCAAAAATGTACTTCAATCATACCATAGATAAAGAGCCTTGATGTCTTGTAAGGAAAGGAGACCCAACATAAAAGGAGGTTAATGGAAAGGAAAAGAAATGAGGTGGAGAAAAGCAGCATTGGCCATGGGCTGGCTCACCACAGAGGCAACTGGAGTTGTTTATTTCCTGAACAACACAGACAGCAAACACTCTCCTTGGCCAAGCCCCAAGCTGCTGTCAGCAGCACTGCCTCCCAGCAGTGTCCACAGCTAGCGATGCCCCAGCACTCCTGATCTGCTTTAAGATCAGGCCAGATGCAACTAGACGCCTCCTGCAGCCACTGCTTCCTCCCTCCCCAGGCAGCTGCAGCCTATCCTTCTCTGACCCTTTCAGGCTAAGTAAAATCCTGTTGTCAGGCAACTCAGGAAACTTACAGGGTAGCCCAGACATGTAAAACTTCATTACTTACTGCCCACTTCCCTCCTAAGCCGCCGGTCTGCACTTCCCACTCCCAGGAGCCTTGACTGATCAAGCAGCTCCTGACTTGACCCTGAGCCTGAAAGCAGCTTTCGTACACCAAATGCCACTCAGTATTTTCCCAGGACAACCATTCCTCAATTATTTCTGCTCCTGTTGCTCCCTAACCTCAACTTCTAGGCACCCAGTGGATGGTACCAACGCTGTTTTTGAAGACAACCAATAAACCTGTCTCTCCCGTAGCCTAAAACAGGGATGCTGTAGGTGCCTGGGACATCAGGGACTGCTGGGTGACAGCAGAGCAGCGGAGATATCTCATATACCTGAGGTACCATGGGCTGACTGAGGTCAACCCAGTGTGGCAAACCACTTTGGTGAGAACTGCTCAGGTGTGGGATTTTCTCCCTTCTCCACCTTGCCCAAAGCCAGGATGGGCACGCTTCAGTTGGTGCCTTGTCAAGTCCCTAACAACCAGCCCCTGACCGTGGAGCACTGAGCAGGGCTGGGGAGGAGGGCTGCCTTACTGAACATGGGTCTTCTCTCCTTTGAAAAATGGTGCACGTGAAGGCATGTGCACTCTGAAGGCAGCAGCTGGCTGCAGGTATCTGACACAGACTTAAAACACTAATCCAGGCAGCGCAAATCAGTTTGAGATCCAAAATACCTATACTTCTCCAGCTTAATCCCAGACAAGCTCAATTTTCTTTTGTAGTAGGGCTCCTTTTACCGCACTAGCACTTTAAAGGGGTCTTTGAGTACTGCCAATGTAATCTGCATCACTTCAAAGTGTCTTTGTACCCCTCCAGAGGTCTAGTAGGTACTAGTGTGATTGGTACTCTTCTACATGGGAGGCTTTAAAATTTCTCATCAAGATACAGTGTCTTGTTCCAACCCTAGTAAAGAGTTTGCACTATAGCTGCAAGTTAAAGCTGTATTTTTTTTTTTACACATAGGAGGTTGAAATCTGTATACGGAATCGGGGAAAATCGAGGCTTTTTTGCCTCCCACCGCGCCCTCATCAATAAATTCATACTTCAGAATCCAGTTTCCGTTGTCTGAGCGATGCTTTATAGCAAAGAACAGGATGCAAACCCCTGATTATTTAGATATTTTTAACATAAACTGTTTCAGTAATGGACAAATACAGCGATGCCCGAAGAAAAAGTTTCTAAATAATTATATTTAAGATTGGGCAACCAGAATATTCCAACGGCAAAACTTGCAGTTCCTCACAGAGCTGTATCTTTTAGTACATTCAGATACAACAGAAAGCCTGGGTGTTTTATTGGTGCAGCAAAAACTTCTCCTCCACCACAAAATACATACAGATACCAGCACATTTTTTCCAGTATAGCAACACGTATATACCAAAGGGTTTGCCAACATACACGTCTACGTCAGGAATCGCCCCTCCTAACGTTCCTGACCAGCACGGGTATTTACCAGAATTCAGAAAGGTGTATTTCTGTTCAAGAAGGACTTTTCTTTGCAAGTCAAGACAACAGGAGCTCCCCTAACTTAAAACAGGTGGATAAAGTACCATATATACTTACGTTTCCTTTGACCACATAATTTGAGTCATTCCTTATATCTCTTGCCAAGCCAAAGTCACAGATTTTTGTTATTCGACCATGAGTGAGAAGAATGTTTCTTGCAGCCAGATCCCTATGAATGCACTAAATAACAAACACACAAACAAACAAAGCTATTTGATAATATCCTTAACAGGCTGTTGCTTGGTTACATGTTTACTTAGCTATATAATTTACTGTATTATGCATTTTATGGCAAGCTGAAAGTCATAATGAAGTCACGTGTTAATAAGTTTACTCAGGCGATTAAACATTCTGGTGTAGTATCTTTACTATCATGACATCGATCCACATGGTTCAGGTTGTCAGGCATTTATTTTAGAAAAGACCACTTGTAGTCACCTTGAATTTTTTACAGTTTCACGTTTGCAGCTGAAGTTTACTCTACCTCTTCTCTGACTTTTTATCAAAAAATCACTGGCGTGTGACAGGACAAACCAGGGGAAAACGTGGTTTGTTTCTAACATAATTCTGACCTTTTATTAAGTACCTACTGTGGTTGAGGGGAAAGTGCTGAAAAGCTGAAAACGGGGAAAATTATGGTAACAACTTCACAGCACGCAAGTCTGGAAACTGAATCCCATTTCAGAAATACTCCTCCGGAAGACGTGAATTATTAAGTACCTAGGAAAGTTTTATAAGCAGACCTAAGTATTTGAAAACACTGGAAATTTTCACAAGCCTGTATGTTTCAATGAACAGTCATGCGTCCACTGATGTAACTAGCTTATATTCTAGTTATTACTTGAGAAGTGTGCACGTGTTTATATCTGCAGCTCCAGAAGGGTGCCTGAGTTTCCCAGCAGTCGTGTTTTCTTCGTACACAACTGTGGAGCCCATGGGCTTTTGTTACAGAACAGAGGTACTTCTCTAACAAAATGACCTCTTTTTCCATCTGGAAAGTACAGCATTAGGCTCCCACTTTACTGATGGTATATAGTACGCAGGCCACAGCTATCCAAAAAACAGCTGAAGATGGTTCAATTTTTCTTTTTATCTTGAAATACAAAACTTTAGGAATTCCCTACAGATGACTTAAATTAGCAAGAATTATGCAAATCATACTCAGAAAATAACTGCAGGTTGCATAAGCAACTTGGTCTCTGTCCCTTTTGTATGTTTACATGAGGAACTATTTTTAATGACAATTACTGTCTCAGGGGACTCTCCTTCACCACCCAATCCAACATATTCTTCACTTTGCGTATGGAAACTACTGCACTGAAGCAGTGAAGCGAAGGAACGGCCAAGCATCCAGCGTGTATCTGCCTTACTCCTCCAGAAGCAGTGGAGTTTGCATTGAATAAAAAATTTACCCATTGGAGGAAGCCCTGTCTTGTGATCAAGGCACCATGTGCTTAATAAGGGAATTATCCCCACAGGACAGGCTCCTATCCCAGCTCCTGCACAGAGGCACTTTTATGCCTCTGAGTCTTGATATGCAAACGAGTTGCAGAAGAGCAGCTGGGTTGTCGGCACTGCTGGTCTGCGTGCACCCTCCTTCGCCGAGGGCACGAGGCAACCTGAAGCATCTTATCCACCAGTTCGCACTACTCTGCATTTACTAGCTGGAGCTAAGAACGTGTAGGTACACAATGACCGAAGAGGACAAAGCACAGTAATGTGTTAGTGCAGCGCAACTTAATTCTGTGATAACGCTGTTAAATCTGCACTGCGAAAGTGATACTGCGTGTTATTTCCTGGCCACAGCGAGGTGGTGTTACATTCACTCTTGCCTTTGCTACTCAATGCCACGGTGTCTGTTTGCATCAATGGAAAGACTATAAAGAAAACGGTCACCGACAATGGTGCATAGTGAATCCTGGGACTATTAAATAGGAAAATAAGAAGAAATAAAGAACATGTGTGCTAAACACTGGATGTCCTGAATAGTGAAGAATGCAGGAGGCATGGTGAAAACCATTAAAATCTGTAATGGTTAAAATCTGTGTTTGCCTGTCAGGTCTGGTCTGAAGCTGTTGATAGATTAAAAATAAAGTAATGGGTTTGGAAGGAGGAGCAGTGGGGGTAAAAAGACAAATGCAAGAGCAAATATGAACGTGGACTTCCTTCGGAGCAGAATCAGAGCCACATTTCCCACTATTAACACAGAATCCCAGGATTACCTTATTTTCCTTAAATTGCATAAGTTTGTTTTTGTGCTTTATCCAAGGTGCACCTGTACAACCCTGTCTCTGTATTAGTTACAATGCTTACATCTTAAAGGGTATTTTTCCAACTAAATGTGAGAATAACCATCGGAAGATCATCATTATGCTGTGCTTAAGACTTCTACTCATTATAAATCCCTTTCTGTTATCCAATACCCCTCCTATGAAACCCGGAGAAATGTCTATTATGCTCAGGGTAGCCAACGAAGATGATTTGTGGGTCTCTAGGCTCATTTTATCTCTCCAGAAAAAAAAACCAAAACCAAAAAAAAACCCCAAGACATGCCCTGTGCATTTAGCCATACTGCTAAAAAAAAAAAAGCAGCACATGATGTGACAGCTCCTCTGTTCAAGACAGTATTCTGCATGAGAGAAGCAAGTGCAGCATTGTTTAAAAATCATGCAAATAGATGGCTTTGCAGCCGCCTTCATACTATTCTTTAGTTTGCAAACTCTCCAGCAGTGGCACGGAGAACACATCTTAAACTCTCGAGATTTAATTGTTTTTGAAGGCATCCACATGTTAGGTTTCCGGTTCTTTCATGAATTCAATTTAATTCCTGTGTGCCAGAGAAGTCTGAAGAAATAACTCCTAGGGGTTCCTATAGGTTTCAGCTTCACCAAAGCCATCAGTTTGCATGAAACTATGCGGATACTCCAGGAAATGAAGGGCTAAAGATCAAACCCATAAGAGGCGCCACCCAAGCTAGCCTAGGTAGGGTTCAGCTGCGCCTGCCATCTCCCAACATATTAATCAGTGGAGTCTCGTGGGGCAGCAAACATACTTCACTGCAGTTCCTCTCCTCTGTCTCCAGTCTTGACATTTTTATGACTGGTTTCTGTTCACGAACAAGGCCACCGATTCTACTAGCCTGAACCATGGATACGCAGTAGCACTGCTTCACGTTGACTACTGTGCACCCTATATTCTGTTTTATCAGATATAAACCACCACTTTTGGCCAACTCCAACATTAGCCAAAGCTTCAGGTATGAGAAGGAGCATATCAGTTTGCAATACTTGTTGAAAAGAACATGGAACTATTTCAGCATTTAACCATGTGGATCACATTAAAACACTGAAAGTGATGCCAAAGGAAATCAGAAATCTACTGATCCCTTCCAGCTCTGACAAATTCTTAACTTACATTTTTGGAGGCGAGGAAGCTCATGCCCTTTGCCACCTGGTAAGAAAAGCTTAGCAGATCTTCGACATCTAGAGCAAGTTCATCATCTTCCAACATAGAAAGGGTAACATCCTGATCAGTGTAGGATCCTATGCAATATAAACAACAACAGGTTTTGAGTGGACCACGTGTAATCATTTAGAAACAGATTTGTCTTACGTTAAACAAAACCGTGATCTTAATAAGTACCAGACTAGAGCTACGTAAATAGCCTGCTGCCAAAAAGCGAAAAATAATCCTGACGCTCCATTTAAGTGTGGGGAAAAAATGAGACACTATAATTTAGCATATCAGTCTTTCTTAAGCCTTCTCATATCAATTAATGGATTTTAATTGTCCCTATCCATGAGAGAAAAGTAAGATAAAAGTGAAAAAATCCATGAAATGCTCCTCTCTGCGCTCCCACCAGCAAACTGAATTCATTGTCACTGTACTCACCAGACTTCACTGGTCTTTTTTTATCAGCTTTTGGTGGTACTGCATAAGATACTCCCGGTTTCATGTCCATGTACTCATTGGTGACATCACTGTAGAAGCAACAGATGACATTAAACACCATTTACTGAAAAAGGCCTCAGAAACCATCCAAACAAAAACGCCAAGGTTACGTCAAACTTCTGAAGATAATGCTTTACAAACAATCAGTAGATTGGAAACTCATGGGTGTATAAAAAAAGATGAGAAAAGCCCTGAACAGAAAGAGAGGTTTGTCAGTACAGCTAACGAGAGGTCTCAAAGTTTCGAGCTTGGCTCAGGTAAGTGCACAAAACCTTTCACACGTATACTGTTTATACAGGCTTCAATCTCTATAAACTAACATCCACATGTTTCACAGGACTTGGTAGTGCTTCCTTCTTCTGCTTAGGCCAACTTCTACCAGAACACTTCAGTAACTCAAGTGGCAAGTGAAATGCTGAAGACAAATTGTAAAAAACGTTAAATTCAGAGATTCCCAAGTTCCAAAGGGGATTCATATGTATTTTGAAGAATCAGCCAAGGCTTGGGACAGCCATCTGCTACGTTTTTTAAGTGTTAGTTTTCTTATTGCTATATATAACTCAAAGGTACAGATTTTCATACTATATGGTTTATAAATGTACAGTTAGGCACCTTTAGAAATGATGGGTGTACTTTGGCATTTTTCACTTCATTGCCATTAGAACTCATACACAAAGCCCTTCCTTAGCCTGAAATACCTGTTTACTTTACGAACAATAAATGCAGCCACAGAGCCAGCACAGAAAGGAGCAATGAGATCGCCGATAGCTTCAGTCCCCACCACAAACACATCCGACGCACTTAGCAGCTGCAACTTTACAGTAAATACTAATACAAGAATTTGGTAAATACTCCACCGTTAATACCTCAATTTACAAAATGTGCTCAAGCAGCGAGATTCCTGCACTGAAAAGAGGGCACACCTCCAAGGGCAAATCACAGATTCGTGTTCATCACCTCAGTGGCCCCAACCTCTCTGAGGCACCCCCAGCTAGCTATCCGTGTATTGCCACCGCACAGGCAGCTTCATCGGTACTACGTCTTGCTGGGACAAAGGACTTCACCACCTCCTAAGGGTCTGCCTCGTTCTTTTGTGTCTGCCAACACAAAGTAAAGGACCCCTTGGGGCAATAAAGAGATCAAAAATAAAAATGGGCAGGTATTGTAACAGCACCTAGGTTTTGATAAGTTATGCCTCCCTCACTTTGCAAAGGGAAGGAGCAAGCAGAAAATCTGCTTGGAAACATACTTGGAAAAAGCCCTGGGCTTGTATGTAAAACAGAGCGGTTAAAAATGTACAGATGAAGTACCTGAAAAAAAGCAAAGTACAAGAGCAATCTCAGAATCGTGACATGGGTTGCGTCATCACAAAATCTAGCAAGCTATCGGTGGCAGCTTGGCTCTGACACTGTAAGGTGCTGGTTTGATCTTGTAAGAAGTCATTTCTGAAGGCAGGAACCCAGGAGAGCTTAAGAGTGTTAACAGCCCAACACTGGGGGAATTGTCATTCAAGCTGCTAAATGAGCACTGCCAATGTTTAACAGGAACGATAAACACAAACACGTATGAAGAGTGGAGCCAAGTAGTTGCATGAAATAACTACAGGAAATTTGATAAAATAAACCAGAGTGTGTATACAATCAATTGCACTCTGTTAGAATAAACCACCCACTGTACAAATAATTTCTTTAATGAAATTGTTTTCTTGCACAGCAAGGAATCTTCAAAGTCTGCTGCATGAAAGGTTTCTCTACATTTATTATCCCTAACAAACTTTGGTATCTCCTCCTTCCCAATCTTCTAAAAACACAAGTACATTTCAGCGGGTCATACTTACGCCGCAGGCTCTGCCTGATGCAAAAGGTTCTCGTAAACTGCTGTTTCGGCATGTTCTTCATGTTTTGGACAAATAAATGCATCTCGTTTCCGCCTCAGAAAGTTTAAAAGATCACCATAGCAGCAATATTCTGTAATGACCAGAGTGGGACCTGTGGATGTACATCAGGTTTAGAAAGCAGGTGAGTATTGTTTTTAAAGCAGAAAACCTTACATAAAGATAGCATTCAGTCAAGCACACAGGCAGGGCTATTAAAAATCACACTGCCTAGCACTGTCTAGACTTGAAAAGTTATAGAAAAGTAACCCAGCATCTTCCCTTTCACAGATCAGCAACTATTGTCCAGCTAAAGCTGTGTCGCTCCCAATTAATTTCCCTCCACCACCACCTCAATAGCATTGCATTGTACAAAAATTAAACAAATAAGTCTTTTTCTCTTTCTTCATGTGATAATGTTTCTGGCCAGACACATCTGTTTGATTTTGCTCACTTCCTAAAGGAAGTTATTTGTTCCAAACGTTAGAGTAATTCAAGCTTCAAACATAAATCCTTTTGATTCACTTCTGTTTACAGTAGAGCTTCACACTCCTTCAGTAATGTTTTGGAAATGATGTAGGGTGTTATACTCTGCAGTATAATAGGAAAAATCATTCAATCAGAACAGCTTGCTGCGATGGAAAACTACATTGCACGAGGTCTTAGAATATTAAAATGAAATCGGAAAGGAGAATCAAGTCATCTCCAGCACGGATGTTTATAGATCAAATATGTGTTTTCTGAGTGAATGACTCCAGCTATGGCCCCTGAATATGTAATTATGCCGCGTGCTATTTCGTCTATGGTTGGACTCGATGATCTTAAAGGTCTTTTCCAACCTAAACGATTCTATGATTCTACACTGTTTCCTAACCTCACTGGTTTAATTTCATTTTTCCGCACTTAAAAAGTATAGCTTTTATAATAGCAAAAGCAGCGTTTGTGGTGGGATTTTCTTACAGACGCCAAATTTTTTCAGCTGAGGCAGACATGCACTCAGGCCAATGAGTCTACTTTGTCGACTGCTTAAACAAAATTGTTTCATCCTATTTTTAAATCATTCAATGTGAAAGCGAGAAATGTTTTGCCTCTGTCTAAAATCATGAATTTTTACAAGCTCCTTTTCTTTGAAAAATGAAGCAAAAACTTAAAGAGCAAGTATTTGTGTAAGAAGCAACACCATCTTTCATATTAAAATGCACATAAATTAAAAATACAGGACTGTATCACTCTGTATTTACACTTCAGCTGTTTTGGAGCTTTTACTATGCACGAAAACAAACTTATTAAGTCAATATTAAATGTGAAACATTTTGGTTGTGGGATAGTTTATTTGGAAAATTCTTCTTCTCAACTTTCTGTTGCTTAGAATTTATAACTTCAGTGGTGCCTTAACAGATACATTTGCAGTTTAAACAGAAGCCTGGAAGACTATACAAAACAGGGCTGTTGACTTCGCCCTGGATACCCACAAGGAACCAGTTCACGTATCTGTTCTTATTTGTGAGAAACACTGTGGCTGAGGAAAAAACTTGCACCGTCCATTTTGTCATGTCTCAGGAAGAAAGCGCACAATGGCTCACACAAAAGACAGTAACAGCAAACTTCCTTTTTAGCTGCAGTTACAGCAGGCTCATTACTGCTTTTAGAATGAGCCCAAAAATCTAGATTCAGGAATTCACATGTGATAGTCATGACGATCTGCAACCTGCCTAAGCAAGAAACGTATTTAAAATTTCTACACTTAGCGGCCCTGGATTCTCCATGAGGTTCCTTGTTCTGGCACTAAAAAAGAACAGAAATAATCAATTATCTGTTGATAACCCCACCTCCAATAGTGCAAGCTCCAAGCAGATTCACGATATTAATGTGGTTTCCAAGGTAACTCAGTACTTTAAGCTCTGACATCAAGGCTTCTCTTTCTGTTAAATGGGCACTTGCTGCAAGGCAAAGCACAATGTTCAGTACGTAACACGCTGACCAGAGGAAGTGAGAAAAAATCGTACAGTATATTATAGCAACTTACGTTTCAACATCTTTACTGCTACTGTCATAGCAGCATCAGATTTAAACAGCCCATAAGCAGTGGCTTCAACGACTTTTCCAAAAGCTCCAGCACCAAGGGTTTTACCTAATAGAGCGAAACAAAATACTCTGTAACGACTAGGAGCACGTCTTCCTGAAAGGTTCAACGTCTTACTTGATATCAAGTAAGCTATTGTAGATACGCCTGCTTGCTTTTTGTCCCAAGGTAAGTATGAGCAATTATCACTATTTGCATTATTGCACAACATGTTTTTGACAAAACCCTGCTGTGTTTGACCAAAGTCTCATATGAGACCTGAAGGTTTCACCTTGCAGATGAAGTTAAATAAATCTAAACTAACCAAAACTCAACCGGTTTCTAGGAAATTCCCATTTGTGATCATAAGGAAGTTGCGTTGGGTCTATGTAAACATAGTTGTTTCCATTTATTTCTTCAACAACTTTCCACTGAACTTCGTATTTGGGTTTCTGGAAAAGAAAGAGAACGGCTGTCACTACCGAAGCATCCACAGGCAGCTCACACACTTTCCTAACTCATGTAGAGGGGCTTCTGGTTTTACCTGCAAATATATGTACACCAGGATCATGACTATGATGCACATCAGTCCTGCAGCAACTCCAAACGCAATTAGTAAAGGGGTGAAAAGGGTATGGGTACGGATTTGTTCTGGAAAGAAACAGAAAATTCTGCTTAAATACTGAACAAGAAAAACCGTATTAAAAAGATGCAGGTGAAAACCTTTCCTCGGTTCTTCCATGTGAAACGCAGTTTGGGGTTTTGACTCTCCCAGATGTGCTCCAAGTACATCACGACGGCTTTCCTGAATGAGCTATAGGGGACAGCTGGCACAGAAACCATCCAGTTTGTTGCCTCGGGAGTCTCAGCTTCATCAATTCAGGAGGTGTGACACCAAGATCAATTAATGCAAGGGGTTTGCCGGATCTCAGTCAAATTAAGCTAAAGAAAGAAGCTTTTTTCTGAAGTTCTAATTTCTTGTCTTCCCCGCCCACTGCCCCAAGTATGATCTCTACAGCACAATCTTTACAAGTAGAGGTTGTGCTGAGCTGTGAAGGAATACCATTCCAGTAAAACCCATCTGCCCCAAATCCGGCTTATTTGTTTATATGTTGTATCTGGGTGTAACAGAGAAAAAAGAAGCAGCACAACATTTGATTTTCCAAAGAAGAGCATAGATTTACAAACACATTTCAAGTCATCTATGTTCCAGTGCTTTTTCTTCCCCCACAAGCCCACAAATACTGCTATAAAACTCAGAAGTCCTTTGGCAGTATGTTATTGTTACTTCTTTTACAACAGCAGGGCCCTTAGGCTCCAGGCAAGTTCAGGACCACATTTTTCCTGAGACATTGTAAAAACATAAAAACCCACAGTCTTTCCTTGAAAAAAAAGTGATGGTCCAAATAGTCAAAACAGACAATGACAGGAAAAGTAAAGGGGGAAAGAGAAAGAAAGCCAGCGTAATGCTGCATAGACAGAAGAAAACCAGCTACCTACTGTGCTGCAGATCTGGAGCCGTCAAAAGACGACACCACGATATTCACTGAAAAATTAAAGCAATGATTTGACAGGCAGAACATGTAGCGTAGTATGTTATCATATGCTCAGCCACAGCACTGTAAACTTTCTCACGGCAAAGGTAAACTACTTAAAAACGTCTTACAGAAAGAGCTGAATGGCACCCATGTTTTATGGTCTCGTTCACTCCAGCCACTACCTTTAATAGCAAAGTTGAAGAAAGCAGAGCTCCTGTCCCCGTTGCTGGAGGCCTCGCAGCACACGGTGCCCGTACTCCTGAACATGCTGGCGTTAATGGTGCTTTCAACCAGGATTCGTTCAAATGACGGCACTGATGAATTTGTGTAACTGATTTTGACGTCCATGGGGGATATTGTCGGTGAATCAAAACACCTGAGAGAAACAATACTGACAGTTACCTGACGTCGATTGCTAGCTGGAATGGATGACGGGTCCTGCTGTTGAGGCAGACAGTCGCTGCCAGACCATCAGACAACTAAACAACACTGCTCTACAAAGGGATTCGGCTGAAGATCTTATCCTCAAAACTTGGCCTACTCACCATGTCTCGCTGTCTTCTATGTAGTGGGTGAAACGGCTACATATACGAAGACTGACCCAACCGCACACCATGAGATCTTTGCATTTGCTTTTGGCTAGAGATACCTACAGGTCTGTAAGTCTACTACAAGTTTTGTACTGTTCAACCTGCATCTCCAACTTCAGCTTTGAGCAGTTGTGGTCTATTACCACCTACTCTGGAAAACTTATCCCGAACATCGTTTTATTACAGCACAAAAAAATCCATGATGTACATACACTACCACCAAGCTTATATGCAGCCAGAAAACAGCCAGTTCTGTTGTCTCAAGATGTTGCCTTCCTCTCGTTCCTAAGAAACTACCCACGAACTACTCAAAAGTCTGCATTCTTTTTTAAAAATTAACTGCAGTGTTAAAAATGTCACATATTTACTACCTAAGCACATAGAAAGATAAAGTGTACTATTTAAAAAAAACCACGGAAATAAGAATTATTTTCAGCACAAAACAAATTATGCAGGTGGGAGATCCGTGAGCATGAGATCTCCCAACTGTGACGGAAATCAACAAAAACCTCAAAACATGCTTCACAAATGCTCACTTCACAGTGAAACTCTACAATCTTTTTCGAAACGTGGTAACTAGACATGAGGTTTTATTCATAACCACTCCGGACATGTTTGCTTGTCAAATGCATCACATGAATGGAAATTTAATTACTTTATGTCTTGAAAAATTATGTCATTACACAATAAACCAAAAGATAACAGCCATGTTCACAAGTGATTCAGTGACTGTCATTCTGTGAAACTGCATACAGAACATGTGTCACTTGGGGCCAAACTGATACAAACCTTAGATAGCTTGCAACAGGGAGAAAGTTTGGCTTTTACTTTTCCGCAGCAGAAAATGTTGGTTATTCCCCTTTCGAGGATGGAATGCAAAGGGGAGTAACGAAATGTACCCCTACCCTCCCCCCAAACCACATGCAACACTGAAAATGATGAAAACAACGATGCAACATTTGAACGTAACTGTTATTGAGTCATTTTATGTTCTTAATTTTTAATTATAAATTGGATGCGTTGCATCTAGAATAATCTTTGGAGAGTCTGGTTACTTAACTCACCTCTGCTCAGTTCCTGGGCAAAAATACCAGTATATGGTGGGAGCTGGGAATCCAGCTGCTACGCACTGGAGCACACCATTGCTAAGTATATCCAAAGTGAGAATCTCCGGTTTTGCTGCAATAAACATAAAGGAGAGTCACATATTAGGGGAACCCAACATTTGCACTGCCACTTGCTCTTCACACCAGCAACTTGTGTGCATCATCGTTCAGGGAATGACTCGGGTGAACTGAGCTTTGCATGTTCAAGGGTGTTTGGGTGTGAACTGGTGTCCTGCAAGCAGTGACCATCTGTGACCATCAGTGACCATCAGTTCTGGATTTCAGAAGAATACCTTATCTCCACTGAGTATTCAGTTTGATGAAGAAAAAAAAAAAAAGATCCTAAACTAGCAAAGCCCAGAGGTTAACCAAGTCAGAGAAGTGTGTGTTTGGAACAACAGTGCAGTTCCCGTTCCTGCACAGTATGACTTTACCCACCTGTAAAAAGGACAGTTGTTTCACAGTTATAAACGTACTAAATCTGTCAAACCACATCTCTCTTACATCTGCCCTGTGTATTAAATATTAGCACTGCAGCCAGAAAAGGAACTACAGCACGAGGCAACCAGAGCAGACCTCAGAAATGCCCGACTGCCTGACTCTGAAACATTGCACAACGAGGAAGCTAATATTTCACTGAATGTACTAGCTTTCCAAACAATAATTAGTGATTGCTTTGGTAGTTTAGAAAGCAATCTGGCCAGCTGATGCCTCCCGCCGCGTCCTGCACCAGAGCTGGTCTTGCACTCAGTTCAGGAGCTGCTGTTTCGAGTATGGCAGGAAACCAGAGAGATCAGATGGACTTTACAGTCATTAGTCCAATGGCATAGGCCTTCAGCTGAGGGCACCACCAACACAGCAAGATTTATTTATTGGAGAAAACTGAATTAGGGGCCTTATTTCCCGTAACTATCTTAGCTTCCTTGCAAAACTACCCCCCAAAAAAGTTAATGGAAAAACCAGACTATATTCCAATGATGCTGCTCACCTGACAGATACAAGTTAAGACTCCATTACCAGTTAATATAACTTTACAGAAATGTAAGATGAACTGCTAATATTCTAGAAAGTTGTGAAGCTGTATAGACTACAGTGGGAAAACACAGATTTATTTCAGATAAAATCCATGTACAAAGACTGCACGGCGTTAGTTTTTAATGAATATTCTACTTGCTGATTAAATTGGAGGCAATAAAGCGCATGTATATTCTCAATCACATAGCATCTCCTCATGACTCATGTTACAGGAACTGAATGTTCTTTCATTTCTAAATCCGCACGTTGTGTTTTATGCAAACCACCGAGAACCAAACACTGTCACAAAATGTTGAGATGGATTTTCAGCATTACTCATTTGGTGAGGAACTTCTTGAGAGCGCACAGGATCTCCCACCCAGCCTTAGCCCTCACAGATACACACACTTCACGTTTCCGAAACTCCTACCAAAATGGTTGGATTCTGAAATTATAGTTAGCTAATCTACTAGCCATGTGCAAGCAACTTCTTTAGATATATGCTATGTTTTAGGCAACGTTATAATGCAATATAACTCAATAAATGAGAGAAATGAAAGTCCAGTAGAAGAAGAAAATTAACATTAAGCTCCAGGAAGAATATTGTGCCAGATTTGGGCTGCATCTAACACTCTGAGTGAGGGAAACGAAAATGCCCATGTTAGCCAGTTCTTTTCTGCTGTAAAAAAAATAGTGCAATAAAAGCCTGTCTACATGAGTCCATGAGGACTCATCCTGCAGCAGTGGAGGCAGACGAGACGCTGTGCGGGGTTAGCGCCTCCAGCAGCCCAACCGTGACAGGGCGAGCCGTGGTGCCACGGGAAGCAGAGCTGCAGCAGCATCGTGACAACAGCTGACCAGAAGGCAGCTCTACCCACAACGTCCCTGGTGAGCGTTGATGTGGCAATTAGCATGACCAGCCTCTCCCCACCAGCACAGAGGGCTCCCAATCCTCCCTGGCTCAGAGAAATTAAGGGATGCCTTTCACTTGCGGCAGCAAAGAACCCCCTGCACCCAATACCCAGGGGGGACAGAGGCGGTTGCTACCACCGTCGCCCCAAGCTGTCACTGAGAATCTTCTTTTTAAAAGAGATTTTGTTGTGCTAGATTTTATGACTTTGACTGCCTAATTACCCCTGGTATCAGACAGGCTCCTAATGACTACCCTTTGCTTACTGTTTCAGCTTTAACCCTTTAAATATTTAATGCTTCATTACATTACTTGGCATATATTCACACTGCCTTCCATAATCGATCATTACATGTCTTAAAGTTCTGATTTCACTAAGTTTATTAACTGCTTTTCAGCTTTTATTAACGTTGACTCTGAATGTAGCAGAAGAGGTCACTCCTTTTTTAACTCAATGTTCTTGTGCATTTAACTGCTTTCTATTGCCAATTTCCTTTTCTTCGTCATTAACAAAGTAAATGTCTAAAAAATAACATTCAATAGGTATTGTCTGTCATTGCCATCAAAGAGAGAGAGCGCCTTCCTCCTGGAGTCGCATCTTCTGGATCGGAACAAATCTTTTTGTAGTATCACGGTGACTCCTCATTTGTTCACTGCATATTCCAATGACAGAAAAATCACTGAGCTTGGCTTCATGTGATCTAGAATACCGTGACCAGTTTTCCCTTTGCAGCATAAACCCCAACTGCACAGGTAATATTCTGTTGACTAGGCCAGATATTATTTTGCACTAAACTCAGATNTAACATTTAATAGGTATTGTCTGTCATTGCCATCAAAGAGAGAGAGCGCCTTCCTCCTGGAGTCGCATCTTCTGGATCGGAACAAATCTTTTTGTAGTATCACGGTGACTCCTCATTTGTTCACTGCATATTCCAATGACAGAAAAATCACTGAGCTTGGCTTCATGTGATCTAGAATACCGTGACCAGTTTTCCCTTTGCAGCATAAGCCCCAACTGCACAGGTAATATTCTGTTGACTATAACTAAGGCCAGATATTATTTTGCACTAAACTCAGACACTAGTTGGAAGATTCCTCCACTAATTGCTAGACGCGCTCTGGAGATTCCTGTGATTTATTAATTGTAACTCAGTTCGGCATACTGCTTGTCAAGTTGTAATATTCTTTTGGCTCCTAATTTCAGAGCTCCTTCCTTCCTTTATGTCACATTTACTATGACTGAATACATTACTTTTTTTTTAAGCAATTTAGTATTGTTTCAGATTAGCATATGCAATTACTAAATGTGTTTAAATCCAAGGCAAGCATTTCTGCACAGGGTTTTCACATCTTTCAGCAAATGCTTCAGCATTTGATTTTTGTTTACGTGCAGACATTCTCCTGATTATGAACCCTGTTTTACCTGTTTGATTACTTTCTGCTGATTACTCGCCCAAGCCAGAAGTGTAAACATCACGAGCTACATCCCAGCAACTTATGTGAAATCCCCACTGACAACAATGCGAGGTGAGGACACACCATTAGATCAGGATCTGACCCACCCACACATTGACTCACAATGTCAAATAACACGGTGCGTTGTCATGCAGTCTGTGTTTCATACCCAAATGATGAGCATCTTACAAGCCACCGAAAACACGAGGTTATTTTTCTTACAAACAAGTCCCTAGAAGGATCAATCCATTTCACCTCTTCTTTTCAAAATGAAAAAATATTTGTGGGATCTTACTCAGAATGCAGAAAGAAACTCTTTTTCAGTCAAGTGTGTCAAATCCCTCTGCTTCAGCAATGTCTGCAGTCCACCCGGGCCAGAGTGCATGGTAACGTGGGCTCTACTGAGACAACTTCAATGTCCTCATTGCACCCCAAGGCTGTTCTCACTACTTACAAGACCAGTAGTTGAAGCAAGAGGGAAGAAGACTTGAATGCTGCTGGTTGCACAGACAAGCCATTCAGAAGAACTAAGCCATCCATGCTCCCTCCTGACTCGACCATACGGCTTCACTGTGCTGTTCCCAGACTGGTTTCCCAACCATAACCCCAGGGGGTTTCAGCTTTTATCAGGTAGCAGATTCCTCAAAAGTGGCAACATGGAGCTCTGCACCAAGACACTTCATGATGACAAAACTGTGGTGATTATTTTTTAAGTTACTGTGCCCAGACTGCTCCCAAGCAGCCTGCAGAGGCCCTGGCAGCTGGGAGGCCCATGAAGAGCTCCCTGCTCCAAGCATACGTATGATGCTGCAAGTTGGAAAACAACACCCAGCCTCATCTGAACTTACACTTCCATGGGCAACCTGCAATTTCTCACATTCCTTGGCAGAAATTAAACTTCTGGCTCAACAGTTTGCTCCACTAATCTGTAAAGTAACAGAATTATCCCTTGTGACTGTAACCCACACTCATCCACGGAGGCAAAGGACATCTGAGGTCGCCAGTGCCCTCGTCTCAGAAATCACAGCTAGGGAATGGAAAGGCTGCAAGAACACAAACGACAACGTTTCACAGATGAAGGAAGAAATGCCATGTTCTGCAAAGAGCTCAAGTGATATTTCTAGACCCAAACTATGGCATTGCTAAGAGGGACACCACAAATGCTGACCTTCAGTGATAAATGAGAAGAATTCAGAAATTAGTATCCAGGATTTTGTGCACTGTGGAAGTCTCAACAGTCCTCTGCATTAGCCTGTGCCCAGAGAGGGACACATTGCTGCTGAAGCATAGCAGCAACACAGAACTGTACTTGCAGCACATTCACTCACTTCCTCCACAGTTCCTCCTGCTGGGCTTGAAGGCATCACTGTCTACCTCGCCTTAGTTTCTCCAGTCTGCCTGCAGTCCTCTCCTTGTTTAATTTTCCTTAAGCTTGGCCTTTAGCAGCTGCCAATATTTGTCTGCTGAGAGCATTAAATTCTCTAACAGGATGGCTCTGCTAAGAAGGACAGGGTTTCTTGAAGGTTTCATTGAACTCATTCTGAAGTTTAGCTTTTGCCTTGAAGAATGCTGTTTGGAACCGAGACCGACACGCTTTTTTAACAAGCGTGTCCCAAAGAGGACAGCACACGCGTTTGTAAAGCTATGCAGATTTCTCTAAAATAACGGCGATCTATATATCATTATACAGAAGTATTTAGATGTCAAAAGGAACAAGTGAATAATTCTGACAAGCTTTCAAACTCTGCACCCAACTCAAACAAACTAAAGACAATTAATAGCTTCGCTTGGCTGCCAAAAATGCAAATTATAGTCCCTGTATATCCTGCTCCACCTTAAATTATCAAAAGTTTATGATACATGCTTATTTTTGAGATCATTTTTTCAGCTGCTGCAATTTTTTTCCTGTACAAACTACCTATCTGCTCTCCAGTAACCTCCAGAATATGTTCACTAGAATGGAAGGTCATGCTGGATAGTAGGTGGATTTGTGTAAGTACTCTGCACTTTTATATCTTGACATTTAAATAGTTTTACAGCATGTGCTTCACTTCAGAAAGCCTCTCATATGCTGAACCACACTGTGACATCTTGTGCATACATTATGTTGTATAAAATACAATGACTGTGATAATGAAATATTTCAGACTGTTCACTTTACTTACTTTTCACATAGACATTAAATGTTACAGAGGAGCTGGCATCAGAATTGGACACAAAAAACGTGTAAATGCCTCCTTCTGTTCCTTTTAATCGGGTAAGGTGAAGTTCACTTGTATAACTGTAAAGAAAAAAATTAAGCATTACTGATGCTCAGAACTTGCGGTGAACAGGGAATTGTTGCACGGAAGCTGAGGAGGGAATTATTAGCGCACCGTCGTCTTCTGCAGACGCTGTTCATGCCGACACTCTTATCTTGCATATCGACTGCCTTTGCACTACAGCATCCAAAAGTTTTGCCACTTCTAACACCCAGATGCGTGCCCGCATCACATCTCAGCACCAGGCTCAGACCCCATGCATGGACGCACGGCTGCCTGCTCCTTTTCTCGCTGAGGAGGGAACCCAGACACACAACCCAGGCCACACGTGCCACGTGCTACACTGGATTTTTGGAGGACCAGGGCTCAGGAGAGAACAGTGCACAGCAGAAATAAAAGCATAAGCTTTTGTCCAGAACACTGGGCTCTCCTGTGGTGGTGGTGGAAGTAGTCTCCGCACACAAACACCTTCACATTCTTATTTTTGCTTATTGGGCAGAATGGCATCTTGTAGGCAAGCCGTGAGTTTGTGGCCCACTGGTCTGCAGATGGTGTGGTTAGCTCAACGCTATTCCAAATCTAGGTTAGCAGACTTTGCACCAGTTACTGTGGTAAGCCACGTGGACTACAAGATCTTTTATAATCACAATTTTCTCACCATCTCCACCTTCATCTCTCCTGAGCAGACTCTAGTTTGCTGTTCCAAAGTGAAACGATAGCACTTACAATCATTCATATTACCTGTTACTGCCCACAGTCTTGAACTTGACATAATGGTCCGATGAATTTTGTAATGTTTCGTTCATGTACATCCATACTTCCTCCTTCGGTTTTGGATATGCCTCGTATTCAACTGTTAAATTTCCATTCTGTCCTGCATTTATATCTATTGTGGTATTCATTGTTGCAAACAAACGGACAAATCCTTTCGCTGATGGCCGTAAGAGAAGAAGAAAAACAATTTCAGGGCCATTCAGAAGATTATCAGTATTCTAACCGCACTTAGACTACTTCAAGATCTAGTGATCAAACATCCAACTGTGAAACAGGAAATCCTATCTACAAAGCAGAACTTCAACCCTCACCTGCCAAAACCAAGGCCACTAGCTATATATAGCAATGAGGCAGCCTTGAGTGCCTTAACAGAAATAATTCCACCTTTTGGTGACAAATAGCCTCTATCTGCTTTTGGAAAAATGCAAGCACATGCTTGCTTCTCCTCAAGTATTTACATTTTTCAAAAATCTAGGGTTGCTAGATGCATAGTACAAAAGAAACGCTAAGAAAAAAGCAAGACAAATTGATCATTTACGACCTCATACTACAGTATTTAAGATTTCTGTCAAGTGTAATTAAGAACGACATTACAAATGAAGCTATTAAAAACTGTAATTAGAAAAAAATATGCTAAGTCCACAGGCCTCGATACCAACAGTCTTAAACTAAGGCATTTCTGTTCATCTGCTGCTGGGTCTTAATCTTTTGTTTGGCAGATCCCATTTATCATTGTGCAGTTCCATTCCACAATATCACGTGGAGCAGCATCCTTAATGTAATGGTTTTAATTTCATTAATAAACTCCTCGGCTTCAGGATTATTCACTTCAAAAAGACAAATTTTTCAGTCCTATTACACAAATTCATATGGGAATTATCAGTTTGACAGGCAGATTGCAATTACAAGGAAACACATTTACTGAGAGCGCTTGAATTTAGATCAAAAGTCAATCTCAGATCCCTGCTTCTTCCCACTTCCTAGTAATCAAACTGCTGCGGCCAGCTGGGCACCTGAGCTCCGAAAAACCGAAGCCAGCGGGGCTTGGTGAAAGCATATGGAGCTGCCAGATCACTTGACAGCTGCTTCGGTGAAGAAAGGATGAAGTAAACTCACAGCAGGCAGGTATGCTCTAAAATGCTCTCCATCATTAGAAAAGAGAAAAAGGGTTTAAAACTGGAAACGGAAGGTTTCTAGTTACTTTCCAGAACTTTTTTCTATTTTCTGTACAAACGCAGGATCCCCCCTATGCAACCTAGATTCAAAATCGCACCCAAAAGCCTGCAAATAAAATTTTATGATCAGTCTCCAAAATGCAGTTCTAGAAACTGTTTACAGTTAGATAAATTAACTGTCAGAAAAAGTCACTAGGAAATTTACCAACCCCCCCCCCCC
>VZSC01002776.1:53487-67565 GCA_013398225.1 Steatornis caripensis | reverse complement strand
GAGTATGGCTTCCCGGGGGGGGGGAGGGGAAGATATTTTTGAAAATAGAAGAAAGGAACAAAGGTTCCACTAACAGTTGAAATTGTAGGGAAGGCCTTGGCTGGGGTAAGGAGAATTGCTGCGGTGCTCCCCTCCCATATTCCACCTCCCTCCGGAACGGAGACATCATGGTGAGAAGACACAAAAGGATTTGCTGTAGGGAATCCAGGCACAAACAAGGCTGCTCATGGTCATGTTCTTTCCTTTACGGCGTTCCACCCCAGATACATCTTGGGTAGCGCTTGCTTTCTGGGCATACCTTGTGTTTCCAAGACAAGATGTGGTGGTGCTAACCATTGCTTGCATCTGAAAAGACTTGAGATCAAAATAAAGAGATTTTTCTCTCTTATGTAAACGTAGTTTGATCTTCACTAAACTTGCTTGGATGTGGACACAAACTGCTTCTACAAACACAACACAAGAACTTTCTGCCAAAGCAGAAAGGTGAAGGAGGTAAGCACTTCTAGCCTGTCAACACTGTGTCATCCTTGGTCACAAAAGCATCGAAAATTTGTTTTTAGCAGATTCAGATTGATGTAAGAGATAAATAGTTGCCACCGTTTTATGTGCCGCTTGGGACTGCACAGGACCTGGTCCTGTTCTCTCTTAATTCCCAGCTTTAGAAGCAGAAAGCATATGGAGTGCTTGTGGCAACCCCACAAGCAGCTGAGCTCATTGTACCATCTTCATGGTAATGTAAGATGTCATTAAGCCATAGCCTGTTGCAAAATGATGGTCAACCTCACAAACATGCTTATTTTACTGCCAGGAACTTCTCAAAGTGAAGCTTGCACATTTTTCACACAATTAAGACAAAGAAATTAACAGCATGTTGTGTGAGGGCCACACAACTTCTCCGATGCTTGGTAATCATGCAGTGGCAGAGCTGCCTGCTACCCTGAGGTGAAGGAGTCTCTCATGTAACGGGAGGCAGAAACACCTCTATGATCAACAGCTGTCTGGGATAATTACCAAGACCTTCAAGAAAACAGTCACGGCAGATAAAGTCAACAAGTTTGCCACATATAGGCAAAATACATGCCAGATTTCCTCTAGTCGTAGTCTCAGAGAAACAGAGAAGGTCAAGAAAACTCATCCATGGTAGCTGCACGGCTATTTGGACAACTCAGGGGTGGTTAAATGAGGATTCTTTAAATTGTGAGGCCACTATGTCAAATGTCTTCCCTTGGGAAAATACTCTTTGCTGTGCTGTGCTGGGACCTCCCTGTGTTGAAGGTGAACAACCTCGAAGTAGTTCTCAACAGATTTGCAGGGTTTAGAGGAGGCTCCTTGAGACAACCCCTGTTGGACAAGGAATGCTGTCT
Source organism: Steatornis caripensis (assembly GCA_013398225.1). Taxonomy (NCBI): domain Eukaryota; kingdom Metazoa; phylum Chordata; class Aves; order Caprimulgiformes; family Steatornithidae; genus Steatornis; species Steatornis caripensis. Next base: position 66,201 of record VZSC01002776.1, on the reverse strand, counting down.
CCAAGAAAGTGGATGCTGTAGGACTTTTTTCCATCAACAGGGAAGAAAGACCACCAGAGGTATGTGAAGAGAAGCAAAATAACTGTCTTCCTCAGAAAGGAAAAGGGAATGCCGGGCATGATAAACTGTCAGCCTGAGGGCAGCTGGTGAAGCCACAGATCAGGAGCCAACAAAAGAAGAGAAGAAATCTGAAGAAAACACTGCACAAAGAAGAAGAGTAACAAAGGACTGCAAAAACGTGTCAGAGCAGAGGCACTTTTTTCCCATCTAAGACATTTCTGATCAGTCACAAGGTAGATCAGGAGCTGGAGACAGAGGAATCATTGCTGCCTGTGGGCTTAAGTCTGAGAGGGCAGTCTCAAAAAAGCCAAATCCTTTAGCTAACTGCCTCAATAAATAAGAGCTTGGGGCCAAACCTTACATGACTCCATACGGACGGATGGCATGGAATTAAAAAGACATTTCCACATACTTCTTGCTTGCTCACAGTACAACTGAGTCATACAACTGATTCAGGTCACTTGGCTAGCTTCTAGAAAGAGAGCTCAGGTATATTTTACCACAAAACAACGGGGATTTAAAGAGAAACTCATATAGAACTCTGCTCTGGTGACAAAGGCCATTGCAAGCAAAGCTGGGAGTGAGTATTCTTTCTACTGAACAGGGAAGAAGATTTCTTCTGTCAGACTGTGCTCTCCCTCTGTACCTCGAATTCATTCCCTCCTCCAGCATTTACTGTCCTATTATTTTGAGAGTGGGAAAGAGGGGAGAAGCAAAATAATGCCTTCATTGATATTTACCTTTAACAAAAACATAGAAAGAGGTGACAATACTCCCTTTGCTTTTGCATATGTATCTGCCTATGTCTCTGACTGTTGCATTTTTGGTGTACCACTCTTTCTCATTGGAACTCCTTGCTTTTGCCGATGGGTTCGAGTTTTGGAAATTCCAAGTCACAGGTCCCTCCTTGTTGCACTTCAGCCTTAATTCCTCCCCTTTATTCACAACCAGCGAAGATTCTTCATGGGGCAACGAACCACCTGGGGAAAAAAAAAGCACAAAATACAATGCCTATCAACAGACACTCTTTTTTTCCGCAGCAAAATTGTTATTTATAGTTGTGTATGTGCAGTTAATATTTTAGGAGTTATTTCTTGCAAATACCTAGCTGCGATGGCACTACGCAATTCTTCAGACACCTGTTGGCTTGTAATACCTTCAGCACACAGCGCAAACAACCACCGCAGATGGAAACTGGCCTTTAAAAAACCATTTGAAACTAGTTTCAGATGCACCAGTTTCTGCAATGGTTTGGCTCTTGAATGGGAACAGACCCAAGCTATTTAAAAATTAAATTCAAGAACATATGAGCTTGATTCTACATGGCAGCGCTTTTAATCATTCTTTGTCATTTACTCAGTATGTTGCCAAGAACTAAAGTTTCCTCGCTGAACAGTTGTCTTTTTTTAACTGCTCTCTCATGTATTCAGAAGCTCCACTCACACTCTTAGAAGTGTCCAGTTTAATGAAAGCATCAGTACACACTCTCCATACTTGCTAATTTCTTTAGTTGAAGTGCTAATTCGTCATTTCTTACCTCCAAAAAAATTTCATGCAAAACATCCCTCAAGCTTCCATCCCAATGCTACCAAACCACTTTCACTGAGGCACCAATCTCCCAGTCACCAAAGCTCTTCTAAATGACCTCTCAGCTTCTTTTTCACTGAACGTGCCATAACACAACTTTTTTAAAGTTCTCAGGAAACAAAGCTGTGTAAAATTAGCAGCTTCAACTCGCAGTTCCCAACCACTTCCCAACTTACACTGCACAGCTGGAGAAAGTAGCACATTGAGGCTTCTCTGGCTCCACTGTTAACACAAGTCAAGCAGGGGGTTGCTGAGTTAGCATACCCCTGATGTAAAAGCCTTAGTGAACCTACAAAATGGGAGTTCATAGTCAAAAATGCAGATAAATCTTACTGCTACGGACCCGCTTAAATATCAGAAGAACATACACAAATATTGAGGTGGTCTTGCAGGAACAAACCCTTCCCCTTTCAGAGCAGCTCTTCAATCCTACAAGAAACCCTCAGCTTACAATAACCGTGCTGTTAGATAAGGTCCCTCTCACGTGAAGCACAGTTGCACAAGACTGTACAACATCCATATGTAGTAGCAGAGCCACGACACTGAAAATACTAGCTGCATTCAAAAACACACTCTGTGGCTCCGTTCAGAGGCTGAATTTCCCTACCCACACACATAACAACAGACGTTCAAGCAAAACAATCGGATAACTACTTGGGATGAAGTTATATACTCCAGACTTAATTCACTCATCTCACAGCTTTAGCTGTTCTTAAGCTATATACTGGATTAGGACCAGGTCAGGTAACTGCTCTTCTTCCAGACAAATCTACCACACAGTGGGAGCCAAAGGACAGTCAGGCTACCTGCAGAGTCTAATTACTTGGTTTGTGGTCTGGGTTGCGGAGGGAGCTTTCATTCTTTCCCTGCCTCCCTTGGATGAAGATTTATTTATCAGTGCTAAACCCAAGAGGTAGTCATTTTTCCAGTGCCACCAGAAATTTTCCACATGAGGTCCAGTAACTCTGCATATACGCTTCTGTGACTGAACGCATAAACAACCATCCTAGAAATAATAATTGCCAGAAAAAGGCAGAAGAAAACTACTTTTAATTTCAAATCTGCTATTTCAAAGTGCAGGTGTGAGCCTGAGCTGTGATACAGCAGCTCAAACAAAGAGAGTGAAAGTCCAAGGTCCCAGAAGCACAGGTCCCAGCAGGCAGGAGAGCTGGAAAAACCCTTTGCCCTGCACACAGAGGCGCCTGACAGCAGGGTAGAGAGGCAAGGAGCCCCCTGATTTGCAAATTCCTCAGATCAGAGCCAGCAACTTTTGGGACTTTAGATGACAGAGAGCAAACACCTCTGACAAGGTCTCATGAAAGACCATGCAGGTCCTTCATGGAGACGTCTTTGGAAGACTTCTCTGCTGCTTCCCATAGACCATAGCGTACTTCAAGCAACAAATGAAACGAGCCGCATAAAACAGCAAAAATATAGCAAAAGCACAATGTGGTATACCCACACTGGAATGAGGTCCTCAGACGAGTCAGGGAAGGCTGGGAAAGGAGAAGATGAGGACGTCCTTCACTGTCATCACTCCCTACCTGCAGTCAGCGAGGTCTCAGCCTGGGCCCTGCCAGAGGAGGTGTGCGTGTGGCCAGGCTGGGACGGCCCCTGCTGTCCACCCCCTGCCCCACCACCAAGAAGCATGGCACCGGGCAGGTCACACAGCGCCACGCAGGTCACACAGACCCTGCCGTGGCGCAAACACCAACGTGCCCCCTCACCACACCACGGGGCAGCCCTCCTTCACCAGCACAAGGGGCGATGCTGCTGGTGCTGGCCTGGCCACAGCTCCCAACGCCCGGCACAAAACAGGCAGCAGTGGGGAAGCACACCAGCCCGCGGGCCCGAGCTGTGCACCCCCTCCTCCGGCAGCAGCCTTGGCACTGCTGCGGGCACGGCACCACTGACGGCTCGATGCCTCTGAAAGCACAAAGCCAACCAACGCAGCCCCTACCCGACGCTCTCCTTTCAACATCAAAAGCCCAACCGGGCACCTCGGCTGCGTGAACAGAAATGCAATTGCAGCCAGCAGAAACTCCCAGCGCACAACCTACACGTGTGCACGGACGGGGGACGCTCCCTCCACAGACTTTTCCGCAGCCTCTGCGCCACGCACACGCCTTCACGGAGACACGCTCTCAGCTGCAGCGATGGGTTACTTCATTCGAAGAGCCCACAGCTACAGGGAGAGCAAACCCATTCACTTGCCCCTGAGGAAACGCCGAGCCAGCCTGGCTTGCTGAACCACTCCCTCCACTACTCTCCTGGCTATTTATACAGAGGATTAATGACACACGGGGTAACCGTAGGCTCCAAAACGTCCAGACAAAACCAGCCTGTAACGTACTGCACAGCCAGGTGTTGAGCGTCTCCTCCTTCCCAAACCCCCTGAGTCACCCAACCCTAGGGCACAAGGGCACCACATGAAAGTCAAAGGCCGGGAGTCATCCACAATTCTTGCAGAGGAAAGGGACACATTGAAGGTAGCATTCCATAGATGAACATCATAACTGACCTACTAAATGAGTGTGGATCTGTCAAACCATACACATCGGTGTGATGTGTGCAAATGCTGATGGTTGCTGCACCAACAAACCCTTCCCCTTCCGAAAGCTGGCTCTTTAGTCCTACAAATACCCATTGCCCTATGCCCCTCTAATGCGTAGCTCAGTATTGCACAGTTGGACTGGATGTATAATAGCCATGCCTCAGCTGGGGGGGGAACATTTCTCAAAACCCAACACCACTCGCATGCAAAAACACACTCTGTGGCTCCGTTCAGAGGCTGAATTTCCCTACCCACACACATAACAACAGACGTTCAAGCAGAACAATCGGATATCTGCTTGGGATGAAGTTATATACTCCAGACTTAATTCACTCATCTCACAGCTTTAGTTGTTCTTAAGCTACATGCTGGATTAGGACCAGGTCAGGAAACTGCTCCTCTTCCAGACAAATCCACCGCAGAGTGGGAGCCAAAGGACAGTCAGGCCACCTATGGAGCCTAATTACTTGGTTTGTGGTCTGGGTTGCGGAGGGAGCCTTCCTTCTCTCCCCATCTCCCTCGATGAAGATTTATTTATCAGTGCTAAACCCAACAGGCCGTCCACCAGCACCTGTTTTTCCAGCATCACCAGAAATTTTCCACATGAGGTCCACTAATCCTCTACACAAACTCGCATGACTGAACATATAAACAGGCATCACAGAGATAATAATTGCCAGAAAGATTAAGAAAAATTTAATTTCATATTTTTAGGCAACCTTTGTGACTTTTACCTACTCTTTCCCCTAGAGCTCATCCTACTCTTTCAGGTTAGGAGATCAAGATTTTGCAACACTTATTATCAGGACTACCTAGCAAGTTGTTGGAAAGTTTTTAAAGCTTGTAAACAACGCAGCAGAGGATGACTCTGTCCAGAGGCACAAGAAATACGTTACACAGCAGAGCTGGGGAACGAAAGGCGAAGAGGGAACAAGCACATTGTGGCACTCCACAACAAAAGCCACGATATTCCAGTTGAAACCATCACTCATATTTCGAGACAGTCTTGCTACGGTTCCTCTTACGCAGTCTATAAATTCTCAGCAAAACAATTTACAAACTGACTTAATGCCTCATGCAAAGGATTCCTACAATGTAAAGAGGTTTTTTGTTGCCTTCTGAAAATAATGTATCTTCAAGAAAAGTACGGCAGTGTAAGGACAACAGGTTGTAAATGCAAGGACTATCAGACATACTTGGTATTATGTACTTAAGCATCACTTGTCTCTAAAAAAGAAGAATTAAAATGGCACTTAGAAATATGGGAATGACTTTGAATCTTCTTTTTGGAGGAATAATTAAGTAACAGAAACCTGAGACTTTAACCAACAATTTGTAATCCAGCGTACTAATCCCCACAGCATGTGTCCATCTGCTACCTCTTGACCCGTCCTCAGACTGCTAACGCCTCATGTCCGAGAATGCTCCATTCGTACCGCACCTGAGGCATGATGGGGCTCTTCCAGGCCCGCCGTTCCTCTTGCACACTCCAGGAACACCAGTCATGAGCATGTAACCATAACCGTGACACTAACACTAATAATCTGGGAATCGGTTGTGTTGGCAGCATATGCCCCAGGGAAAGTAACAGATCTCCAAGTGCCAAATCCTACACGGTATGGCACCTGCTGTCTCCTCCCAGGGCTCCATGTTCACCCCAGGCAGGATCACGACTTTACCAGTCACCAGCAGGATTGTAAATTCTGAGCAACAGGATAGAGGAACCCATCTGTTATGTCTCCACTGAAGACTTCCAGGTGTGGATGTGCATCCTGACTCTGTTATCTGACCCACACCTGGGCATGCCCCCACCCTCTCTCTACCTCCTTACACCTTGGAATAGGAGGTGGACCACTACTTCAACACCCCGCTGAGTGTCTCCACCTCAGTGAGGCCCACCTGACCACAGGGACCCCACAGGACAAGGGAAGAGAGGAAACCCATCCTCTGCCCCTGTTGCTTCTGTGGGCTAGTCGGGGCAGATGATCCCACTGTTGGTCACAGACTGTGGATCCCACTGCAAAACATCCAGCAGTCCCCACACACTGCATAGCCACAGTACCAGACTGGGGTTCCAGATGACCCTATGGACTTCTCCTCAAGGGCAACTAGCAGGTGTTTGTTATATGCTAACAAAATACGTCGATAATGGCAAATATTTAACAATGCAAAAAAAACCCCCATAAAATAAATTGCAAAACTCAGAGCTGGACAGCCCGAGATCCATTTTGGATGCTCTACAATTGTGTCCTACAGTGACACAAGTAATTTTCACTACCCTAGTTTCTCCTTGTAATAAAACAAATTTAAGTTAAAAACTACAATGCTGGGATCACTTGTGAAAAAGTCTGCGTAACTGAAAAAAGAAGCGGAATATATGAATATATTACGAGCAGCTTCCTAAGCCCTAAAAATGAAGGGAGAGGGAGGAAAGAGGGGGAGTACAACAGTTGTGACTTCTGCATGCAAAAGGAACATCTGGAAAACGAAACAGCTCTAGATAATACTGATAGGAAATGCAGGTCAAATTGCAGGGATATGATTAAGGACAGCAGAATGTTCCTGTAACAATTAAGGGATGTGCAAACAAAAAAAGCTTTGGCTAAGGAGTGCATCATCCTGGGGAAAAAAAAAATATAGTTTATGCTTGAGCTTTTCAGCCTCAGCCACAACACTGCTGTAGCACGGAAAAGCACCTCAGGTGCAAGTCCACACCACGCTCCCAAGCAACTGGAGATGATCTCCAGCTGCCAAGCAAACAAAGGATGTGGAACTGCCATGGAATAAGATGAAGAGTCAAGTGCTGTGGATTTTATTCCCAGCTCTGCCATAGATTTCCTGCACAACCTTTGGCCAGCAGGTTAGTCCCTCTGTGGCCGTTTCCTCTTTCAACTTTTATCTAAACATTAAAAGGAACAAGAAGTTTGTGGCAGCTCTATAACACAACAGATTGTTTTCAGAGAAAACAAAACAAAACAAAAAACCCCTGCCTTATCCCACGTCCTTCCACGTTAAACTTCTCTCAAAGATCTCCCAAGACAGGGACACAGCGCAGCTTCACGGTACAGCCATAACCTTGTCACATCCAGTACTAGCCTTTCTGCCAAGCCCAAGGGACTGGCAGCGACCTGCCAGCAGCTTCATTGCTACCCAGCAAAAGCAAATCCCTCTCCCTGCCTCTCCCAGGGCTGGGATGTACTGTAAGGGCACGGCAGGCTCCTCTGAGCTTCTGCCTCTTCCCCTTGGTGTTGTCCATAACCTTCACAGTCATCAGCAGTCCCCACGTTAAGCTGTACAAACACCGCACTACAAAAACAATGACCTGACCATGACCTGATCCTGACCATGACTTCCAAACCAGTTAACGGTCTTCTATGACAAATGCACCGAGGAGCTAAACTTCAAGGGACAAAACGTCCATGGCTTTAGCGTAAGATTGAGGTGATTGGATAGACTTAGAGAGACTGCTTTCTTCTCGGTGCCTGCTCATTCTGGGCACTGTGTTCATTTCAAGGGCTATCACACAGAGCTCGCTCACCGCATTTTTCAGTTTCTCATCTACAACAACACAAGAGAGCAGAAACAAGAGATAGGCTTTATCAGTTAAAGTAGTGCCGCTGTTGCAGATGCAATGGTCTGGGGATAACAGCAAGACATGGCTTGCAGGGAGGTAATACCCTCTTTCACAGCATACCCAGCACTGCTGGAAAAATGCTCTCAGACTCACAAGTCTCCTGGAGGTGTAAAAGAAAAGCAGAAGCAAAGATGTCTCTTTTACACAAGTGCAGAAGTCCTAGCCAGAAGCCTGCCCGGTCTTCTTTACAGTATTAGTTGGTCTAATGAAGAGTATCGCCTGTCCAACTGTCTCTTATTTGTTAAAGCCACTATGACACTTGACATATGCCATGCTGGAGATGAATTTAAGACCTTTTCCATTGTATTTTCTTGGTCCTGCCATTTCATGCTAGAAGGAAACCAAGTGTCAAATTCACATGTTAATCACACTGAAACAACTTTAATTTACTCTGATGTATAAAATACCCAGATTTTTCAAAGGAGAGATGTTATCATATGCTTACTTGTTTTGTTCCACTTCACTAAACGGACACTCTCCCTTATGCTAGATGAAAAGTTTAGCAATGGCAAATGTCAATTTTAAATTATTTGATCTGAAAGCTACATCAGATCCCGTTTCAGCTATGCTGCGGGGGAAAATGCGGCTAGCAGTACAGCCTCTCACTTCGCAAAAGAAACCATCCACACCAATACCCATGCTAGTGTCTTCCTCAAAGATGTAGACCAAAAAAGACCAAAGACATGATTGTCCCGTGCAAGCGTCACGGACTCTCGGCATATATGAATGCCACAAATCCTTGCCGATAGAAACGCTGACCAGCTTCTCTGCCCCAACTTCATCATGGAGACTGCAAAATAACAGACACCAGGCATCTATTACAGGGTCTAGACTGATTAGGCTTCCCTGCAGAACCAAGCTGTTTGTTTCTAACCCATCTAACGGAGTAAGCACTATCTGCTGACCAACAGACTCTCTGATGCCATGTGCTTCCCAAGCAGAAATGCAGAGCTCCGGTACTTGAGCTTGCTCTGAAGTTTTGGATCCTCAGAGGCTGTATGTTACTAAGCAGAAAACCAAGGGAGAGGACTTGGGGGCTTTGACATTTACCCTGCCACACGAGGGCAACCACTGTCTTCTCACCCAGCCTTCCCTCCCCTATACACCCTTCACCCTGAATGGGAAGGGGGCAGACGAAGAGCACTGTGGAGGGCAGAAGGCCAGCCCAGCACTCAAAGGCGCAGCCAAACCGGCTCCATCTGCAGGCAGCGTGAAGGAGAAATGGGCATCCCCCAACACAAAGAGCAAGTGTGGAGCCAGACAGCTGATTCCCACCCATGGCAAACCCAAGAGAGGAAGAGGAAGGAACAAAGGTCGTCTTTACCATCTGTGGAGGCATGAGCATGGGGAACCACAGAGGCAGCGGCTGTGACGCTCCCCCTTTGCAGTGACACCCCACAGGAAGGCTTGGGATTGCTCCTACACGGAGCTCCCTCACTAAACACCTCATGCCCTGGGAGGGCACTCCACAGGATAAGTAAATGGCACTTGGTGTTTATCCCTTGCAGAAAAAAAACAGCTCAGGTGACTGAGGAGACACCCAGCTACACCTGAAGAGAGGTTATGCACCCCTCTGAAGGAGCTGTGGTTAATCAGAAACAGCCAGCATCAGAGGCAGGTGGCAAGAAGACAAATCCAGACAGCTCTCTAGCCCCCGCACATCCCACTCTGCAAGAGAGACATTCACAGGATCTTCATGCAGGACAAGCGTGAGCACCTGGGCTGATCCCCTGCTCGTGGGTGGAAGCCAGCAGATCCTCCTGCAGAGGGGCTTGCCACAGCAATTAGCAATGCAGCTAATCGTACTTTGCTTCCTTATTTTGGAAGGGGCTTAGCAGAGCAGATCCTGCACGTGACCCCCAAAACAAACATGCGAGAGCTGCCCTATACGTGCAAGTGCAACACCCCCTCAAGGCAGGGGGCTGGAGGAAGTCACTGCACCTCCCAGAGACACAGACGCACCTTCCTCTTCCCCCAGCTGCTTTGTTTTCCCTTGCTGGCATGAGGGAACACTGGCCACGCAAACAGGCCGCTTTTCCTGCCTACCAAGCAGCTTGCCCTTTCTGTTTGGCATGCCTCACTCCGCTAATACAGCTAATAGAGGCATTTGTCAAAGGCAGACATGTAGCTGAATATAATTCTAGTTTGGCAGACATACTAAATGGCCACAGCAGGATCAAATGCCATGCCTCTTTCCGTGGCTGGGTATGATACCTGTCTGAATCCTCTTTTTCTGGGAAGTCACGGCTTTGGGGCTTTTTCTGTTGTTTTGGGGGTTGGTTTTTGAAGGAGCACCATACGCACTATAGCAGTCCAGTCGCTCATCTTGAAGCACTACGAGCAACATCCTATTCTAGGTGATTAATTCACTTTATTACAACACCCTATTCTAGGTGATTAATTCACTTTATTACAGCACACTGACACACTACACTCTCTCGGACCTCACCTTCCCACCACAGAAGGCATCTACAGGCAACGTGCTAATGAACAAAGCCAAACCTAAAGCATGACTGACCTATCAGGTTTTTTTAACTAGAATGGTCTAAGCTTAAAACAACTACCTGCTAATTCTTATTCAAATAAAATACAGAGGACAGATTAATATATACGTACACACACATAAGTAGGATTTGCAAAAAAAGAGCAACTGTTTGCCACAACACTTACCAGCTTTGAGATTTATACATTTAGACTGATCCTTACTCCTACTGAATTATTGCCGCCTTCCCTCTAATTTCCAAAATTACTTACTAACCAGCTGTTCCCACAGTTAGTTTTATCAGCTGTTAGACACATAAATAAACAAATTATAAAGTATGGAGAACGATTAGAAGGAATGAAAAAGCGCACTAATGCATAGTGTATTCAAATTCAGCTGTCATTCATCCAGGCTATTCCTTTAATGGCTTTTTCATCTCACTTCTCTTTGCTGACATTTACATTAAAAAGTGCGGTATCTTTCAACTTCCATTTTGAATGAACGTTCCTCGTAATGAGCAACACAGGCTTGAAAGCGTGTTTTCTGAAATGCAGTGAAAAGGTAGTTTTAATGAAGAGAAATGAGAAAACTGGAGAACAGTGAATCGTTTTGCAATCTGAATTAATGCCTATTTGGAAAAGGCTCAACCGAGGAAGGAGATGTAAGACTTTTGGCAAATCAAATTCTAATTATTTCAAGTCTTGGCAGCAATTTTATCAAATAGTAGCAATTTCATTAAAAGGTGCACTGGTAATCATCTATACAAGGCCTCCAGAGGGGAAAATATACCAATAATTGCATAATTATGTTATCATTGCTCTTATGATGGACCACATTAAATACCACAAAGAGGAGCACTGCTTTCTACTTTCTCTAGATATTTAGTTCAGTACTTTTTCCTAGAGGATTACAGCAATAAACAAGACTTTCAGATTAATAAACATGTCCACCACATTTTGCAGAAAAGACACGGCTACCTTTTATGTCCATATTACTTTGTATTCTCTTTTCCTTCACTGAAAGAAATGACAGATTCATGAGAAAAATGCTGGCTTTAGTAATAAGACAGCTAAAGTATTTACATAGCTCTGTTACTGAAATACAAGTCATTGCATCATGTCATGCATCCACATGGCACGTGGATCCATTTAAGAAGCAGGTTTTAGAGTATTTCCATATTTCTCCATATAAATTAACTCTACCTATTCAGTGATTTTCAATAAGCCTGCAATAAGTTAGATTTCCTTTGTCCAACTAGTGCACAAACTTTGCTGCTAATTAGGATTGTTGTTAAAAAATTCTTGTAAAAGCACTCTTACAGACAATACCAAATTTAATAAACACATTTTTAATGTGTCAGTATTAGAGTATTAGAGAAGTATCTTTGCACATGCCTTGTGAAACTATGACTACGACAACTTGCGGAGGATTTATCGGCAGGTTCTTCAGAACCTCCTAGGGTGAGCAAATCTCACCTCAGATAATCATGCTAACACCCANGTGAAACTATGACTACGACAACTTGCGGAGGATTTATCGGCAGGTTCTTCAGAACCTCCTAGGGTGAGCAAATCTCACCTCAGATAATCACGCTAACACCCAGCAAGATCTGTCACGGATGTTTTCTTGGAAGTACCCTGAATACAGAGACTTAGATATTTTTCTGACAATCCAGTTTCATTTCCCCAGTCTTCTGCTGGCAAGGAAGACATAACTCAGCCACTGAACTTAATATCCAGTATCAGCAGAAGTCCCACTTAGATATTTTGCTTGCAAATTGTACTGTATTTCCTAGTTTACTACTAAGGCCTATCATAAATTGCATAGACGTGGCATATATATATATAGGTAGCTGCTAGGTGAAAAAGTGGTCCTCCTTCCTGCCCTGGGAGAGATACATAAGAGAGTGTCACGCCGTGAGCACAGTCCGAGTACCTGCCTGAGCAGGGAATTCCATCTCAGTATCGCCTCTGATAGTATCTAGTTTACAGGAGGAGACTAGAAATACAGGGTTTACTTCTGTTCCTTCCATTTATTATTCTGCATACCTCAAATCCTAGGTATGATGATGTTAGCATTACTGCAAAGTCAGCAATTTTATGTATAATACCTGGAAGTCAGACATGCTATGGAATAGGAAATTTCAACAGCTTGTGTTACAATGAACACTACTGGGAGGAAGCTTTTATTTTGTTGAAGATAACATAATTTCTTTTCAAAGTTAAAAAGTTGTGCTCATCCAGGCACAGAAAGCACTTCCATGCCATATAAAATAGCAAAGAGTTAGGCAGCAAAAGTAAAGAAAAGAATCGGGCAGTCACTGAGCAGCAGAAACTGAATGCCTCAGTAGCAGGTCCTAGTGCAGAAGAGCATCTAAGGCATACGAACAGAACCACT
>VZSC01002776.1:0-42882 GCA_013398225.1 Steatornis caripensis | reverse complement strand
AAAAAAAAAAAAAAAAAAAAAAAAAGAAATAGCTTAAATGTTTGGAAAGTACTTGCAAAGAGTAAGGAGAATTTAGTCTGCAAATGTATTGCGGAGAAGAGGTTGTGGAATCCCACAGAGGGAGTTTTTTAAGCACGGATGAGACGATTGACAAGGAGAACCTGGGAGCACTTGCTTCTGTAGCTACGGAGCCGTGGAGCGGCTCTTCAGGCAGAAATAATACAAACTACAGAAATGTCTGTCTTTAACACTGCTTCGTCAGTCAGCATCACGTAGTGCTGAGGTGACAGAAAGGTATGCAGGTGATCCAGGCAAAGGAGTGATCCACGCATTCAGCAGCTGTACTCTGCCCAGGTATCCACAGGCAGCATCCTAACAGGCAGGTGGGGGAAGGACACACAGACTGTCAGAAAACCCATAACAACACTGTACACTGTACTGGATGTACAGAAAGATGTAGGGGGCACATGGCTAAACTTTCACCCACGGAAAAGCATAAATGTAGACTTCTTGAAATGTGTTGGTACAGATCAGAAAAGTTATTGAAGGTAAATTATTCCTCTTTTTTTTCCCTTCATCTTCTTTTCTTTTTCACTCCTGTCAGATTTTTTCCAAGGTTAATAGCACTGTCCCATATGGTCCAGCACGAGATGAAAGTCTTGTCTTATATGTTTAAAATGGCTCTTTACTCTCTTTCATCTCTGACAGCCAGTCTCTTTTGATGGGTGAATCCTTCCTCTGCTGCAAAACGGAATACGTTTTTGTTAGCAAACCAACAATTTCAAAATCAAACATTGTTTTTAAATCACGTATCTCACTAGGTGCTAGCCTCATCAAATTAATTCTAGGTAGAGGAAAAAAATATCTGAAATACTTAAATTTTTAGTGCAGTCCAGATTTTCCAGGTGTCTTTGCGTTTTGCTTTTGCAGGAGAAAAAAAGAGAGTTGGAAATTTTTTATATAAATGCTTGGAGCATTTGCAGTGTAATTTCTTAAAGATGCAAAGGCAGTGCACAATATGCTGGAAGAGGTTTCCACTGAAACATTATCAAGGAACATGCGATGTTGTTATTGTGACAGGTTTCTCCCTGTTCTTCTTGATTAGTGCTCTGTCAGTTGGTGGCCTGCCTTTATGTCCTGCACATCCCTGATCACATGAAGCCAAACTCCGCATGGCCCTGCATCATGTGCCTGGTTTTCACGAGCAGTAGCTGAATTTCAACATCTCAAAACCAGAGTGGCAACAATATTGCCCGTGTACTTTGCCTGGCTATAAATAGCTCCAGTAAGTAGGAAACAAAGGTGAATTGGTTTTAACCTCGCCACTTCATTTGCTTTTAATAATTGTAATGATAAACACAGTTGTCCTTTCCACCTCTGTCCAGTTTATTGCATTGAATGCTATAAGTTCTCTCGGCCATATTCTGTTTGCATTACAGAAGAAAAAGAAAGTTTCTTGAGCACCGGAGGATTCTCTTAAGTCTTTTTTCTACCTTCGTCCAAAATACGTGAGCTTGTGCCAAAATAAGTCATTTTTTCTCTCTTTTTTCCTGTTTCCTTTTTTTTTTAATTTTTACATTTCCTTTCTTTTTTTTGCTCTTCTTTCTCCTCTTCAGTCGTCGTCGCTGTGGTACTGTGGCAGTGTGTTAGAACAGGTAATGCCATCTCTCCTCATTGTCTGCCTGAACCAACTTGCAGTAGGTTGACATTTTAGACTGCTGGGAAGTGAGGGGAAGAGAGAGATCCACAGACTTTGGAGACAGTGGGTGCAGATCTGGAGACAGGAATTCTAAGCCTGGAGAAATATATAAAACCCTGTGTTTGGAAATCTCACTTCAGAGTGAAATCCTTGAAGTCACTTAACATTTATGGACCAGCTCCTTTGAACAGTCAATTCAAAAGATTGCTTTTACACATCCATGGGACTGCTTACTGGAGTAAACATTGAATAGATCGATAATATTGGTAAGATTAAGCTAATGTCATTGAACAACTGGTGCCCTAATGAAGGACTTACATTATTTCTGCATTTGGAATGCATTTAGAAATTAGCTAGTTTGATGGCTTCAAACACTTTATTTGTCAGGGCCGTGGAAACCTTTTTATTCTAAATCTTTACAGCATAAATAATCCATGGGATCTATTTTATCTATGCACAACATATCTAATGAGAAGAGAGGAAAATACCCTTCTGATACAGCCAATCAATGCCAGCTAGTATCCCTCCTGATAAACCCTGTGATAATGACTTCTTCTGTAAGGTTATACTTTCCGTTTTCTAAATTGCAGATTGATAGATCTTAGTCTGGGGCATCGCTGTTCCGTATAAGCTGGCAGCCCCAGCCAGCCAGCCAGCACCAGAATTAAGTCCTCTGTGACTCCTGAAGGCTTTGAGAAATTATGAGAGTTCGAAACGTGTATCGATTTACCACTGTTATTGTAAAAGCTATCAAATCATTGGCTTAAAAGATTGTTAACCTTTTTGAAAGTGAAAAGTGGTTAAATTTCTGCCCTGTGCGTTCGTCTAAAACAGCACTTTTGAAGCGTGGCTGTCAGGAATGTCATATGACTGCCGTGCAAAAAATATATGCTCAGCACTCTGCTGTATCTTAATTTTAATCGACAAAACTGTAGCTGTGAATTTCCCGAGCCTCTTGTTTATTAATAAAAAAACCCCGTGTGAAATCTGCTGGTTAAAACTGTTGGTACAGCAAAGCTATAATCCAGCTGGACCTGTTTTCTAGAAGCCTTGAGATTTCAGGATGTCCCATTGCCTTTAGTTTTATTAATTTCCAGTCTTCTACATCCTCACACTGACATGTAAGGCTGGACGAGTGGAGAAAACTGGTAGTATTGGACAGGCATATTTCTCAAGATTTCATCTGTCGATGGTAGGATTTTAATGTCTTCCATGCAGTTTAACTGAAGAAACTTCCGCTATTTTTAGCTGGGAGGACACTAAAATTAATGCAGATCAAGTGGTCACCTTTATCTCATTTCCCCCTGGAATATGAGCCTTCAAATTGAATCCATTCAGTCTTACTGAAGTGGGAAGTATCTCTTATTCCCTTTTAATCCAATTTTGTGAAATACTCACTAAATCCCATTGTGCCCGTGATCTTAAATCAGCATAGGTATCCTACTTAATTAGAGAGTTTTCCCGCATTGAATGTCAAGAGCCGAGATACAATCGTCATTGAAGCTTGAAATATATGCTGTTTTTAAAGACATCTTGTATTATCCCATGCATAGCACACTATTGTAAAATCTGTCTTATCAGTATAAGCTTAAGTGGAAAGTAAAGGCTCTAATCTTCTTGATAGCATTTTTTGTTAGTTTATAGCCTGCAATCTTACTAAGAAAAGAGATTTGTCTTTATGAACTGCCGAGTACGGTTCTTGCCTTTATCGCGCGCTGCTTTATTTGCACAGGCCACTGTTGAGAGCTGACTGCATGCAGCAACTTAGGTCTTTTGAAGTGTTGTTTTGTCTTGTTTCATTTTGTTGCTTTTTTTTTTTTAAGGAGTTTAACATATCAAAATAATTTTGGAGGAACAGCTGATGTGGCTTCCTCAAAAGTCTTCTCCTCTCCTAGCTCGCTGCCCTTCCCATCCTTCCCTGGCCATCCCACGCGTGGCAGCTTTGGGCTGCAGACCCAGAGGGCCTCGTCCTTGCCCTCTCTGCCTGCTCCGAACGGGATATTAATGTCTTGGTCGCTGAAAACATATCCAGGCTCTGCATCTTGTGACAAGAACTAACTTTGCTTTGCTGTTCATAAAGAGTCCTTCTGTGTTTTCTCACAGTGCTTTGCCGTATCTGACATCTAAATAAATGGCTAGAGAGGGGTTTTGTCCGGTGTTTTTCTTCTGAGGTGATTAAAGCCACATGAGATCCAGTTGACTCCTTTGGCATTTTTGTTAAATGCCACTATTTTGCGTATGAACTTGGGGATCAAGTAAGAAGAAAACTAAAACAAAAGCAAAATAACCCCCTTGATTGAGATGATATATGGCAAAAGTGTGATGTGGAGAACAGAGTGCTTGTCTTGTCTGCGTTCCCCGAGTAGATAAACTGGAAAGCTTGTTTGTTTCATCACATCTTGTTTGTTGCATAGCCTCTCACAGTATCTTGCTTTAACTTATTTTAATTTATCGTTATTGAAGTGTGTCAGAAATTGCATGGACCCTTTGTTAGCCTTGCAAGGCATCTTCAAAATTCTTTAGGTCCCATTTTTTTTACATCTTTGTGTAGTTTGCAGAAATGTGTCAGTTCCCCTTTGTTCGGCTTTAAAACTCACTGCTAACCTGGGTTGTACTTTATCGGCGAGCGGCCTGTCTTGAATCCTCCTGCCAGTGCTTCTGTCTCATGTCTGGCCTGAAGCACTCAACTTCTGTCAGGGGGGCATCATATGAGTGAGCCTCCCGCTCTCTCCTGGTCCATCCTCAGTGCCGGCTCTGCCCATCTCCTTGTACAGAGCAAGAGGCAGATTTGTCACAGCCCTGCCACCTCATCTGAAACAAGGACGGCCTATCTGTGTCCGGCCTTAAGACTGACTGTTATTTATTAGAGTCAGAGCATTTCAAAGACAGTTCTTAAAATAGTAAACAGGCTGCACATGTGACCCATTTACTATTTTTCATAGAAAGACCAAGAAGGCTGCTCTCCATATCTGATGCTCCGCAAAGCTTGTCTCAGTTTCTGCTCAGTTTTGTTCAGTTCCCAGGATGGCCATGGGCAACTGAACTTCTTAGAGACCAAAGCACTTTTTAGTTAGCGTCTCGGTCTTTGAGCAGGTAACTCCCTAGCTTCAGTCAAGCAAGGTTGCCGTTTGCTGCAGCTGGATGAAGTATCCCCAGAGCTAACAGCTTCTCCATCGCCTCTCACTTCTGCTCCTGCAACTTTCTGAGTAACCTCTGCTAAATTACAATACTGTAGACATCGTTGCTCTTCTGTATGGGGTAGGTAACCCCTTCCAAGGCAACAATGCTGCAGTGTCTCAGGGGACTGCACAGCAGGTGTATATGTATTTATGTTTTCGTTACACTCTATCTTCACAGTTCTTGGTAACTAAAAGTCTCTAAGAGATTATTTTCGTATTGGTCTTATTCCATTTTCATACAGCTATCTTGTACTGCCAGAGGCCTTTGGGGTTTTTTTTTTCAGCTATGTATATTTGCTAATGCAGTGTATATTATAATCCCCAAACCCTTCTTTGTGCTGACAGACAGCAGGGAAAACACACACCAGTGGAAGAGTAAAGGGCAGTCAAGGGTGCCTCTCATTATGAATGTCATGCCCATCACATTTATCATCCAATCCTCTATTTTTTTTCACCTGTAGAAGTGTTTTTCAGTCTTTCCGATAAGAGTTTTCAAACTGAGACAGTGCAATCACCTTCGGAAATTTCCCTATGTAGCCTGCTACGTAGTATAAGTGAACTTTTGCAGACACTTTCAACCACCTCCCCAACAGATGCAGGCTGCCCGGCATCCTGGGAAGGCCTGGCATCGCACCCTGATGAATTTGCATTTTGAGGGCTTAGTTTGTCCAGGCTGGATATCTGGAAAGAAAAAAAAAAAAAAAAAATCAGTTCATGAAGATGCCAGAAATAACGATGGTATTTGTCCTGTGAGACAGGTGGTGTAAAGCCTGCTGATATTAAAGAAATCGTCCAACTTTTGAAGGCTTGTGAATTTGGACTTTAAGAGGCAATACTCTATTAAATGAGATGGCTACTTCTCCTTTTTTCTCCTCCTGTTCTGAGTTTAAGCAGATTTAGTGGGGCTGTATCAGTTTAGTATGCTCAAATTCAATCAAATGAGTTTTAGGATATGTTTCCTGGGATCCTTTTCCTATTTTAGCTCTGTTCTTTTAGGGAGTTGATATTGAAATGACGCATACCCAGGTGTGCAAAGTTTATCTAGATGTTTCTGCACATTTTTCTGTACATATCTGTTTAATATTCAATATAAACAACTGCTTTAGTGTAAAAAACCTATTCTAAAGGCCATATCTGGTTTTGTGCTGATATGTTTAGTTGGTTCCCTCTTGTATGCTGTTTCTGCTTCCAAATTCAAGATCACTGCCGGCAAACCCCTCATCCTAGCTGCCGATCCTGCAAAAAGCCAGGCTCTGGCTTGTGTACAGGTTCCTGCACTCAGAGGACTCTGCTGTTAGGAGGTGACCCCCAGCAGCTGCAGCAAGGTGTGTTCTCCGAGCTCACCAGCTCTTTGCGCCTGCAGTGGAAAAGCCCAGCCTTCACTTCTACCTGTCTTAAATCTTACAGACATTTATATCTCAAAGCCTCTCTTCCCTGCCCCAGCTTCCTTAATTAACTGCCTGTAGAGCCATCACCCACTGATAGGCAGCTGTCTTTGGGGAGGTGCCTGGTGGCACACAGGGCTGCGTTGGGACAGGGAAGTGTCCAACTAAAACGGAGAATTTGGATTCTTTGGGGTTCACGTAAGAAATTACAGAGCATCCCTTTGCCATCTGCTCCTTGTGGGATATAATGCGAATGTAAATGTCAGTTTTACAGCTCAGGAGCCTGTTACCCCTCTAGGCGTACGGCCTTTCTTGCTGAGGGGATGTACATCCACTGGGACTCGGCTTTCGCAGCTGATACCGTGGCTTCTGTGTTTGCCTTCATCCTGAGCTACTCCTATATCACTAAGGCCTGCATTGGTCACATCAGTTTGCAAGGCACCAGCCCTGAAATAGGCTTAGGAAGGTCCCGACCCTTCTCTCCTTAATTCCGTCCCCTGCTGTGGCATTTCAACCTACTAGTTCTTTGTTTTGCCGTCACAGGTATTTTGAGAAACTACAGAAAAGGTTATTTTTCACCCCTAATCTACTCTGTGATCTGGTTTTCTGTGTGGCTTTGCAAACAGGTCTACTGCCAGACTGAGGGAGGAAAAGCGATGAGAATGAGCAGTGACGAGGAACTTAGGCTGGCTTGCCGCCAAAGCCACCACCTTGCAAAAGCAAACCCTTTTATTCTGCAGGAGCCGGCCTTTAAATACCAAAGCAAATGCCACCATGCCTCTATCTGAAGCCAGGTGTGAAGGTACTTACAGGTAATTTCCCCATGGTGGATGGACACCTAAGTAGCCAGCGCAGTTTAAACCATGCAGGGCAGCAGCCGGCTCCTCCTAGGAGTGGATATCTTGGTTATCTCGGAGCTATTTCCCCTGCCTCACGTCAGCTGGCCAATTGTTCCGTGCCCAGTCTGGGCTGCTGCCGCCGCCTTTATTTATCCTTATATTAAATGTTATACAAGATGTCGGTTATAGGTACAATCTGTTAAATGCCTGATCTCTGATGTGTTACCAGCCCTCTCTGTACAGCCCACATATGGCCCATTGTTAACGCAGATGTCAGCCCAGGAACAGCTTGCTTATCTCGCTACACCTCAGAGAGCGGGCAGCTCTTCCCTCTCAGCTTTTGCTCGAGTTCATGTGTCAGAAGCGGATCATTTGTTTGGGGCTTTGGGGATGAAATTAGTCCAGCAATTAGGATGTGGCTGTGGCAAACGTCCACTCATTAGTCTATGACAACGTGCACTGGATTTATGACAGTGACAAGACGTCAAAATAACATGGTAGGGTAGCTCCTTTCAAAGGCAAATTTAACAGGTGCTGTTTGCTGAATCTGAGTCAGAGTCTCAACCTGGGATTAAATCTTGGGACATTATTATCTGTAGAACCTCTATGTCATAATAATGCCAATAATGCACTACCGCTGTACAGCTGATAAGCAAAAATATGCAGAAAATGTTGTAAATAATATGTAGAATTCCTCTTTCATCGTCTTTCACAGATGATTTCTCAGTTTCTCTAACACAATCGTGACCCTTGAAAGCCTGGAAGAACATTAGCATCTCGAGTTCCTTTCCAAACACTTCAGAAATCCTTCTGCAAACAAACACTGGAGATATCCAGAACTAGCAACCCATCACAGCCCTTGTGTTAATGTTTGGCTGATACTATCAGCCACTGATAAAATAGAAAACTGCAGCTTATGTTCAAAGTGATAACAGGGTCCTGTATCATCGTGTCAAATATCCATTCATTTGTGTTTGTGTCGTATTGCCATGTGGTCAGCCGCATTGGATAAAATGTTATTGATTGATAGCTCATTGAGTTTTGCTTCTCTTAGTTCTTTAATGAAGACAGGATCCCTATTGAAATGAGACAGGCTGAGGCTGAGAGTCGCCTGGGTCTAAGCTAGATGACTAGGTGCTGTCTATATCCAGTGCAGAAATGCAGGCACCTCTGGAGTGATGGTCACCCAGCCTGATGCAGGTGGGATGAATCATCCTCTGAAGATGTCTTTCTCCTCCTCAGCGGTAATCTAGACAACTAGTTTAGACAGATATCTCACTGTTAAGTGGCTGAAGTTATGTGAAAGTTGCATATGTTGTTTAGTCTCAAAGGTTAACAGGCATTTCCTTTAGATGCCTGAAAAACAATAAGGTAGATGAATACAATTGTTGAGTTTCCTCTTTAAATAAATCCAAAGCAGAACTAGCAAAATATTTAGACATGGAGACTCAGCCACAAGCACAGATCTGTCTAGATCTTGCGTCACTACCAGATGCGTTTCATATCACTTCGCCATTTTCAGCTGTGAATGGCACAGCCTTAAACAGGTGTGCAGTTCTCCTTGCTCGGTGGGAATAAAGGACCCTGCAGCTGCCATATGGCACCGGGATTTGGCAGCCCCCTTGCACTGCCCCACTGGAGAATTTCAGTGAAGTTTCTCTGTGCCGCAGTGTCTCCAGCTATAAAGTGCACTGACCTCCTTTGCAAAATGCTTTGTGCTCTGCGGCTAGTGAGGTCACCATAAGAGCTAGGTATTAGGCTCCCAAAGCGGTTACTGAGCATCTCCAGTGCGTGCAACATCCATTTCGAGCATGCCTCTGGGCCTCGTTAGCTGGCTGGTACGTATTCCTCCCCGAACCTCCTCTCCTTTCTTTGCATCAAAGTCAACACAGCACAAAAGCTACAGGTTGCAGATGCCCTCTCACCCAGTTTCCTACCAATACCTTTCTTTCCTAAATGGTCATCCTTCCATTAACGGTGATGTGGAGCAAAGAATATTTCCTGATGGAGTCAGCAAGCCCAGCAACTGTGTTCGTAGGTGAATTCCTCTACTGGTGCACACTGCCTGCTGTGCTTAACGCTCTAGGAGTACTTGTAACCCAGTGAGTCAGGGTGTAGCTGGGTGTTTGTAAACTGGACCAGGAGCAGCAGTAGGTACCAGAGCCTTCTGGACGCCTGCATTACCGTGATGCCCCAACACCATGTATTATCAGACTGGTTGTGCTGCTGTGACTTGTCTCGCTCCTCTGTTGTGCAAAGCAAAGGTGTGTGTGGCCACATCATGGATCCAGGCAGGGAACTAGCCTACCTGAAGTATCACTAAAATACAAAAAAAGGGAGGTGGAGAACAGGGTTGCTTAAATTAACACCAGTTCAATGAGGTGCATCGTGGACTGCAGCCCATGCAGTTGTTTCCTAAGTCTTCATTGTTTCCTAGAGTTAACAACTTCTGGCCACTGCTTCTGATAGGGTTTTAAGTTCCTTCAGCCATACTGTGGTTCCATGTCATTTTTTTAATTTCCTTCTACCAAAGATGTCTGAGATAAAGTGCAGCTCCTTTTTCACAGA
The DNA here is from genome assembly GCA_013398225.1 of Steatornis caripensis. Taxonomy (NCBI): domain Eukaryota; kingdom Metazoa; phylum Chordata; class Aves; order Caprimulgiformes; family Steatornithidae; genus Steatornis; species Steatornis caripensis. Next base: position 33,212 of record VZSC01002776.1, on the reverse strand, counting down.
CATACTAAAGCAGACACAGGGAATGCTCTTCTCAGCTCATCTGCACTGAACCTCCAAATCCCGGCAGCTGCAGAGCATCCCCAAGCAGGATGCCCACTTCAGGGCAGAAGAAGGGGAAGGGATGGAGATGGCTCCCTGAGCAGCAAGAATGGTACGGGATTACCTTCCCTACTGCTGCAGCAAGAGTCTGGCCTCAGGAAGCTCTGCACAGCAGACAGGCAGCATTATATGTTTCAAACAGGGATTTCCTCCTGGCACTAGCAATTGAGTGCGCTCCAACACATGCCCAAAGCTCTCGCATGTGTATCGGCTCACTGGCGGGCTGGGAGCAGAGCCTGAGTGCTCCTTGTGCCTTGTCCGCATGACCCGCTTTGCAGGGGGTATTACCACAAAGCTGTTACCCTGGCTTGTATGACCTATTTATGCTGATGACACTACGTTAAATAGCATCGTCATAAGTAAACCTGTTGTGGAAGGACCATGGAAATGAACCATTTGTGCACAAATTCCTCGTAGACTGTAGTACATTCTCACGTGTGATGTTTCTGAAAAGGCTCAACCTATATTTTATGTTTTCCGCAGATGACTTTAATCCATATTCATTCATAGCCTTCTTTCATGATTTGATTGACTGCAGCTGGATAAAAAGGAAAATGTTTGCTAACTCCATTTTAGCCAAGTATGCAACAGTATCTCAATTTTAACAGCAAGCGTATCTTTAGAGGGCATCTTTTTGTTAAGCAAATCATTATAGATTTTACCCAATCTATAAAAGAGCAGTTTCACTGTTCTTCTGATTGTCTTTTACTTTTATGATAATCTGAACATTTATAAGACAAGATATCATTTAGATGTTCAAAATAGAATTGTATTTTTGGACCGTGACATCAGTTTTTATGCCATTTCACTCTATTTTGAGCTACAATTAAAAGTTCTTTTTTAAACAAACTGTATCTAATTTCTGTGCTAAATCAAACCAGGCAGCGGGGTATGTTTTTACTTTTAACTAGAATGTCATTAGAGTCAAACATGCAAGCACAATGCGGAACTGTAATACATCGCTGCAAAAAAATGAATTGACTGCAAGTCTTTGTCTACATTAGAAGTGGGGGGGTTTGGGTAGAGAAATGCCGGCAAACCCTCATGAAGAACCACTGCTTGCACCAAAATGAAGTGATTTCCCACTAGAGCTTGTTCCAGTTTTCTGAACAGAAGCAGCAATACCAAGAAGTATTTTGCCAGCCCAGCAGTGTTTGCAAGGACGGCTGTGTTGCTGAGAGCTGTTGATTATTGACTCCTCCTTGACATCGTTATTCGAGCAAAAATTTTGGACCCAGCTAAAGCTGCGATTAGGAGCTTAAAGCAACAGAATTAGTGTGGAAGTAACATTCATTTTTACACATGGAAACAGTATGCAGAAAATATTGAACAAGTACTTTTTTCTTGTAGAATATTAAGTTTGTAAGTAGACCATTACTCCAGTTATTTTTACAAAACTACATGGTGGAACTAAGCTCCTACACAGTACGCCTTTAAAGGGTCACACCTTGCATGTATATACATGTTATATATAACTTTGCTATTTCTTCAAACATATCATTGTTCTCTGAGAATAAAGCCCACGGCAAAATACGAAGTTTTGAAAAGCACCTTGCTTTTTGGGTTTGCTAGACAAAGATACAGCGTAGAAGCAGTGTCTCTCGCTGTAACCAGCGCTGCAGTTTTCGCACTCGGCTAGCACAGAAATGTTAAACAGCGTTCAGCTAAAATCCTCCAAAAATTGTGCGGATTTCTCAGCCATTGATGGCCCAGGTCAAAATTTCGGCCCCTGTGGAAGTATTGCCTTCAGTGTGATACTTAGACCTCAGGGCCCAAAAAACCAAAGGTTAAGTGTTGAATTCCTCACCCAGATGGTATTAAAGAACTGGATCATTACCTGTGACCCAGGGGAAGGCTGTAGTATCTAGGACTTTGATGTCTCTGGCACTAGTCAGTGTTGATTAAAGACTGGATGTGAGCTAAATAAGAGGCACATGACTGTGCTTGGTTAGCTGTAGAAAGAGTCAAATATTCAAAGCTTAAAATTGTAGTCTTAGATCTCTAACTGTCTTAGCACCCATGACTCACGGGGAGTCTCACAGGGTCATTCAGCTCTTTCTTGCACTACTCTGGGTCCCCGCAGCTCCTGCTGCTCCTTCCTGGGTTTGTCGCAGAGAGCCGCGCTCTGTGGTGAGGCAAGACCTGAGCTCAGTCTTTCACGTTACTGATGGCTAGGACCTACCCCATCCTCTCCTCCACCTGCTGCCTCACTTTATTGTGATTTTTCAGGCTCTCCTTTCTCATTCCCAGCCTCCCATCTGCCTCTCTAGCCCCTTCTCCTGTCACACTGCCTCACTGACAATAATAACTTTGAAAAGCTAAAAGTGGTGAGGGCTTTTCCCAGGTTACTGCAACTCCTGATAAATATGAACACCACTGCAGGCATTCAGGGTGGGATGCTGCTGTGAGCTGAGTGTGAGAGGCTGCTCCCCATCCTGACTTGGAGCATACGTCCAAGTAGGAGAAAGTAAATCCCTCTTATTCTCAGTATGCCTAGCAAATCTGCATCTCTGCTAACCCTAGGAAATCTCTCCCAGGCACACATGAATTGCCGTCTTTGTTTGACCTGTTTCCTATCTATTAAGCAGAGGGGACTTCCCCCTGTTTCTTTTTGGTCTCTTTCATCTTTTTTTTTTTTTTTGGCTTCTATACTTCATTATAAATAAGAATTTCCTAATTATTTCTGATCTAACCCTTTAAAAGTTTCACGTGATGATGACACAGTAAGGAAATGAAAGAAGGAAGATATATTTGTGAATTGATCTGGTCACCCTCAGGCTTTGAAGTGGGCAAAATTTAGTTCTAGGCAATCCATTTCTGATGTAAATGTTTCAGTCATATATCTGGAACCCCCATTAGCAAAGGGGCAATCTGTCATAGGCTCTCCCTAGATGAGGTGCTTTGTGCCCTTGTTCTGTGAAGAAAGAGTTGTAAACACAGGAGATGACTATTACATCGAGGGACTGAGAACGCCACTAATAATGTTCGTTAACAGCAAGAGAATTGCTTTCTTTTTTTTTTTAATGTAAAAAGGAAACAGAGAGATTGGATTTTATTGATATCTACAAGATTTAAAAAAACCCCCAGCCATTAAGTCTCTGGATAAATATATTTCCTTGCAACACTAGATGTGTAATTCCATGGAAACAAACACACAGCCATAAACTGCAAAATGCTCGGGGGCATTTTTAACTTATCAGCATAGGAAAAAGGAAAATTAAGTATGAATGTCACAGAAGCTATAACCAAAATTAAGAGACTGTGCATTGTGTTTAAACCTTACGGATAATGTGCTAATGATTAAGTTGCATACCAATAACACACAGCACACATTTTAAAGTGGTAACACGCAAATCGGATGAAAAGAACAGAAAACTATTTAGTAACATAATATAAATTATGGTCATATTAAAATAGATCTGTATTTGGTGCAATTCCTGCTCGCAATTTTAGGAGGCTGCTAATTAAGAAACTATGAAATTAGTCTCATTTTTCTAAATCGCAAGCCAAACCCAAGGCCGCAGTTGTGTGTGAGAAGGATTTAACCTCTGCAAAATCCCACTGGGCACATTAGACAGACAAAGTTTACTAATACTGATGTCAGATTATAGAAATAACGATTCTAGCAGCTACTCTTCTCGCTGATGCACTTTAGCAGTGTTGTTTCATTGTTGATATCATGGGAGAGAGTTGCGGGAGCTTCCCTGTGGGAATCCTGCTGCAACCTCAAATATTAGCGTAAACAGCTGAGTTTCTGCCAGGTTTGGTGACCCTGCAAAGAGCTGCTGCAAGCTCACTCGAGTTTGGAAAGCAGCACTGTCCTGTAAATGACACGCTGATCATTTGTCCTGGCCTTTCATACCCCTGGTGCGAGGTTGGCATAAAGGAAGCTAATAATTACATCTGTTCCTCCAGATGTGATGGTGGAGCCTGTGGGCAGGTGTATTGCTTGAATCTCAAATGCTCAAATTGATTTAAATTTTATGGGGTCTTTTTAATGAGAGGGACCGATGGCTGTTGCCAGGAACGTAGATGCGTATGTGGAAAGGTGGCAGTGACTATTTTGTATGCGTGAATCATGCAGGGTCTTTCCTCATTTTTCTCTTAACCAGAAAGGCCATATATTGGGAAATTTTCATAATTTCATAATTTTCATAATTTCATAATTTCATAATTTCATAATTTCATAATTTCATAATTTTCATAATTTTCATAATTTCTAGACAGAAATGAGTGAGGACAGACTCTTTCCAAAAGCCCTTCTTGGAGCTTCAGCATAGGTAGGTGCAGATGATGCTACGCAAGGCTGGGCTCTGGCCCTGTGAGTCTTGACAGTAAGGCAGCGAGCCCCAAGTCCAGCATTTTTTCCAACACAGGACCTGAGAAAAGCTTGGCTGGCTTCCAGATTCCTACATTTTCCTGCCTATTAAGCTGTCATACATCTGGGGCAACTTGAATCTGCAGCATCCATTTCCTGCAGAAATTTTCTGAAGAAACTTGAAGTTACCTTTCTCCTCCACTTGTCTGGAAAAGGCACTGAACTTCTGATCCAAACACGTCCAGCATCATAACATGCTGGGGAAGGTCCTCCGGGCATTTACAGCTTCTTCAGGCACTGTCTGTCGTATTTGGATTCAGATATGCTGTAATTTATTAACTTTCCCTCTGCATATGTTGCGTGGCTCCAGCAGACCTAGTCTTGGAGGAAAACTTTATAATATTGTTTTGCAGAATGCTTTTTTCAGGCATCTCTAATAAGAGTTTCAATCAAAGGGAAGTGATTACGAAGGAGAAGGTGGGATAAAAGTGAAATTGCTGCACAGTTCAAAATATTCCCAGCAATTTCCAGCAGTTTTCTGACGTGACTAAGTGTTGCCGTACGAATTATGTCTGCAAGCAGCTCTTGAGCCTTCACAATACAGATTTTCAGATATATTTGTTTATGACTGAGGCTTACTGCATAATGCAAATAATGTAGCAATACAGCAAGCATGAAGCATGACATAAAAAATACGATTAATGTCAAGCTCAGTGTCTGTGTGATACGTCCTCAAAGCGCCCTTCGCCTCTGAGTTACACATTAGAAATCAGGAAGACATAGCCTAATTTTCATTATCTTTGGATGCTCAGCAGTGTTTAATAAGAATGAAACTTATGCATGCATTTCTCATAAAGATCAAATCTCGCTTGGGAAACTTGATAGCTTTTCTTTGTTGGCTCTTAATTCTTTTGGTAAATTAGCAACTGAAGAAAACATGGTAGTGGTAATTTGAATTAAAAACAGCAACAACATTTGATACAGTGCCTTACAAAGTCTTAATCTCAAAATTAATTCAGAATAGCTTGGGCATAAAAATTGCTATGCAAACTGAAAACTGCAAGCCTTAAGCATAACCAAACTGGACATCTATAATGTTTTCACAACCAAAAAGCCTTTCCTCCTGCATGGGAAAAACTTTCCAAAACACAGTCATCCTTTGTTTGTAAAGCTGTGGTCCAGACATGAGAACGCAAGACTTTCTGGAAAAGTTTATAGACTCTGTAACTGTTCTAGACGCACAATCACAGTATGGTTTCCTATACTGATGAATTCAGCCAAGTCAGTATTGCCTGACCCCTTGCGAGTTCTAGATTTGCCAGAATTCTGTTATTTGGGAGACCTTCAGGTCTCTGACAGACGCATAGCTTATTCTCATTCATTTTTCTAGCCGTTTCAAAAACCCCTACATCAGATTCCTCTACTTGATCCTGTATGAATTGAATACTATTGTTGTTGGTAACATTTATGATTAGTATAAATAAGTAAATACATTTTATGCACAAGGTGCCAAGTTTTTAGACATGTTCTTCTCTGTTCCCTTCTGCATGACAGAAGAGGAGCCCTAATTTTCAAAGGAAGAGCCTTCCCAGCAGCTCGCTTTGAAGTATGTTAAAGATGCTTTAGAAATGCAGGTATTATTAATCACTATTATGTCACTGGACTGCTGAGCATTTTCTGCATCTCCAGAGCCTGTGGCAATAAGGCTCAGATGTTCTTCCAGTAGCAATTATACCTTCAGACATATATATCTTTGTAGTTAAATACACTGTATTATGAACATATATCTAATTAGATATGTATCTTCAGGTGTAGTTGTTTTGGACAGTAATACATTGCAGTGCAGTACTCATGACTTAAGCAAATAACCCAGATATTCCTCACCTTTGAAATGTTTGCAGAATTACACACTCCCTTCTGTAATGTAAATAAACAAGGCGAGAGGTTATATGGATAGTCAACGCTCCAACCTGGTAAGGGTTACAACAGGACAGAACTTCCCAATGCCAGGTAAAGGGCAGGATACTTCTAACAGAGTTACAATGATTGATGTTAACTGCTTGCAATTAGAGGCTTTACCTAGAGGAAAAGGCTGACTGTTTTGTGTAGAGAGGTGAGAAAACAAACATTGCATTCCTGAACAAGTATCCTCCCAGAAAAAAAGAGAGGAAGGGAAGCTGTCAAGGGGACAATACTTTTGCCCTTGCATTGTAAGGCCCAGAGACCAAAGGGTTCAACTCTTCTTGAAACTAGGGACTGACTTTTTGACGTCCAGAAGCAATTCAGTGTTTTAAGCACATCCGAGGGCCTGCCATTCAGATATAGGACAAGTTTGGTGGGGTGAACATGGAGCTGCATCCACCCCTCAGCCCACCTGGAGATCTCGCTGTGAGCCAACTCAGGCTGCTCAGATTAGGGATGATGCTAAGGAACATCTCAGGGATTAGAGATGCCTCAGGAAACAGGAGTTTTGAATGTGGACGGATATTTATTAGTACCCCTGTTTGAAGTTTGTTCAGCAATGAGATCCCACATGGTTAAGAGCCAACTGTGAAAAAAATTACTAATATGGTTTATTCCTGTTTTTCTGGAGTCTGAGGCTTTTTGAATCAAGATCCCACAAGCGTGCAGCCTTCAGTGCTTCCTATTCCAACTATCTTTGATACAAGGCTTGGAGAAAAGCTTTGAAGATGTATTTTTCCATGGCACTAGCATTTATCAGAAGGAACTCATGACACAGATGCCCTTTGATGAAAACTTGTGGGTTTGCCAGCTTGGTGAGGGCAGTCACACATTAGCTGTCTCTGCACCCAGAGCTGGCAGGACAGAACTAAGCTTAGCTACAGAGGTCATTCAGCCATCTGCTAGACTCTCAAACGGACTGATTTTCTCTGGTGCCATGCTGGCTATGCTTCTGGGGCTCAGCTACCTCCGTGGCTACAAGTGAGCTGCTCATGGGCTAAACCAGCATGCATGACGGGAGCATGGATGGAGGAGAAGCTTGCTTCGATTAGACATGGCAAGGCAAAATCATAAGACGTTTCTTCCCACCCGGCTTCCCCACAACAGCTTTAGTGATGTTAATGTGATGTTAACACCTTCAGTCACACTCCGTTGATTACAGTTGATGGTCTTCAGCTCCGTCATATACAGCCTCTTTGATATGATGTGCAGTTGAATGACTTGCAAGTGTGGACAAGGAATGCATTACTGCTTTGTTGCTGGTGGCAAACATTACTTGGCATGGGAAGTTTCCCTCACCAGGACAGTGCCAACAATTTAGTTCTGGGAAGTGCTCGACAATACTCATTCTCACCAGAATTCAGTTGTCAGACCCACAAATTCACCCACTGCTGATCAGCAACATCTAAAGCCAGTTCTGTGCTGAAAAACTTTCCATCCAATACCTGAGCTGCCATTTTCGAGCACTGAATGAGCACTTGACTGTGCTGGCTCTGCCTGAGTGTATTTCATTACCCGAGATACGCTTGTGGATACCACCTGAAGGACACTCATCCCTCCCATCCCAGCCGACACTTCAACCATCGTGGGAGTCTCCCTCTGACCCAGAATTTCTATCCTGGCCCTAAACTATCTTCTTGCCCCATGTGTTTCCATGAAAATTTTCCATGTTTATGAACCCAAATTTTCTCATGAGAAACTGCTTCATCAAAACATTCCCTATCAGCTGCAGTTTTGTTTCAGTTCAAAGAAAAATGCTATGGCAAAACCTGCATGCTGGGAAATTTTCAAGTCAGCTGTCTTGTCTCCAATGCTGAAAGGAGCCATTTCTGGGGTTTTGTACACGTCACGTAATGCCCAGCATTAAGTATTTGAGGTAAACCACATTAAACTAGAATAGCATCAACAGTATGTAACATTTAGTGCTGCCTGAACTGTGACCCAGAGCAATCATTTTTTTTCTCATCATAAACTCTTGTATCACCAAAGTGTTGACTGTCTAGAATAGAGCTTAAACCCATATACTTCCTAAACAACCCTAATTTCCTTGCAAGTAAAGCAGTGTGTGCCTTGGGGAGGGGAGCTGTTAGCAGTCGACATGCTGGACTTTTATTGTGTCTGTCTGGGGTAGGGGCGGTACAGAAGATGTTTGGCTCTGTCTGGATATGGAACCTGGATATGGTTCTTGTTCCAGACACGTGCTGACTCACATGTCATGTTGCAAGTAGGGACCTGGCCACTCTGACTGGAGAGCCAAAGACAACCATGTGCAAGGTTACCCATGTCCTCACCATGTCTTGGAGGAAAATAGACCTGCCAAGGCAAGTGGGAAAAGAAGGTGAAAGCACAACACCATCAAAAAGACAGTGAGGTATCCTCTCCAGATCAAGACATTTGAAATTGTTCATCTATGTCTTCTCAAAGTCACAGCTTTGCTGGTAGGTGGCTGGAGACAGTGCCAGAGGAGACAGACCTTTGTGTCAGGTACATCAGGGACACAACCCTCATATGGCTTATCTTCATGGAAAGTACTACCAGGATGGTTATAGTAACGCTCTGACAAAAGTCAAGTGGACTCTCGTCTTCCAGAGCAAGTCAATTATCTGTCCTGAGGTAAGGACTGGTGTCCCTCACTATCACACTTCACATCTTACTGTGACGGACCAAAATAATTCTGGCTTCTCCAAGCAGTTGTCCAATGCTCCCTTTCAGCTTCAGGCACACATCCATTTCACGTTCACAGGATTTTCTTTCAGCTCTCACAGCAAGAGACTTATTTATTTACAAAAATGAAACACAAGCTAGATTTTGAGGTGTACGTATGTGCAGTAGATCAGTGTACCAGCCTGGTCTAAACTGTCAGAAGTAATGCTAAGACTTTTATCTCAAAACCGGTTACCTCTGATAAAGGCTTTTTGTTCCAATGTGTGTGCAAATTTGTGCTACTTTAAATCTGGTGATATCACAGCTCTCTCTGCGGACTGTCATTCAAGCACGGAGCTAGAAGATGTTAAACAGCAGCTACAAAGATTAAACATTTAAAATCAGCAGGTCTGGATAACGTGCACCTGTGATTTTTAAGACAGCTAACTGAAGAGAACCAAGGAGCAGAAATGATGATTTTCAGCATGCTGGAAAACCTCCAGCAGTTCCCAGAAGACTGGAAGAAAGTCAATGGCACGTCAGTATTTTAAAAACCTGTAGCAGGAAGCTTGGATATTGCAGGCGTATCAGAACTATTTGGAAGTAAAACAAAATGTTGAATTGTGGACTTGATTTTAAGGATAGAAATAAAACTGTTTCGAATCAAAATTGGTCTGTGGAAAACAAATCTTGTCAAACAAAAATAATATCTTTTGGTAATGAGACTGACCACTGCTGCAGACAAGTTATTAAAGTAAAGGGAGAAGACATGGTACTACAGTTTTTGCAGAAACTCTAAAGCATCAGAAATCAGACTTAAAAAGATAAAGAAATACTTAAATTGCTTAGCCAAAAATTATGGAAATAGCTCTTGGGTTCCAGAATGACTAAACACTTCTAAGAAAACCTTCTCTCCTTTGCTATGCTTTGAAACATAGGAAAAGGTAAGATCCATATTTTTCACCCATGTAAATGGATTTTTGCATAAATGAGGCAAAAACTAATGATAGCAGGATAGTGGTGGCTTTGATTGCTGCTGAGCAGCTCAAGTTATGCAAATATACAAATACTGTTTCAACAAATGAGTAAAGGGCAGCGGCAGGTAAGTTCACCGATAAGCCTTTGTTTGGGATTTTCTTCCTGATATATTCTCTCTTAAATAGTCAGGCTGTGGCATTATGCTCCAAAATAAATATGAGTTAGTCGTCTGCTGCACATCAGCAGTATGCACCAGATGTTTGAAGGCTGTGAATACATTTAGAATGCCATTTTACAGTGTCTGATTATTAAATAGGATGAAAATTTTGGGCTCCGTGCAGGAAGCTGCAATGATGGTCTTATCTATGAAGGATTCATTTAATTTGTGGCAGAATGGCTGATTTTCCCACTGCCAGAGAAAGTAGAGGAAATTAGTATGGTCACACTCTTACTGAAGAGGATGGGAGCCAGCCTGTGTGCATATATTCGTAGAGATGTTGGGTTTATGTTGGTCCGAACTCACCAGACCTGTAAATTGAGAAAAGCGAACAAATCCTTATTAAAATCCTGTAGAAATTCCCATGTGGAATGCAGTTGGTCGTACCGCATGTTGATTCAATTCACTGATGAGTGTAGCAATTGCCTCTCCGTCTCAGCTGAGAGTTTTCACTACCTGATACTGACTGATGTTTCCACTTGTGGATGACCCTGTGAAATGCGGCCACAGTCCAATGAACACAAAGGATCAAGTAATCACAATGTGAAAACTTGCTGCTCCTTGGCTGAGAGTTGTCACCGTGGAGGTGGGAGATGTGGAATTTATTTCACTTTTCACTGGTGCGGAAAGCCCAGGTTTAGTGTGGTCACATCTCCAGTTCTCTTATTGCCACCACCACAACCAAAGAGTCAGTGTCAGATCTACAAAGGTACTTTGGCACCTACCTCGTATCAGCTTCCCAAGGGTGTTGCTGGAGATTGGAGATGGACCCAAAACATTGTTCGCTAAGGATTGCTCCTTCCTGCGTAAGAAAGGGGTGACTAACACAGCTGTACATCCAGAACAGCTGTCTTAGTGAACACCAGTAAGAAAGTCACACCTTATTTTAGAAGAAAAAGAACTTTTGCCAGGATAGCTTAAATGAATAAAATTACCTATACTTGCCACCAGACTCTACTGGTGGTCCCATTACTCCTGCATTGAGGCGTACTCCAAGGCAGCTTGTGGTGCAGCTGCGCTAGTGTTTCCATTCAGATCAGGAGTGTGCTGTTGAGCTGCATGTCCTAGTTTAGCATGCTTTGTGAAGCACTGTTGGAAAGCACAAGCTGAGTTCTTCTGGGATCAACCTGAATCAGACAGTGCAGATCAGGAGCACACCCATGGGGTTCCACCCATGAAAGGAGGAATGGACCAGACTAGAGCTAGTCAGAAGTAAAATCTCCATAAACTTGTATATCACGAACTTCAGCTCCTCTGCACCAGAACTGATTTGCTTTGCAGTTCACCCTTAGTGTGTTGCACTGTTGCTACTGCTGCAGTCGTTGTCTATGGCCACACACCAGCTTGGTGCATTCATTGTGTCTACATGTCTCCGTGTAAATCAAAATGACATTTTCTGTCTTCCAGACGTAACTGAAAGAGCTGCCTACCCACACAAGCTAGTCTATATGAAAAAAAAAATCTTTGGGGGACAAAAAAACCCTCTTCAAGTAGGTCTTGAAATAAAATGAGGGAGTAGAGATAGAGAAGAGATAGAGTAGAGATACAGAAGAGAGCAACAGAACACCACAAAGCATTCCTCAGACAGAAGCCTTGCGTCCCAGCCAGTGGAGTGTTTCTGTAGTGGACTTGCTTATTCCTTTCCAAAATCCTCAGTATCTCTGACTAAAGAGAATAATTTTCTAATGTGCCTGAGGAACTGGGTAAGCAGGTGACAAGCATAACATGCAAATCTTTTTCATCAGGAAAATGGAGTTGTATATAGAATCTTTTTTTGCAAGAATGGCTGCTTAAAAAAAATGCCACATTTTGTGGAAGGCTCTAAGTTGTATAAAGCTCACGAGATTTTCATTTTTCAGAAGTTTTCAGCCTATGATCAGTTTAGTGCTTAAAATCTGGGGGAAATTTTAACCAAAAAACCTAGCGTGATTTCCTTTTTTGCTTATGCATATATCTTACTGGGAACGGGATCCATGTTAAAAGAAAACACAGAAGGTCTTCTCTAAAGTGCTACGGTTTACTACAACTGTCACAAAGTAAATTTATGGAAATTTTTTAAGAGCAAAAGAGAAATGTGTGAATTTAGATCCAGAGGTGAAATAGAAATGGAGGAGGATGTTGGCAATTTTTATTCCACTTGTAAAGTACAAAAGGAGTGATTTTTAATTCACATCTTGAACATACCTAGTTTTTCAAAAACATATCCATTGAAAAACAGAGGGAAAATACTATGTGCTTCCAGTGTGATAGATGTAACTAAAACCTAGATGCATAAATGCAGAAGCAGATATACAGATACTATACTATTTAGAGAACGCGAATTGGTGGAAACCTATTAAAATATTTAAGTGGCGTTTGCATTCACCTACATGTTATTAGTTAATAGATACATAATGAAAATTCAGATTAAAAAGATGGCACTAAAAATCCAAAGCTCTCATTTCTGACACTGCTGTCTACCTTTTTAGCAGCCAGGATTTTGTGCATGGACTGTTCCCTTGGCAGACAGAGAAATCCTTTTTCTTATATTTTCTCTCTCACCTTCTTGCTGCTTCCTGCCTGCGTGCAGTGATGAGGTGTCATTTCAACACACAGGGTTGAGACGTCTGACAACAGCCACCACCCCATCCCAGTCTGAGCCACTTTCACTGCCAGAATTGGGACGCCTTCAATGTGAAAACATCCAGCCCGTGGTCTAGCACACAAAAATATTAGCACAGATGCTGCAGGTGTGGGAAAACACAGGAAAGGAGCAGGCGCCCGGCTGCCAGCTGACGTTGTCCACGAAGATGCACCCATGCCACCAAGCACGTAGGTGCTGAGGTCTCCTCAGCTGTAACGTGGAGTGCAAAATTCAGAGAGGATTCTGGTGCCATGTGTACAGACTCAGAGGGCTGGGATGGTCCGGTGCAGAAAGCAAGGTTTCACCTATCTTTCAGACCACAAAAGTAATGACTTCCACTAGATTCCTTGTCGATGGGAAAATGGCAGGATGCCCACTGCAGTGGGAAGCAGGGCAGTGCCGTTGCAGCTCTAGAGGGGGGGCAGTGGGCACGAGCCTGGGTTCAGGTGTGTGGGAGGTGGAACATAGAGTGTAGGTGTGGGTGCTGTGAAAGGAACAGGTTGTCCCCGGGAAGGGAAAAGCGGGGGTTAAAAATTCTTGCAGCCCCCTCGTTGCCTGCGTGCCATGCTGCCTGACTGCTGCCAGTGCTGCTGCTTGCTGTAGCCACCAGTGGGCCACCTCAGCGAAATAAATCTGGCCACAGGTGATGGAATTGAGCCATGTCCACTTTGACATTAACTTGGAGCAGAACTTCAGGAGAGTCCAAGGACAAAGCCTGTCTCCCACTGAACGCCAGGGCTTGGAAAAAAACCTGAGAGGTCGTTTACACCACCCCACTATCCTAAGACACTTTTAGCTTTCCCTAAACAACTTGTCAGAGAAGTTTGCCCAGGCACATTTCTAGGGATCCGCTGCCTCCTTTAGCAATGTCTTCCAGCGTTTCATCACTGAGAACAGTTTTCCTATTGCCTAACGTAAATCCCTCTTGCTGCCTTCTAAGCCCCTAAACCTCCTAGCATCCCATCTGGGATGACGGGAAGAGTTTGCTCTGTCCTCCTTCCAGCTACTTTCTCACGTATCTGAAGACTGTTATTATGTCTCCCTTCCGTCTTCGCTTATTGAGGCAACCATGACAATAGCAATGTTCTTTAAGGTTTGTAATCAATAGACAGGGAAAGAAAAATCAATCAGATTGACTTCCTGGGGGAAGCGAATTCTTTGGCCTACTTTGTAGCAATGCGATTTCCTGACTGACCAGAGTATTGCTCTGTGCACGGGGGACAGGGAGGTGGGAATAGCTCCGGGCTGTGCAAATTGGGAGGCAAAGTGAACGCTGTTGTGAAAATACCCGTTTACCTGTGGGGGATTTTTTATGGTACTTTTCTATGGCAACTGAAGGAACAATTTTCAGAGGTACCTAGCCTAAAAGGAAAGACAGCCTCAGAAAGGACTTAGAAGTGCTCCGTCGTCTTCAAAAGTCTTTCCTCCCGACATGCTTTTATCAGGCCTCTAGCGTGGAGCCGTGAGTCCTGCTTATGCAGGACAGTGCGTGAAGGAAAGCTGTGGCAATGGCCTGTTTCGAAAGATCAAATTCCCCTGACGAAGCGAGCAAAGCAGACTCAGTGTCACCTGGGCTAAGCTGCTGATGGAGTGGAGGTCCTCTGCATTTCATACACCATGTCCATGTCCTGCCACCACAGGCTCTGACACGGTCACCCCAAGCTCTCAGAAGCAATTTTGCAACATGAACGAAGAAAAAGCCGCACAAAGTAATTATTACATAGTTTTAGGGCACACACTCGTCATTTGATGCTTAAAATAAAAGCCTAAACAGAAGAGGGACAGACTGCAACAAAAGCCAGAGTGATAAGTGCCATGAAAGGCTACGGTATAATTTGTGTTCTGTTGGTTTTAATTCAATAGTTTTATTGTGAGATCATTGATCAATAAAATATTAAGAGATTTTACATGAATTAAAGCTTCAAAGTCTCGCTTCAGTATTGGTTTTATTTTTTAAGTCAGTCATTGATGAAGATGGCATATGATGCCATGCTAATCAATTCATTATTCCATGCAAATACCAGCAAATAAATTTAAATATGATTAATTGAATTATGTTAATACTAACACAGATGCATGCACTTCAGTTAACTTGAAACAGGGTATAATCAAGTAATTAAAAAATAGCCTCTAGATACAGGGAGATTTTTGAAGAACACAAGGAAAGTAAAATTCTGGGGACTGCGTGATGACTGTACAGCTCACAAGTGCAACAGATCCATTAGCAAAACAACCAGCTTTTCAACTTACTGTTGGCTACAACCAGTGTGTTTCTCAACTGCAATGCAAGATAAGAACATGACAGTTATTAATTTCAATGACTCATTAAATAACAGAGAACAAGTACATATAGCTTTATCTCATCTCTATAACCACCATAATCAATGTTCCCACAACTTGAAGGAACACTCTGTTGTCATTGACTGTCAAAATAAGCTACAGCTGAGAACTGGCTATGTTTCTGATTAAAATAATCTGGCAAACTGAAGCAAATTAACCTCGTGGTGAAAACTATGCAGTCACTTTGATGGGTAGAAATGGCTTATTATGTGCGATGCTCTGGTCGGTGCTTAGAAAATATTCTGCAGAGCAATGCAAGGAGAAGGGTCACAGTCTATCACCTTCCTGATGCTTTGAGGAAGTGCGGGGCAAGCGGTTTTGTTTGCTTTTGCACACACACATATACTCACACAGGTAGTCTGAGAAATACTCACTGAATCTATTTCAAAATTACTTTCTCTGGGTGCTGTAATATTGTTTTCAGTGGTTTCACTGAAAAATACAAATATTCCGTAACACAGCAAATTCTGTTTGTGAAGCTTATGGCCCACCGAAGCAATATGTTAGTATGATTTGTCACAGCAATAGCCTAATTTGCCTGTTTTAGGAAGGAAAACATGCAAAATATTTTTTTTCCCCTATTACAATTCAGGCTGTATAATGAAGAAACATGTCCCTATAACTAGGGCTGTAAACAGCCATGGCAAATTTGTGCTCACTCTCACCTTTGAGAGGCTTCTCCTTAATCTTGCTGAAAATTGTGGTGATGCTACTTTCTACCCCTCTTTGTCTCATGGTTGGACTGTAGCTCTTCAAGGCAAGAGCTGTCTCTTTTTATGTGTAGTACTGCAAACTTAAGATATTCTTCACATGTCTCATGATATTTGATGTTTTCCCCAACTGTTGTCATTATGTGAGAATCTGAGCATTCATTTAAAAAGGGAAAGTTCCAGTCCTAATGGCTGTAGATAAAAGCTCAAATATGGGCCATGCATATACTGTAAGCCTCAAAGAGCAGAAAAAAAGAGGATAACAAATGACAGGAACCTTATGTTTTCATAGCTACAGGCAGATCGGTGTTTGTTTGTCCTTTTTTAGTTGATTATTTGTGAACCGACAGTTTTAAGGTTGCTTCCTCAGAATGTACAGCACAGAAAACAAGGCCATTCTCACCTTCTGGGGCTGATGGAGCAGTTGGAGAAATCCCCGTGGTGGGACCTCAGGCCTGCCTTTGGACATGTGAGGATGGACCCCTCCTCCTGGGGCTAAGGCTGCTGGAGTCGGTTTGGATCCTCACGTCTCCACAGCGCTCGGGAAAAGGTGATGTTTGTCCTGTGTAACCTAGCACACCATTGGTAAAAAACACATGTCGCTGCTTTGCTGATACAGGGAACTTAGAGACAGCATCCTCTCAACACCTCTTCTTTATCCTTATAGTAATTATTTTTCTCTCTGTGTGCGGATTATTTTTTTGTGGGAAGATTTGGCGCTATACACACCATCTGCAAGCACCTACTTCTGCTGCTGGTCCACCCCTGTCAGCTAAGTGGTGTTCAGCTGATAGGAGCACTGTTTGCTCACCACTTCTCCTCTGAAGTGAAGCTGTTATGTCAAGACTCCCTTGCAAGTTTGTTCTTGCAAAGGCAGCATCTCCCTGCTAGTCAGTGGCCTGGCTTTCAGGTGGTGCCATCCTACCTGTAGAAAAAAACCACTTCCCTTTCTACACTTAGAGATTCAAGAGGAACTTTCGCAGTAGCACTGTGTTTTGAAGAAAAACACCCATGAAAAGTGGTGGAAATCCAGGGGGGAAAAAGAAAACTAGGGAGGAAGGAAAGGAAACAACATTCTTGCTCAAAGACAGGTATCTTTCATTACCTGCCGCATCTGTAATTAATGAATGAGAGGAAAAGATACCATTTTGTTTTCTCTTAAGCTTTGCTTTATTCACAGTCGCAGCTTCCTTTTCCCTGTGACAAAAGCATGTATGTGTAAGTACCATTCAGACCTCTGTTCAGATATAGCCAGTATTTTTCAGTGTGGATTTCTGATGTGGTGAGTTACCTTTCCCGTTATGCCTCAATGACATTGGTTTTGGCAGGAGGTGTGTATTCTTTTCCTTTTGCTACTTCCTGTACAGAGGGTCACTGCAAATCCCCAGCAGCTGCAATACCTGCAATACCTGCGTTTTTGGACTGCAGTGTAACAGCTGACTGTGGTCTGCTAAATAGTATACCGACTTCTGTGATCTCTCCTGTGGGAAAGTAACTTGATGTTTTCCTGCAAGTTTTACGGTAGGTTTGCACTGACACCACAACTGAGGAATATGCTTCTGTGACTCCAGTGTGGCACTTCATCTCCATGCAGTGCTCAAGCTGACATACTATGAAAATCACGTCTATAACCTCAGTTTCCCTATCTGAAATTACACTTAATTTACTCTTTTAAACAAGAATGACATCCTTTGAAAGAATGCACACGATGTCTTAAAAGCAAAATACTGTTGATCTGTTTTGATTTTAAGAAGCATAAACTCCTTTTTGCCTTTGCCAGATTGTTTGTTTCTTTGCTCCAATGTAGAATTTGCATTACTATCTGGATGAAGGACAGGAAAATATGTTGGGTACAAAGCACTAATAAATTAGGTGATATACCTGATAACTTGTAGGACATCAGTCCCTTTGCAGGAGAGCAAAAATAGTGGAAAGATCCCACACAAGTCCTACGGTCTTATTGTTCACAAGGTAGATAGTGCAGGAGATTATCTGTGGAACAACAACAGCTATTCTAGGTTTCCTGAAGTGTCAATCAGCTGCAGGCACCAGGGTAAGCTCATCTCCTATATCTTCATATCTACAATACAGATGTGTTCCTCCTGGCTACCAGTTTAGAAACTCCTGAGAGTCAGTAGGGAAAAAAAATTTCTATCGAGTAATTAATCAGAAGCATTGCATACATCTGCTTTAGGATTAAATGAATCGTATAACCGAAATGCTCCTTTTCTTCCAACAGATATGCTTAACAACCAGCTCAGAAACAGATGTTTTCACTGCAGCAATCTACATCTGGTCACATAATGTCCACACCAGTGAACTCATTTCTGATCTGGAAGGTACTTTAGACCCCACAGGTGTGCCTTTCCATCCATAAGCTCCTTTCAAAATGACCTTCCCATCAAGCTCATTATTTTCCCTAAAATTCATGCTTGACATTGCTTTAGGTGGAAGGTGTTGTCGTTTCCATTTCATCATTACTGTCTTTATAATGACTGGGTAAATAAGACATTATAAAAACCAGAAGCTATTCCTTTGGGATTTGCACTTCAGCCTGTGTCTATGGCCTGCTTAGTTTATCATTTACTGTGATTTATGCTGAAGAAACCTGAGCTTAGCTTCATCAACATTTTTCAACCTTCACCATGTGTGCTGTTAACTACAAGTTGTTAACTTGGTTTTGTATCGGTACGTGAGCTAGATCTGACTTTCCCTTGACTTACATTAGGATTGGACTAGACTCCTGAGGCTCACGCTAAATAACATTCCTAGAAGCAATGCTGGACATTTTCCAGAGTATAATAACGGTTTCCTTATTATTTAAGAACCCAAATCTCTTGCGTTGTAAGAACATGGTAGCAGAACATCAGGAGCAAGGAAGGATGATAACAGGAAATCTTGTCAAACATATTTGAACTACCAAGTATCTGTCTCTTGCAGTTCCAGGGGCACTGCCTTGGGATTTTAACAGGGAGAACATGCAGCCTCTGCATGTGCAGGGTTTCTAAACAATGTGAACACTGACAAAGTAAATGAGACACTTGGCCAGTGTTTGTGACCATAATATCAGGCGGCGGGATTTAGAGATAGCTGTACACGCAACCTCCTCATTGCTAGTGTCTTACATTCAAGAACCTCTTCATATTTCTTAGTCTAGTGGCAACTTTCATCCCTGAAGTCCCAGAATTTCACAATGGCAAATTGAGTGCCAGCACAACTTCTAAAATGACCAGTAGAGCCCAATACTACAATGTATTGAGTTCTTCATGGTCTTATGTTGGTTCCTGTCTAGGTACATGTGCATTTTGACTAAAGGGATTGTGATTCTTCCTCCTAGTCTGCAATTCTGCCTTTGTTAAATTTAAATGAAACGTGACTGACCTCTATGGTTTCCCATAACAGACCTTTTTCAGACATAATAACAAACCCCCTCTTTGAGTTAAACTAAGACCCAAAACCACAAACACAGGCCAGGGAAAAGACTGCTAAGAGCTAGATGGACAGGGAATGTTCACTGAGGGAGGATGCATGCAAGTGCAGGAGACGGATGTTATTCTGGTCTATCTACTTGTCTAGAACAGCAGGAGCCAAAGTAATCAAGAACAACGTGCAAAGAAGCTCCACAGACAGCACTTGCTGTGCAGCCCCAGAAAGAGTATTGGGAGAGACCTCTACACTGGCTGGAAGAAGGACTGGAGTGGCCAGCACAGAAATTTTCTTCTGGTGTGTGATTCCTCCTCGTACAGCTCCAGGAAATGGGAACTGTGCGCTATCTCATTAGAGGTACAGTCACAACAAGGAAATGCCATATTTCATGCGGAGCTTCTCTTTAGGCTGGATTCAACTCTCAGGACTCAGAGACATGTATGAAAGCAGCTAATTCAATGATTACACACCGTATGCTTACACATCACGTCATCCCAGATGAAATAACTGGGCACACAAAACCAAAACTTTCAGGGTAAAGAGAGTGAGGAAAATAAAGTTCTGATTATTTATGCAATCGCAGGATGAATGAGATCAATTGACATGATGCAGCCAGAAAAATACAGATGTAATTCTGGGGTGCATTAATTCGATATTTCTTGTAGTTGGAGACGTGCTCATGCTGTTGCACAAATAACTGTTAGGATCCTATCCACACTGCTCTGTACAAGCCCGTGCTGAAAAATGTGAATCCCACATGGGAGAAGGGCAAAGAAAGGTCATTGAAAAGAATAGAGAGGTGGAGCATTCATTCCACAAGAACAGAATAAAAGATCACAAGTGGCTTAGACTAGAATGTGGAGTTACAATTGTTCTGTATGTATATGTTTAGTGGCTAATCACCAGGTAGTCATTAAAGAATTAAGATTTTTTTAAAGTAAGATGGCATCATTGGCACAAGAACAAATGAGAGAAAAGTGACAATGAATAATTTGTAGTGGGACTTAAAAAGCAGGCTTTCATCCCCAGATGCCCTAGAAAATATTTCCAGTTGCAGTAAGGAAGCAAGGTGTCTAAGGTTCTTAAGACGGGCTTGTTGTGACTAAGTGACAGTAGACAGCTTCCTAGTGCGTCCTGCATTTGCCTTTTAAAAGAATACAGGCAAAAAGGAAACCTCAACATTTTGTTGACAAGAAGGTCTTTGTCAGTGATGGAAAAACTAACCCAAAAGAGCAGCCATGAATATTTAGACCCTCAAGACAGAGACATCCTTCTTCACCTAGACACCAAACACTTTTTTTTTTTTGCCTCAAACACCATCAACGAACAATCTGAAGCCAGGCAGTTCCTTTCAGGCTTCTCGTAGATACTCTTTGCCATTTGTAAAATTTGCAGGAACCAATCTAAAGCAATTAGTGGATGGCAGGAACACCCAGGGTACATGAAGGGCTCTGCTGCATTCGGTAATCTTATTCTCTGGATTAAATCCTGGCTTCATTGAAGTCAAGGTGAATACTGTCCTTGACTTCAAGGGGGTTTTTTGAGTGTTCTGACGCTCATGCATTCATGCTTACTGTTATTCACCACGTCTCAGAGAAAGAGGCAGAATCTGGTAGGATGGTCGAGGGGTGTTTATGCACTAAAGAAACAGAAAACATGCCAAAACAGAAATTATGGCATTAGAATGGAGCTCAAGGATTTTTTTTAGGCCTCAAAAAAACCCATTCTCCATCTATCCATGACACTGTAAATGCAATTTCCCTGTGACATACTAAAATGCTCAGTGAGCAATGCTTGTTCTCAGAGGTGTTTTTTTTTGCTTTGTAGTTCTTCAATCTTCATTTATGCCACTTCTCCTTCAAATGTTCTGTTTGGGATTTGTTTATGTTTTTTATCTTCCTGCCTGCTCCATTCCTCTTACCCAGCTGGAGCAAGATGCCCCTGGAAAGATGAAATATAAAGAAAAGCACCTGGCAATTCAGATGTGTTTGAATAATGTCCTTTCTAGTTTAAAATTCTTCAGGGTTTAGCCTCCTTAAAAGACATTTTTGATTCACTTACCTGAGATTATACAAATCGCTGCTGAACTCAGAGCAGCAAGGGTTATTTCCCTGAATAAAATTAGCAGACACTTAATGATAAGGTATATTTACATTTGCACAGCACATTTTCTCTCACTGAATCCCAAAGCACTGCTGAAACGTAGTAGGATGTTGAAACTGAGAAACATTCTTGAGGCATTAATTCTTCTCCCATTCTCACTAATTTAGCCTGCTGACATTCGTGCAGTTGTTCCTACCTCATACCAGTGGAAATCAGAGGAGAATCAACCTGGTACTTCTTCCAGTCATTTACCAGAGTTAATTAATTCATCCTGGACCATTTATTACCTAATCATGAAAGCTTTATGCATGTTTTCTCCAGTTACCTTCCTCCATATATTCACAAAAACATATGATTAAAAAATATCCCAAATAGGCTTTTTTCAAAGCCAACGCCATTTTGCATAGAGCTGGCAGGACATAACTGCTTGTGCTGGACATGGTTTGCAGCCTCCCCTAAAGTGTGTCCTTCAAAAGTCTGTATTTCCTATTGTCTCTTCAGATTTTGAATGTGTCTGCCTATACATGCGTTCCGAAGAAGGCAGTAATCTTTCTCTTTTCTCTTTATTTATCCTTTAACAATCTCTGGGATCCTTACAATCTCGCCTCTTGTTTGGTGGATAGGCTTTTAGTGGTCTTTGAGTGTTTAAAATTAGTAACAAGAACTATTTTTCTGTTCTTTGAGTTGAGCCTGTTTTGTCCCTCTACATTTATTCCTCACTTCATGAGCACAGGCTCATCTGAACCTGTCCTCATCCTATCCCGATAGTTTATATCCCTGGGGTTTTTTCCACACTTCAAGTAGAGCTATAGAGAGGCTTATGATGAACACACACATACCTACATCTACTAGTTATATATGTGATCCCACCTTATAAGTACTTTATGTACATGTGTATGCGATTATGATACAATAAACTTTTAATATAATTCAAATCCACACTCAAAGAAAAAGACAACAGAAATATCAAAAGCTATTGGGCACTTCCCAATGAAGATAAATACTTCCAGAAGACTATGAGAAGAAAACGCTGCATCTTGAATAACTGTCACCATTACTTGGTAAGATTTTGCTTTTGCTTTCCAACACCATTTCAGACCAAGTGACAACAGAAATTTTTCAAGCATTTGTCTGTCTTAAATGCAACAAAACTATCTTCTAGCCTGGGAATAAATAGTAATGCCATCGTAATGTCAATAAAATTAGCCAGATTTTAAACCTGGTTTTCAGAGGATTTCAGAGAAAGACTAAAATCTGTTGTGTCAAATATTCAGATAAAAGAGTGAAGCTGAATTATGGATATACCTCCCTGGTTTCGTTAGCGTGCTTCTCGCAGTTGTCCCTGCATTTGCCTGAATTTGTGCATTAGGCTCAAAAAAACTGGCAGGCAACAAAGCTTTCTGGTAAAGATGCAGGTCTTGAGCACCAGCCAAATGTCAGCAGGTGCCTTTTTTATGGACTGCAGTAGGAACTGGATCATGCCTCACAGGCATGACAACCTAATGTATTACCTAGCCAACATGGAGCTCGGCCATTAGAAGCCCTGAACAGAAAAATCACCAAATTGGCTTTGTTCTGTGTATCGAATAATAGTTCTGTATGTGTGGCCTTTGTTGTTAGTATGTTCACGAGAGAAACCTAATTGAATTCAGAGAGTTTTAAATAAGGCAGTAGTGATTGGCTGGGAGAGCCTCGTGCAGACTGACCGGTGGCGAGGAAAGGCTGCAAGGAGCTTTAGCAGCTGGAACAGAAGAAGGAAAAAGTGCAAAGTTTAGTACAGAGGTTGGAATTGGTGGCTTGGAGTAATCAGCTTGGGTAAAGGAGGCTGTATTGAGGCATTTGGGGAAGCTCTCCTTCAGCATGCACAGTGAGGCCATCTCTGTGGCGCTGGGGCCGTGTGGGACTGACGATGGGCACGAAGCAGAAGAAGCCCACAAGCTTGGTGCCTCTGGGTGGGGAGGGATAAGAAAGGAGAGCATGTCAGAATAGTTTAAAGCACTGTTTGTCATAAACACCCTTCATGTTCAGTCACAAAATGAGGCAGCAGATATGAGACAAGAAACTAGAAATGCTAATGCCATTTGTAAAGCATAAGAAAAATAAATATGCTGCTATTTGGCTGCGGCTAAACATCAGCTCCGTACGTCTAATTAATTAACATGGCAGTTAATTAACAGGACAGTTTTGATCTGCCATAACAAAGCTTTGAAATATGGTGACTCGCTAAGTCATTTATTTCGGTCAAAATTAAAAGCAAATATTTTTTTATTGGCCCATTTGCAGAGCTCCATATTACCCTAATGGCATCAGTGTGGCATCCCAGTCGTCTAAATCCAGTCAGAATTAATCTGAGATTACAAAAGGTAAATAAAGGTTGATCTAGGTCAGGGAGCACAAAAACAGCCATAAGACGCCCCCGGATAAGCTGGGTCCCTAGTAAAGTGCAACTGGCCTCTCACAGCCTCTTGTTTGCTGGTTTGGGTTATTTCCCTCTCAGAAATCAGAGCAAGACTGAACAAATGAACAACTAGGCCAAGAAGACCTTGAACTAGCTTTTTCTCTCCCTCAGCAATGCATCATCGAACTTGGGATCCTGTATTTTAAAGGAAGCACCACTAGCATAGCTAAAATCCTTTGCTAGCCCAAGTTCCCGCAACCGTGCACAGTAATGATAGGGTGGCTAGAAAAGTACAGGAAGGACTCTTGCTACTGATTGTAGCCCCAGGACAAATGTCTACAGTAGACGTTGAAGTTCCCCTTCAGCAGTGAAGCTGTTTTCCTCTCTAGGCATGGTGTCAGGCAGACCTGGTCTCCTAAAGACCTGGGAACTGGCACCCAGAGGAGAGGAGGAGATGCACATCACCATGGGAACTGTGAGGTGTCATAATTCAGACATGTTTCTGGGGCAGGCCACAAAAATGCAGATTAAAAATACTTCTGCTCTTTCAATGGTTTTGTGGCGTACCCTCCAGAAGCTGAGAACGGAAGCTCACCTTACATTTTAATCAGTCTTTTCCTCACTTAGTTTTAATCTGACCCTGAGTAATGCCCCCTAAGAAGATTCATTTAGAAGCAGATTACAGCATCTAATTTGCTAATGATTAGACATCATCCTCAGAATCGCAATCTTCCATCAGGACTTAGAAGACGCATCAGGAAATGAGATAGAAATGTGTGCCCCCCTCGGCACTGTCTTATAGCTGGAATGCTCATCCCCAGCCCGGACATCATTCCTACCTCGAGTGGGAAGGGCATGTGTTGTCATGCTGGACCACAGGAAATAAGCAGAAAAAGCCTGGATAAGAGTCTGTTTGGGTTGGAGACCTGTGGGGAGGAAAAAGATAGTTCTCATATAGCTCATTGCTCCAGGAGCAGAGGGCTCAGGTCAACATGAAAGGGTGTGTTGCAGCTGGCCCATGCAAGTGGGAAACGTGTTACGGAGAGACATGAGTTTCTACGTACAGATAAGAGGTCAAACACTCCCAGTTTACCACCAGAGGGAAGGACAGCAGGCTTTTCGTCAGGTTTTGTGGTGTATGGGCAGGATTTTTTGGGGAAAGCAAAGATGAATCACAGGACACCCCTACAGAGTGAAACAGAGGGGACCCTGAACCGCTCACAGTGGGGCAAGGAAAGGAGGGGAGCAGCTACCAGGAGATCCCCATGTTTTGCTTAGGAAAGGTATTTAGATAATAGAAAAGCTGTCAGAAAATGTAGAGTATCCTCTATATTCTCTGGTTATAAAATGGTTTGTGATTACAACCTGATTCAGCTTAAATTCACTGGAAGACTTAAAAGACTTTCAATTTCTAGAGGATACTTTTGTGTAATGAAATGACTTCTAACAACTGAATAAATATAAGACATGAGTGGAAAGAAATGCCTATAAGCCAAAGGTGCCATAGTATCTTCAACTTTTATCTCAAGCAAAAGAAAATCTTTCAGGAAGGGCTCCAGACTAAGCAAACTGAGTCAGCATCTCAGAAGTCATATTAGGAATAGCAGAGAGCTCAGAAGTATTGCAAAAGCCTTTGACCAGCAAGGAAATCTGTGTTCAATAAGAGGAGTATTGCCAAAAGTCAAGCTGAGTCAGACCTGCGACAAATATGAAAGACACAGCAAAAGGTTGTCCAGTTGCATGAAAGAAAGAGGAACAGGTAAGAAAATCATAATAGTAAAGCAAAGATCACAAACTAGCTTCCCAAAATTGCCTGAACCACACCCTGCACACCCATCCAACATGCAAAGAACGAAGATGCTCAAGGAATGAGAATGGCTTTCCCATCTCATGGCAGACACAGCCCCATGGGCCACATGACCGGCCCTGGCTTCCTGCTGGTCCCCCCTGCCACCACACACAAGCCAGGAGGGCACATAGCTTTAAGCAAAGGCTGAAAATCTGAATGGCGGAATTCCTATGGTCAAATATAAATGCTCAAACAGAAAAAACTTAATTTCCTGGGTGCTACTGTAATCCATAGCTCCTAAGGTTGGGGAAGGGGTTTGGAAGGGCAACGTGGGCTTCCAATGTTTCTCTTTATACTGAGAAACAGAAGAGCTGCCCCTTGCACCTCCTCTCCACACCTTTTCTGGTCTGTCAGTAAGAGGGCATGAGTTATCGCTAGTCCTGCAGGAACAGGCTCCTTTTCTACCTCAGTATCCCTGGGCTCTCTCCTCTCTCCCTCCTGCTCTGAAACACCTCCTGCTCCAGCAATGCTCCCCCCAAGTGCACCTGCCTCGTGCCCACTCCAGTATGGGGACCAAGCACAGAGGGATAGGAGAAGGGTTTTTACAGCCTTCTTATCATGATAGAAGGGACAGACACAAACCCAGCAGTCCTGCAAGGATACTTGGCACAGCACTGTTGCCAGCAGCTACCCCCAATGCAGCCCCATATGGTCAAGGACAGAGTTTTCTGTGAGATTACTGGGATAAACCCGTTTCTAGTGAGGGGAAAAGCTCAACTCTGAAGAGGGCAATGCTCCAGGGGCTGGTATGTTCCTTCTTTACGTAAGTGACGACACTGTCTTCTGCAACTTCTTTTCCATGGCAGGGAAGTCAAGGTAGGATGTGAAGGGAAGAGTTGTTCAGGGTTGTCCAGGGAAGGAGGGGAAGCGGAGATCTGGGTCTACATAGGGAGGCCAGAGAGACGGCTCCATTGCAGTATTGATCCCCTTTTTTTAGAGTCTGCACTGATGAAGAAGTCAAGATTTTCCTGTTGCTTCCAGTGCTTCAAGGCAGTGGATGGAGCCTCTGAGCACAGCAGGTTCATCCTACTAGTGTTTTGCTGTGCGTCTCATCCATGCTGTGTTGCTGACCATCTAGCCTGAGAGCTGGGAATCATAACACACAAACATCTCACCATACACAACAGGCTGCTTCTCCAGCCTGCCCCATCACTGGACAACCAACAGGAATTTGTTGGTTTAAAGTGTGCCTACATGCCATTTTACCCCACATAGCAGCAATACGGCATGATGTGGACTAGGTATTCTCTTAGGTGCCACCTATTCTCTTTATTGCTATCTGCTGGAGATTTTCACTAGTTTTCAATAAGCCATGATGACTGTTTATTAAGCCAGGTTTTCAATTATATGGACAGTGGATTTAATCTAGTTCCTAAATTATGCTTTAACATGTGCTACAATTTGGGTTTTAATCATTTGATTCAAGTAAATAGCCTTCCTATGGAGAAAAGATGTTGCATAGGTCTCTACAGAAATTATCGCATGGCCTGGAATTATACTGCAAGTAGATCAGAAAACCTGGCTGACTGATGTGAAAATAGGTAGGACAGTTTCTAATGCGAGGCAAGGTGGTGTTTGGAGATTTTAACAAGAGATTAACAAGTAAGGTTCAGCTATCCAGAAGTGCCATGAAAAAGTTCTCACAAAGATCTCAGTTTTTGCCTAAACTCTATAGATGGAAATACAATTATTACACAGTACAGTTTTGCTAAGTAACACAGCTTGTGCATGTGTTATGAACAATTACTTAAACTGAAGGGGAAAGAGAAAAGGAAAATAAAACTTATTTTAGGTATTCACTTGCAAATAAATATGACATTTTGTATAATAAACTTCAGGACTGCGTTACTGAAAAAAGGCATCTAAAAATATCACACTTATATTTCACCAAAATAATAAATGTGGATTGATATGGTATCTTTATACTCAGGAAATTCCTCACGAGTTCGTGTGATGACACATGCATGCCTAATCAGTTGGTCTGTAGCAAATTTAGCTGTAACACATTCACCTCTTCTCACAGAGATATTTTGGGTTTACAGTCTAAGGGGAGAAACACAAAGCTGGGNTATGGTATCTTTATACTCAGGAAATTCCTCACGAGTTCGTGTGATGACACATGCATGCCTAATCAGTTGGTCTGTAGCAAATTTAGCTGTAACACATTCACCTCTTCTCACAGAGATATTTTGGGTTTACAGTCTAAGGGGAGAAACACAAAGTTGGGGAGCATATCAGAGTTAGAAATCTGTCTGCACTTTTTTTGCCCAGAGAAAGTCATGACCTCTTCAGTATTAATTTTTGCAACTTTCTTTTGGAGGAAGAAAGGTGTTATGGAACAGGGTTTGAGTAAAGTGGAAATGGACTTGGGGAAACAAGTCGGATGAGTTGGGGCAAGAGGAAAAAATCTGTCTGTCGTCATTAATTGAGATGGACTTGGACTAGCGAGAGCTAAATGAAATTTACACGTAATTGGTGGTAGCTGATAGCCACCTGCCTTAAGGGAAGGGCATTCAAAAGGAAGTGCTGAAGAATTTCCAGGAAGATGCAAGCACAACAGCACATACTTATATTCAAATCACTCTCTGCGTTCACACAACAGCATTTAAGGCGCAAAGAAGAACTGGTCGAACCCACTGGAGGTATCAAAGTATCCAGTGCTTCTTTCTCAAATAATGATAGGGTAACAAAGATTAGTTGCAAACATCTGGCTTGGTGTCTTGTGGAACCTACTAGACCAAACTACCAGACATTTTCAAGTCAGTTCTTGTTTGAACTAGAGCATCCCTTTCAAAACAGGTAGTCTTGATTAAAAATAAAAGTCTTATGATCGGTTTCACCAGATCCTCTGACAAGGTTTTCTAGTGGTTAATCACTTTCGCCTTTAAAAATTTGCACATTCAAGACTTGCCAAGTTGACCATCAATTTCCTGTCACTGGAAGTTATTACGTATTTATCTAGTAGTTTGAAGCCTGCTGTTGAGTGTCAAAAGCCACATTCAGCTTTTGCCAGTGCCACATTTCCCAGTGGCCATGTGCAAATTGCCAGAATTTGCCCAGAACCAGCCCTAGTTCACAGCAAAGTTCCAACAAGTGTTTATGCAGAGCCTCTGCTACTTTGTCTTGTTAGGTTTAAGTGACCCATAAATGACAGCAAGGAACATAACTTTATCTGCACCACTGGGGCAGTGAGGCACTAGGTTCAAATTCCCACCCTGTTTTGGATGAGACGTGCGTCCACTTCTCCCACACTAAGCACAAGGAAAGCGTGGCTGAAGCAAGCTTTGCTCAGCCTCTTCCGTAGAAAAGACTGTAATTTGACGCAGAGGGATGTGCGGCCCTGTGGTGAGGGTCCAACCCCTGGTGAGGAAGCTGGCTCAGGTCCTGACCTCAAGGATGCGATAAGTGCAGTTTCCACAAATGCTCAGGAGTGTGCATGCCAAACCTTGCAGCTGCAACTATCATTTTATGTATAGTGTGACACTGAGGCAAGCAGTGGGAGATGGTTTAGCTTCTAGGTCCTCTTGGCAGCAGCCCTGGTGGGCCCCAGCAATCACTGAAATATATGACCAAGTGAAAAATTGCTTAGGCAAGAGAGCAAAGGGAAGGTACCAAACACTACGTACAATAGCTTTAAAGAGCTCAGTTCTTCTTTAAGCTCCTGAAGGGGAGTCTGATAAAAGCCACAACGAAATCTCTCTCTCCAGCACTGTCACTTTTTAAAAGCAAGAAACAGCATGAACTTTCCCAAGATTAATCTGTGGTGTGTCTGTCTGTCTCTTGCTAATGCACACTTACGTATGGTGTAAACGGCCCTGACACCCTGCGAAGTCTCCAGCCCTCCCATGTCCCAGTGTGCTAATGTCAGGCAGAAGAGATGGCACTTCCTTGCAAGGGTCTGGAGGACCACTTCCCAGGTCTGCCATAGCAGTCTAAAAGGACGATGTGCTGTGGAAACAGTTTGGACCCTTGTTCTGGGTCTCAGGGTAAGCCTGGGATTTGGTCAGTCATTGCAACACTGAGCACTGGGAAGTTTCAGTCTTTGTATGGATTTAGCCCCCTGTTAATTCAATATTAAATTTGCCACAGGAAATTTGCTTCTGGAGCAAACACTGTGTGCCTTTCCCCAAGCCAACAGAGTAACATTGTAAAGAAGACAGAAATCTAACAAACGATCTTTTCTCAACATGTGGCATGAAATCTTTCTTCACACATGCAACAAAAAGTATTAGAGCAATTTAATCAGGAGCAAGCGGCAGACACTGGCAGGGACAGTGCAGGACATGTGCAGGAATGGTAGGGAGATGGGGGAGAAGAGGAGACAACAGGGATCCACCGGCTATGAGACCATATTGCCCTCCCAGACCTGGGCTTGAATCTTTTCCTGCCTCAGAGGTGTGCAGATGGCAGGCAAAATCTTTTGCCTTAACGTAAAAACAGGAAGACGATAGAGGATTTGCTATGGATCTGAAAAGGTCCCAACCCCACTGGTAAGAGTCAAGACTGAGTCACATCATGAAATTAATTTTTTTCTGTGGTTTGTCTGGAATTTTTTTGAGCAGAAATAGGAAATGACTTTTTTCTTTCAAATACCACACTACAAAAAAGTTTGGTGACGAAATTAGGAAATGGGATAATTAAAGAGTTCCTGTACAGCCTTCACTTGACCCTTTTTATGCACATACTTTATATCTTGGTGTCTACAACACTATCTTTTCACCCCACAGGACCTATTTCATTCTTTGAAGATACTAGAAATACATATCATGAAGGAGACAGAGGTTTACAGGCAAAAAGGACAGGCTTATAGTTCAGGGAGTTGAATGTTGACCTACAGGACTGGGGACTGAGTCTACAAAGGATTTAAGCCTTGTGCATACTAACCTTGTCTGTCCCCACTGGATCTAATATTTGTGGCATTTAGGGCTTCACCCAGAGCCTTGCAGAACATCTCAGTGCCCTGTGCCAATGTCAGCGAGGACAACGCAGGGACATCCATCCCAGGCAGGATCTCCTGTGTCTCCAGGAGCGGGCACCTTGGCTTCTTCCTCTCTGCTGATTCATTGCTCCTGCTGAGACACTGCACCCCACCATCTCCAGTTTCCCTGAGGCTCACCTTGCCTTTTGAGTATAAGACACATTCTGGACCTAAGGCTAGACTTTGAGGACTAATCGTTTTAGTATTAGAAACAGAGCTTCCAGGATCAAATCAGAGGTAATTCACAATACTGTTATGCACTTAAAACCACTCTCTCTGTGCCATTTCAGTGTGTGTTACCACAAAGTCGTCCAACATGTCCAGGCTGTGGAGATGCAAATGTAAACTTAATTACTTGAACTTTATCATCCCCTTTTATTAGTACCCCTCTCTAGGATAAGGTGACATAACACACCTTTGGAAACCTTTGTTAAGTTGCAATAGCATGCAGCATATGACTGTGAAACATATTAATCGGACAAGCCTTCTGTTAATCTATGAGCTCCAGTATATTCTCAGAGACCCATATGGACACAACACAGCTGCAGCATCAAAGTGTTTTGTCCACACTCCCCGTCCCTGTTTTCACTTTAAAGATTTGACACCATATTAAACTAGGAAGTCAGGTGATTTTTTTTAGGGAGAGGCACTGTAAAGTTGTATTAATTTGTATTCATTAATAATTTTCCATGAGGAAATTAATAATTTCATATTTGCTGCAGAGTCTGAAAGGTACACAATAATTAAAAGATGGAAGGGTTTTCATAAGTATCTACATTTCGAAGACTGAATACGACATCGGTTTTGTAGGAAAAATTATCTGATATCCTAAGGACTGTGTCAAGATCCATACTTTCAAGAAGACATGTCAAGACTGCCTGAGGCACCTTTGTTCAGTCATTTTCTGTTCTGTATTTGATTACACAACTGTACTGTTCCTGTAACTTAGAAGTAGCATTGAATGGAGTCTAAAACACTTATTTCCAAGAAAGGAACATTTAGAGAGATTCAGGTGCCTATATATAAGAAGAGCTGTCTAATGTCATTTTAGATGCTCTGAGAAGCCCGTCTGGCTTGCAGCTGCTGCTCCAGCAGGACACAAATCCTGCCATAAATCCTGTGTCAAAGCTGCCAACACATTTAGATGTCTCCAGCAACTGCCGTCATCTCCAAAGGCATTATGTTTAGGTACCTGAATTTCCGCATTTAAATTACATTTGAACACTGAAAACAGAGAGTCATCAGATAAACTCAGATATAGCTTCAGCCAGGATTTCCTAGCCGCAGTGCACGATTACTCTCATTTCTCTATTTCGGTCATTCTTACTCAGTTTTGAGTTAGTTGTCTTTCGGGGTCTCTGGGCAATTTTGGCCATATGGCTAACGAATCAGAAGCGGCTGCAGGAGCGTAGTCTGAGGAAATACTTGTCTACGTTCAGAAACCAGTGGATGTGGCGTTTCCACTCAGCCTGCTAATCCTCGTGTAGCAGGGCTTAAAGTTGTAAGTGTGCAAGTGCTGCCTCTTCTCTCCCTGTTCTCTGGTTTGTGCTGGTTTGGGGATTGGGTTTTTGCCAGAAATTCATCCCTGAAGTAGGCATGACTTGCAGTGACAGAAGGGATAATGCTTCAGTAGGCTTAGGGCAGGAATGGGAATGGGCAAAAAGGACGACAGGACCATGCTAAGGTTACACAGGTACCCTTGATATTATTCCCATCAAGCAAATCCACCCTGTGATGCCGTCTTTACCAGCGTGCCAAGAAGCCTATGTAGGTACTGCAAGAATACTACAAGCTCAAAACATACATGTTGTCAGAAGGTTTAAGGCCTCCTAATGAATTTTCTTAAGCTTGTATATGTTCTGCAATCTCTATTTTAATGGTATTTTCTGGTTGCAGAAATAACCTTTGGCATGCCTTCTTTAGCTTCTTTGCAAATAGAAACTATGCTAAACAGTTTTCCCACCTAATTTCAATGGAGTTCAGTACCTAGACATCTTTCTGCATTTGGCCTCCAAACCCTGTTTGTATTAGAAAATGTTTAATATTGTTTTATAAGAGCAGTAAATCTTCCTTGCTGTGGGTCAGCTTATGTTCAGAAAAGAGGTTTTGTGTCAGTCCAGATTGTATTGTTTTTCCAGTCAGAATAAACTGTACTAGCAAAAGGACTGTTTTAATGTGAGCTTATATCTACAGTAGAGTTTTCAGCACTATTCTTAGTTAGGATATGATATTTTTTCACATTACTATCTGACTTCCGTGCAGGCAACAGCTTGTAAGAGCAGCTTAGACCTACGTGAACTTCGCTCAGGTCAGTTAAGTGTTAATACCGTGAGTAGCGACAGGCATGAGGGAAATATATTCACCACTGCTAGATGTCAGAAAGATGGTGAGACAGGCTGTGCTATTCCAGATGCTTACCTGGAGATAGATTCAAGCTACTCTGACCATCTCTACCTTGTGAAAATCACTTTTACTTAAGGTCTGTCTCTCTGTGTGGATACTCCAAAGGAGAGACACCCCACATTTCCAACGACTCTGGTGACACCCCACCTGCAGTACTGCATCCAG
>VZSC01002775.1:27280-48385 GCA_013398225.1 Steatornis caripensis | reverse complement strand
AGAGACTGTGTTGGTGGAAACCTTATAGCACTGCTAATGTCACTGAANGACTAGATATGCACTTTTGTCAGGTGATTCACATCCTAAACTCCATGTAGTTTGTTAATCGGGTCATATTTAACTGTCATGAGAATGAAGATAATTAGACAAATGGAGATAACTAAGCTACAGACACCCAGTGTCATGCAGATGACTCTTCCTCTGTGCCTC
The DNA here is from genome assembly GCA_013398225.1 of Steatornis caripensis. Lineage (NCBI taxonomy): Eukaryota > Metazoa > Chordata > Aves > Caprimulgiformes > Steatornithidae > Steatornis > Steatornis caripensis. Next base: position 48,175 of record VZSC01002775.1, on the reverse strand, counting down.
AGTTTCTTAGGAGTAAAAGGGGATTAATAGCACTTTCTTATCTTGTAAGGCTAAATAAAAATGTCAAGCTATTCAATACTAGGAGAATGAGATGAACATATGATAAATTTCACTGTCATGGCTTCATGTATTGAAATGACTAGCTGGGAGCATACCCCAGGTCTGGCTAAGCTAAGACACTGTAAGAGACTGTGTCAGTGGAAACTACATATATGTCTCAACATAGCTGAAAGAGACTGTGTTGGTGGAAACCTTATAGCACTGCTAATGTCACTGAAATGGCAGGATGTTTACGGGACAGGAAAACCACCAACGGACACCACCAGCACAGATGTTCTTAGAAACTTATCCAAACCCCTGCACATGCACCCAAACCCAGGGCTGGGGAGATCGAGGGGCCCGGAGATGCCTGAGGACCACCTAAAACTCCTGGAGAACGCCCAGAGACGGTATTGGACATGCGCACCATTGCCGGATGGAAGGGGCGGTTAAGCACCATCACCACCGTATAAAAGAACAGAACCAACTGACATTGGAAGGAACATTCTCCCACTGGACTTAACAACATATTGGACTGTTGGGACCCCGCAGCTCCAGGGTGGTAACTATTGCACTTTTATCCTTTTTTCTTTCTTCCCTTCCTTTCTCTCTTTATCTCTCACGCTCACTCCTTTGTGTTTGCGAACTTGTTGGTGGGCAAACAAGGTTCCTTGGTGCTTGACTCTGTTTTGAGTCTTAATTCTGTTCCCCAAAATAGGAGCAAACCCTTACTCCAGACTTTGTCTGGCTTGCAATAGGCACATAGGAAGATATTTCAGGCATTTCTTCCTCCTCCCATACTCAACCTGGATGGAGTTTCAGAGCAGGAAGGGAAGGAAAGAAGAGGATGGGTTTTTTTTCTTTAACATTTGGTGTCTACTGTGTAGCCTTGGTGCATCTGAGTTAAACATCTAAAGTCCAAAAAAATTGAGGGCTGTTCAGTGCATTCAACATTCCTTGGCTCTAAAGGAAGATTTTGGTGACTAGTTCAGATGTAGTTGTCTGCATAAAACTTCAGAATAATTTAGGTTGGATATTCCCTGTTGAGGTATCTAGTCCAAAACCCTGTTCCATGCAGGGACAAGCAGTTCAGGTCACCCAATGACTTTTCCAGTAAAATTTTTAATATCTTCACAGATGGAGACTCTACAGTCTCTCTGGATTACCTGTCCAATGTTTGACCATCCCCAGTATGCGGTGTTTTTTTCTCCCTCAGTTACCTGATCTGAATCTTCCTTGCCACATCTTCAATTTCCTGCCTCTCCTTCATTTGCTGTGTAGACAAGAGTTCAAAATAATCTTGTCTACAGCCTCCCCTTAGGTATTTTCAGATCCTAAGAAGATCTTCCTTCACCTTTTGTCTGAACAAGCCTTCCTCTCCCAGCTTCCCCTTGGATATCCTGCGGTCCAGCTCCTGCAGCCATCCTGGTTGACCCAGTCTGGTACATCAGTGTCTTTTTTGAACTGGAGAACCTCAAATAAGACAGACTAGCTGTGTTCCTCATTGAATCCATAAGCAGCTGTAGGTCATTAATGTGTCTGAGTCTTTCCAAGGTTACTCATATTCACTGAGTAAGGACTGTGACAGTAGAAGATAGGACCAGTTCCTGGCATCTTCCCTGCCCTTCTGGCTCTTCCCTAATGCTTGACAGTGAATGGTAGCTTCTGTTAATAGTGTCATTAGAAAGGCCAAATACCTTTTAAAATTTGTTTATGATAATTAATTTGGTGGTGGTATTGCTAGTCACCTTAATACACAGTCATTATCACTTGGCCCCTCTGATGTAGTTTAAAACCTGAATCAATTGAAATTAATTGATGGACTAAGAACCATTCATTACTGATCAGCAGAAGCCATGGGATGTGTCAGAAGCAGTTTCCTTCACACCATGAAAGAGAGGCAAGAGAAAGTTCACACTTGAAACTTCCACTTCAATATACTTAAAAGCCAAATTAAAAAGAAAGAAATATGTGGTTTCTTAGCTTGAAACCTGAAGGCAGAGCAAAATAATTTGGTTTCATATTTGAAGGTACAGCCTACTGAGTTATTCAGTAATCAAGACACATTTGGCGTTTTTCCTCTACTGTGATGGATACATATATGTGTGTGCATGTAAGTACTGCCTCAAATCATTCTAGTGATTTAAGGAGTTGTCAAAGCTTTGGCCATGCTCTGTTCCTGAACTACCATATCTATGAGGTGATAGCCTGACTCCACTGACGTCAATCAATGCTTTTGCAGTGGCTTCAAAGGAGCAGGCACCTGCTCTAGTGTGCACTCAGGAAAGAAGAAATGCTTGTCTATTCCCCAGTGGGACAGAAGCAGAGACATTCATATTGCTCTTTCAACAACTCTGAAGTATCCAGGCTGCTTGTTTATGCCAAGCTTGGCTAACTCCCATCTACGACAACTGGTCAGGGAGAACTCACAGTGTTTTTCACACAGCCCCTCTGCCAAACCCTCCTTTTCTGACCAGTGAAGGGTGAATGTTTTCCTCTCTGGGTGACTAAAAAGCAAAGATAAATAAGAAGGAAAAACAGTGACAAGATGAAAGCTCAAGATGTTGCAAGAAATTGATGCTGCTGAAATATCTCTATAATTAACTGTTTGAATGCTATAGAATTTTGTGTTGAGGGGCAGAATAGTCAAGTCAGCCCCTGGACTTATCCTACCTTGATACAGATATCGGAACACCTCACTTTCTCCTATTTGATCTAGCAATGACCCCAGGGGGGAAGCAGAGATTACTTTCCCCAATTCTAAGCCACAATGTCCATGAGACCAGGACACTTTCAACAACTACCCTTCTGCTAAGGCAGAACTGCATGGCCAATGTCTTGTATCTACTCCTGCCTCTGTTTTACAGAATCAAAGAATGGTAGGGGTTGGAAGGGACCTCTGGAGATCATCTAGTCCAACCCCCCTACTAAAACAGGTGACCCTAGAGCAGGTTGCACAGGAACGCATCCAGGTAGGTTTTTAATCTCTCCAGAGAAGGAGAATCCACAACTTCTCTGGGCAGCCTGTGCCAGTGCTCTGTCACCTTCACAGTAAAGAAGTTCTTCTGCATGTTCAGGTGGAACTGCCTGTGTTCCAGTTTGTGCCCGTTGTTAACCTTTGACTTGTCACTGGATACTACTGAAAAGAGTCTGAACCCATCCTCTTGACACCCATCCTTAGATATCGATCACCTNGCTGAGCTCTGCCATTCAGCCAGTTCTCGATCCACTCTACTGTCCACTCATCTAACCCACCCTTCCTAAGCTTACCTATGAGGATGTTGTGGGAGACAGTGCTTTTGCCTTGCTGAAGTCTAGGTAGACAACACCCACTGCTCCCCCTTCCTCTACCCAGCCAGTCACAGAAGACTATCAGATTGGTCAAGCATGATTTCCCGTTGGTGAATCCATGTTGACTACTCCTGACAGCCTTCTTTTCCTCCACATGCTTAGAGATGACTTCTAGAATGAGGTGTTCCATTACCTTTCCAGGGTGGAACTGGCCTACAGTTTCCTGGGTCCTTCTTCTTGCCCTTTTGGAAGATTGGAGTGACATTGGCTTTCCTCTAACCCCCAGGCACCTTTCCTGCTCTCCGTGACCTTTCAAAGATGATGGAGAGTGGCTTAGCAATAACATATGCCAGCTCCCTCAGCATTCGTGGGTGCATCCCATCAGGACCCATGGATTTGTGGGTGTCCAGTTTGCCTGAGTTATCTCTAACCCTATCCTCCTCAACCAAGGGAAAGTCTTCATTTCTCCAGACTTGCTCTCCTTACTTCCAGGTCTGGGAATCCTGAGGGCCGGCCTTAGCAGTAAAGACTGAAGCAATGAAGGCATTCAGTAATTCTGCCTTCTCTGTATCTTCTGTCACCAGGGCATCCGCCTCATTCAGCAGCTGGCCCGCAATTTCCCTAGTCTTCCCTTTGCTACTAATGTACCTGACGAAGCCCTTCCGGTTGTCCCCGACCTCTCTTGCCAGATTCAATTCCAAGCAGGCCTTAGCCTTCCTCGTTGCATCCCTGCAAGCTCTGACGAGATTCCTATACCCCTTCCAAGTGGCCAGTCCCTTTTTCCACATTCTGCAAACTTGCTTCTTCCCTTTGAATTTTTCTAGAAGCTCCTTGCTCACCCATGCAGGCCTCCTGCTTGCTTTGCTTGATTTCGTACTCACAGGGATGCACTGATCTTGAGCTTGGAGGATATGGTACTTGAATATTAACCGGTTCTCTTGGACCTTCCTACCTTCTAGAGCCTTAACCCATGGGATTCCTCCAAGAAGGTCTTTGAAGAGGGCAAATTTAGCTCTCCTGAAATCCAGAGTTTTAATCCTACTTGTTGCCCTGCTTCTTCCATGCAGGATCCTGAACCCCACCTTCTCATGGTTGCTGCAGCCAAAGCTGCCCTCAGCCTTCACATCTGCAACCAGTCCTTCTTTGTTAGTACAAGGTCCAGCAGGATACTTCTCCTCGTTTGCTCCTCCACCACACCTGTGTCAAAAAGTTATCATCAATGTTCTGCAGGAACCTCTTGGACGGTGTTGCCTTTCCAGCAAATATCAGGGTGGTTGAAGTCCCCTGTGAGAACTAGGGCCTGTGATCATGAATCTACTTTCAGCTGTCTGTAGAAGCCTTCATCAACTTCCTCTTCCTGATTAGGTAGCCCGTAGTAAACACCCACAACAGTGTCACTCATATTAGCCTGCCCCTAAATTCTTGCCATAAGCTCTTGACTCATTCTCTATCCACCTCTAGGCAGAGCTCAATACGTTTCAGTTGCACTCTCACATAGAGAGCAACTCCATCACCTTACCTTGCTGGCCTGTCTTTCCTAAAATGTGCAGAGCCATCCATGACAGCATTCCAGTCATGCGAGCTATCCCACCATGTGTCTGTAAATGTAATGAGACCATGGCCCTGTGACCGTGAACAGATCTCTAGCTCTTCCTGTTTATTCCCCATACTGTGTGCATTGGTTTACTGGCACTTCAGAGAGGTAATCAAACATGCATGTTTCCCTGGCGGGGTGCAAGAAGATTCACCATAGCCATACACACCCTTGAGGTGATTTGCCTTCTGGTTCTCATGTTGGGAGGCAGCTAAGGAACATTTATCGCTGCTCTGGTTGGCCTGCCTTACTCCCCAGTCAGGTGCAATGGCATGCACATTATGATTTCGCACCCTGTGCCCCGAGGCCTTCAGTTTAAAGCCTGCCTCACCAAGCTGACCAGCCTGCTGCCAAAGATTCCCTTGCCTATTCTAGACAGGTGGATCCCATCCCTCCCTAACAGGTTATAAGCATCAAAGTATGTCCTGTTGTCATAAAAGACAAAACCTTGTGATGGCACCAGCCACCACATCGCCAGAAGTTGATATGCATTATACTTCTATTTTTGGCTGCACTGCTTTCTCCAACTGGTAAAACGGAGGAAAAGATAACTTGGGCACCGATATTTTTCACTTGCAACCCCAGGACTTTTTAGTATTCTTTGATTTTGCCCAGGTTCTGGTTTATGGTGTCATTTGTGTCCACATGAAAGGAAGTGGATAGTAACCTGTGCTTTTTATAAGTTGTGCACACTCTCAGCAATATCTCAGATCTTAACTCCCAGAAGGCAGCATAGCTCTTGTGACTCCCTGTCATGCTGTCATATGGTCATCTCAGTGCCCTTTAACAGACAGTCGCCCACTATGAGCACTTATCCTTTCTTTTTATGGCATCCACTGTGTACTGCTGCTACAGTTTCTCCTTGCAAACCTTGCTCATGGGTGTCCGTAGCTGTTAAAGCTTCATATCTGTTTTTGATTGTGATGCTAGAGAGTGGAGACTGAAGCAAAGTCCTGCTTTTGTGGGTCACCATGGTCCAAGGTGCCTCATTCTCAGTGGTGTCCACTACAGGAACATGGTTATAAAATGAACTATCTGTCTCAGCTCCTCTAATACTGCACGGTATTTTAACTGTTTCCTGCACCTTGGTCACTTGACGTAACAGATCAATTTTATGAAGACTGTAATTTAAAATCAGTATGAAACAGCTCACAGATTATCCAGTTCAACCTAAGCAAGCTGATAAAATCACCTAGGGCTCTGAGAAATGTGTCTCAAGGGTGTTGGTGACATCAGGTCTGCACCCAAAATGTCGATGTACTAAGGCAGGAAGTCTGGTCACTTTAATAAAGCTCCATTCTGATGGAGCACTGCCCAGCACTGCACTGATGCTGTGGATATCCCACAAGGAATGAAATACTGTGTTTCCATTTCTTGGTTTTCTTTCCTGGGAAGATCAAAATAACAAAACACTGAGGCTCCAAGGGATGAGTTTTGAGTGAGAAACAGTATCTGAAAAGATGAAATGTCCTGTGCACTGAGGAACAGGTCACTTTGCTCCAATGCAGGGTTTTTTTTCTTGATGCTGTCTGCATTGGCCACCAAGTAGAAAGGCTAGAAATACAGACTGGAATTACTTGTGCATGTATAATCAAGCCACATCTATGTAAAATTGCTTCTTAATGACTCATCAAACTGCACTATTTATCTTCTCCCGTCAACCAGCTGACTGAGAGCAGTTGTTAGACTTCAGATTCCTCCCAGGCAGCCTCTATAAACCTTTTAGTTTTATTAGCTGTTTATAAATTATATCAAAATACATCAGGCACCCATGGTTGCGAAATACTGGCAATTGCTACATGTAATAAATAACAGAGCAGGGGATGAAACCATATATAGACGTTTTAAAGTGCACCTGAGGCATATTATAGTCATTGCATAATATGTTTTGACTTAAGAAGACGTACTTTGCGTAAAGATTGTGCTTAAACTAGCTTTCACTGACTGATTTATTAAACATAAATGTTTACAGATCCAGTGTATATCCTGGAGCTAGTATGAATAAAGTCAAAACAACCTTATGGGAGGGAATGCATTCCACTGAGTAAGGTAAAATCCTCCTTTCACTTCCAGTGATGTAAAGCAATTCTCCTGACCACGCTAAAATTGCAGTGAGTTGTCTTTGATATCAGAATGGTGTTTAACACAGGCAAAATCAATGCATGCAAGCTTAAAATGCGTATTTCTTTTCACTTTACAGAAAAAATAATTAGATGTTTGAACAGCTTACACAGGTACATGACAGTTTCCCTATCATTTGAGTCCATCAAGATACAATTACTTAACAGCCCCCAAAAAATTAAAGAAAAATAAATGCTTTGTGGTTGTAAAATTGAACATTATGGACATTATTATGTGTATGCATTATATAGATATATAGATACAAATATATGTATGTTCATATAGAGAAAGACACAGAGAGAATTCTCAGAGGATCAAAGTAGAATAAACTGATTATTCTTGCTAACTGTCCTGGTTTCATCTTAGATAGAGTTAATTTTCTTCCTAGTAGCCAGTATAATACTGTGTTTTGGATTTAGAGTAAGAAGAATGTTGACATCACACTGATATTTTAATTGTTGCCTAGCAGTGTGTACACAAATTCAAGGACTTTTCAGTTTCTCATACTGCTCTGCCAGCGAGGAGGCTGGGGATGCTCAAGAAGCTGGGAGGGGACAGAGCCAGGACAGCTGACCCAAACTGGCCAAAGAGATATTCCATACCATATGACCTCCTGCTGAACATGCTGAACAATAAAACTAGGTGTTGTTGGGGGGGTGTTGGCTGGGGGGTGGCAGCAGCTGCTCGGAGACTGGCTGGCATTGATCAGTGGGTGGTAAGCGATTGTATTGTGCATCACTTGGTTTGTATATCCTTTTATCATCACTACTATTTTCCTTGCTTTTTCTGTCCTACTAAACTGCCTTTATCTCAATCCACAAGTTTTATCTTTCTTTCCAATTCTCTCCCCTATCCCACTGAGGCAGGCAGCGAGTGATGGTTGTGTGGTGTTTAGCTGCCTGCCAGTTTAAACTGCAACAGTCCTTTTTGATGCCCAACATGGGGCACAAAGCACAGAGATAGTGACAGATTTGGCCAGAGTGTGTTAAAATAAATTTGTTATATGCACCCATTATGTTAGTTTAATAGTAGCTAGTCACAATGTTGATTTATTTGCTCTCAGAGTTTTTGCGCTTGTTCTCAGAGTTGTGTTCTATAACACCTTTCTTGCCATATATGCTCCCTGTTGTGCTGTTTATCACCTCTGGGGGATGGATTAAGGTTATCATTTTGCTGTGTTGTGTAACACTGGCTGATGATTTGATAAAATTATTGGTTGTGACACTAATCTGTTATTTGTACTCAGCATTGTCATTGTCTCTGTACTTCGGAATCATCTCTCAGAAACTGTTAATAATTACACTTTACCTTTTCTCCTCAGAGAGCCAATCCATCGAGGAGACAAGGGAGGACATTTTCCCCTGCCCCTTCACCTTCTCCTCCAGGCTAGTTACAGTTGCTGTCGAGAATTTTGAATATCCTTGGGATGTCCAAACCAGTATGTTCCTATTGCTACATATCCTGAATCTGTTTCAGGTCTTGTTTGAGGCTAAACAGCTGTTCAAAAATACTACCAAGAGATCTGCCCCAATGCTGGATAGTTATGAGTGGTAGAGTGTGTAGGACAGTAAAAGAAAGTACCTAGGACAGTGGACAGGTCCAGTGTTTTGGAACCTTACCTCTGAACAAGTGCAGAATCCTGAAGAACTAGTAAAATATTTAAAAAACCATGCTGTTACCCTGGCAATTCCAGAGAGACTCAAAACATTGCAATGTGCTGGGGCCTAGCCCATGCCTGCTGAGCCGTATTCAGTACCCTCAAGCGGAATAGAAGTCTCTGGATCTGATGGCAAAATGACAAGCACTGTGGCTACTTCAACCCTGGTGACAGGCACTGCCACTACTTCAACGCCTGCAACAGACTCTGCAGCTGAACCGGAGAACCNGGCAATTCCAGAGAGACTCAAAACATTGCAATGTGCTGGGGCCTAGCCCATGCCTGCTGAGCCGTATTCAGTACCCTCAAGCGGAATAGAAGTCTCTGGATCTGATGGCAAAATGACAAGCACTGTGGCTACTTCAAACCTGGTGACAGGCACTGCCACTACTTCAACACCCGCAACAGACTCTGCAGCTGAACCGGAGAACCTGTGCCAGTATCAGTAGCTCTTATACACAAGAAGAAATATTGCAAAAGCCAGCTTATTTAGTAAGGGAAGAAACTCCTACTAAGAAGGGGAAGGAGGAATAAGTGGACAAGGCAGGCTACTCTGAAGCAGGGCCATCATGAGAAGAGGAGGAGGAAGAGGCAGAACTCACAAACAAAGCAGTAGCCACTCAATTCCTATCCCTGAGTGAGCTGTGACGTATACGAAAAGATTTCAGCTGTCATCCAGGTAAGCACATTGTCACCTGTCTTCTCTGATGCTAAGATAACAAGGCCAGTAGCCTGGAATTAGAGGGTAGGGAAGCCAAGCAACTGGGATCCCTTTTTAGGGAACTGGGTATTGACAAAGTGATTGGAAAAGGGGCACGAATCCTCAGCCTCTGGAGGCAACTCCTGTCAGGTGTGAAAGACAGGTATCCCTTCAAGGAAGATGCTGTATGTCACCCACACAAGTGAGCCACCATAGAGAGACATATCTAGTACCTGAGGGAATTAGGCATGCTGGAGGTGATTTATGATGACCTGGACAATGAGCAGGTATCCAAAGATCTAGATTAAGCGAAGCGCACAAGATCCATGTGTCAGAGGTTTGTACCGAGCACATCGTCACATGCCAACTCATTGGCAGTAATGACCTGGAAAGACCGAGAGGGACAGTGGATTAATTGGCTGGCGAACTCCAGCAACACAAAGAAAGTCTCTTTTCCTCCCTATGGGCCTGCATCTCAGCTGTGGAGAAACTGTCCCAGGAGTTCCAGCAATTCAAACAGGATATGTCTGACTCCTCACCTGTACAGATTGGTATCTCAACTTGGGAGTAAGCATTCCGCGGTTCAAGAGAGAGGAGCTAGTGGGCATATACCAGGAGTCACCCTGTGGTTTTACCTGTGTGACCATGGAGAAGACATGAGGAAGTAGGATGGAATATCTACTTCAACCTAGAGGCACGTATACGTGAGTTACAAGGAAAAACAATCACAAAAGAGGATTCTTCCAGGAAAATTGCTACTATGATTTCCAGGAGGCAGTTCCCCATACAGGGTAGAAGGGCTGATCTTACATCTCGTCTTAATAAAGGGACTTCTGATTCATATTTACGAGAAGTAAGTAACAAATACTAGGACCAGGACTAGAGAAAACTTGCCTCCAGCCAGGTGGAGGAAGTGGACAATTGGGTTTATTTGACTGTGTGGATTCAATGGCCTGGCACATCAGACCCACAGGAGTATAAGGCTCTGGTGGACACGGGTGCACAGTGTACCCTAATGCCATCAAACTATGCAGGGGCAGAACACATCTGTATTTCTGGAGTGACAGAAGGATCCCAACAACTAATTCTATTAGAGGCCGAAGTGAGCCTAAGGGGAAATGAGTGGCAAAAGCACTCCATTGTGTCTGGCCCAGAGGCTCTGTGCATCCTTGGCATAGACTGCCTCAGGAGAGGGTACTTCAAGGACCTAAGAGGGTACTGATGGGCTTTTGGTATATGTGCCTTGGAGACAGAGGAAATTAAACAGCTGTCTACCTTGCTTGCTCTTTCAGAGGATCCTTCTGTTGTAAGTCTGCTGAGGGTTGAAGAACAACCACCGCTGATTGCTACCACAACAATGCACTGGCAGCAATATCACACCAATGGAATGTCCCTGATTCCCATCCATAACCTGATTCATCGTCTGGAGAGCCAAGGAGTGATCAGCAAGACTCACTCCCCCTTTAACAGTCCCGTACAACCAGTGCCAAATTCTGAAGGAGGGTGGAGACTAGCTGTAGACTATTATGGCCTGAATGAAGTCATGTTGCCACTAAGTTCTGTCTTGTCAGGCATCCTAGAACTTCAATACAAACTGGAGTCAAAGGCAGCCAAGTGGTATGCCACAACTGATACAGCTAACGTGTTTTTCTCAAGACCTTTGGCAGTAGAGTGCCAGGCACAGTTTTCTTTCACTTGGAGGGGAACCCAGTACACCTGGAATCAACTGCCCCACAGGTGGAAACACAGCCCTGCCATTTCTCATGAACTGATCTGGACTGCACTGGAACAGAGTGAAGCTCTGGAACACCTACAGTACCTTGATGACGTTATCATACAGGGCAACATAGCAGAAGAGATTTTTGAGAAAGGAAGGAAAACAGTATGAATCCTTGAATGCTGGTTTTACCATAAAACAAAGCAAGGACAAGATATCAACATAGGAAATCCAGCTTTTAGGAATAAAATGGCAAGATAGACATCATCAGATCATTCAATGGATGTAATCGACAAAATAACAGCTATGTCTCCACCAACTAGCAAAAAGGAAACACAACCTTTCTTAGGTGTTGTGGGTTTTTGGAGAATGCATATTCTAAATTATGGTCTGATTGTGAGCCCTCTCTATCAAGTGATCTGGAAGAACAATTTTAAACGTGCAACTGCCCCAGATTCATCAGCCCTTGTTCCAACATTTTTATTTTTAATGATTTTTTTTAATAATTGACTAACTCTTAATAATTGTTTTAAATTGCTGAGATATTTTAATTATTATTTGAACTGGTAAAACAGACATCTCCACCAAATTTTAGATTTCAAAATTGCTTCTGTTTTTCCTTATTTTGGGGAGGGGCATAATCCTCATTTTTTTTCTGCATGCTCAATTAATTTAGAACTCCCCACTTTATAATTTCTTTTTTAAAAATTAGTTTTAGGAAAGTAGCACTGTCAGAATTACCAGATGGCTAAACAGCTACTTAAATATCCACTTTCCTCTGTGCATGAATACTATTCTTACCTTGCCTAGTGTAACATTACTCATTTTGTTTTACCGTTATTCTACTCTTTTACTGATCTTTCAAAAATAAAACTCTTATTCCTCAGAATTATTAGGGATATTCAGCTGAAATAGGGATAGCTGCTCTTACAAAATGCCAGGAAAGATCCTAAAGAGAATGATTTTCTTGTTGTGTCTCCAAGGTCACAGCCCTGCCCTGAAGAAGAGAAAGATGAGCACTGGATTGAGCAATAAATAGAAGATGCAGGATTGTCACAGTGCACAAAGATATCAGAGTTAACTTCAACCATCCATCCAGCACAAAGCTAACAGTATCTGTAAAATCCCACAAAAATGTAAGTTACCTCGTGCTTCATTCCATCCTGGCTCAGTTAATACTCTCATACTTGAGTTAATGAATTTAAAATAAACTTGAATACATCTTGAATGTTCTGGGATTTGTGAACCTGATTCCACTTTTTAGCTCCCTGAAATACATCCTATGTAACCAAGCACCCCTCTTTGTTTCGATTTTCCCTCTGTAAATGGGTATACTGGCACATTTTTCAATGCAGCACTGTGAGAATGAAGTATATATAGCCAGGGTGCTTGGGTGTTTAGTAAAGAGCACATAATGCCTTAAATAAGGAGGAAAGCAAGTGCTTTCATAACTGAATCAGATGCATAGATCAACCAAGCCACAGTGGAGAAGTGGTGGCATGCTCAGAGTTGGTGGCCAGTTCATAAAACGGGTACTTGATGTTCTTATGAGTTTTCTTAATCGTTCAGCAATACCTAAATCTTTTGGAAATATGTATGGCTCTGACAGTAGAGTGACACATTGCCATACTCATCTCCTGCCCCTGATGTGACTAGATGGGAATTAGACGTCATGTAATGGTACTCCCAAGTACAGGTCACTAGATTGCAAAAACCCCCTACATTAAACTAGATTAAAAAGTTCAAGGTGAGATTTTAAGGAAGAGGAGAAGTGAAGGAAAAAAACCAAGAAGCCAATTTCACTTCTTTACACTCTTATACACGCATGTGCATAAGAACCTTGTCCCAATAAGCTGTTGAGCATGCAAGACAAAAAGGTGTTTGCATCCAACTGCTCTGCCCATGACAACACTTCCTGGGTCCTTCTAAGGTAGGTGATCACATCTTGGATTTAGATATGACTTTTTGTCCTCTGCAGGATGCGAGGCACATCAAGATCGAGGGCATCAGGCTTTACCCATTCCTTTATCTCTTCCTGTAGGCTTTCAGAGAAACTGCATGTTTAAGGCTGGGAATACTTGACATTCTTATAGTTCTTCTCCTGGTCTTTGCTCCTTCTGTTGTCTCTACACCTGATATTCCCAATCAATCTCCATTCTGACCAGCATCAGCTTTTCTATCACAGTTGTCTATGACAAGTCGGCAAGTAATTTTTCTTCTGCTAAATTCCAGTTTATCCTTTCAGAGATATAGGAGAGGAGGAAGAAAAAGGCAAATGACTTCTCTTTCTAAGTTCTTTTAGGTCCTTTCTGAGGTGAGATATCAAAAAAAGAAATGACAGGAGGACTCCAACTTTTCTGGGACTCAACCTACACTTTCTCCTTTCTCAAATCAACCTCTCTCTTCTGAGTTGAGAATGGACAGCCTTGCTGAATGGTGTATAGCACCCTTTTAACTCCAAACCTTTATCCATGACTAAATCGAGTCTGCCCAAGCATTGTTTTAAGATGGGTAAGAGAAGAAAATGGGCAGCAGCTCAGTCTCTTGCATCACTGTGTTGCTGAAAAAAGAGATAAAGTTGTGGCATCAGCAGAGGTCACAGACTTAGAGAATGGTTGAGGTTGGCAGAGAGCTCTGGAGGTTTACTTGTCAACCCCCCCTTTGCAATAGAAGACCTTCATCCTTAAACCAAGGACTATCACAGATCACAGAATGGTTTGGGTTGTAAGGGACCTTAAAGATCATCTAGTTCCAACACCCCTGCCATGGGCAGGGACACCTTCCACTAGACCACGTTGCTCAAAGACCCATCCAATCCATCCTTGAACACTTCCAGGGAGAAGGCATCCACAGCTTCTCTGAGCAACCTGTTCCAGTGTCTCACCACCCTCATGGTAAGGAATTTCTTCCTGATATCTAATCTAATTCTACCTTCTTTCAGTTTTAAACCATTACCTCTCGTCCTATCACTCCATGCCCTTGTAAAAAGCCCGTCTCCAGCTCTCTTATAGGCCACCTTCAGGTACTGGAAGGCTGCTCGAAGGTCTCACCAAAGCATTCTCTTCTCCAGGCTGAACAACTCCAGGTCTCTCAGCCTATCATCATAAGTAAGCTGCTCCAGCCCCCTGATCATCTTTGTGGCCCTCCTCTAGACTCACTCCAATAGGTCCGTCTCCTTCTTATGTTTGGGGCCCCAGAGCTGGTTGCAGTACTTCAGGTCATGTCTCACAGGATCAGAGCAGAGGGGGAAAATCACCTCCCTTGACCTGCTGGTTATGCTTCTTTGGATGCAGGCTAAGATGATTTGCAAGCATGCATTGCTGGCTCATGTTGAGCTTCTCGTCAACCAACACTACCAAGTCCTCCTCAGGGTTTCATTCAAACCATTCTCCACCCAACCTGTATCTGTGGTTGGGATTTCCCCAATCCATGTGTAGGACCTTGCACTTGGCCTTCTTGAACTTCATGCAGTTTGCACAGGCCCTCATCTCAAGCTGGTCAAGGTCCTTCTGGATGGCTTCCCTTCCATTCAGAGTGTTGACTGCACCACATATCTTGGTGTCATGAGCAAACTTGCTGAGGATCTGCTTGATTCTGCTGTCCATGTCACCAACAAAGATGTTAAACAACACCAGTCCCAATACCGACCCCTGAGGAACACCACTCGTTACTGGTCTCCACTTGGACATTGAGCCATTGACTGCAACACTTTGTGACCATCCAGCCAATTCCTTATCCAGCAAGCAGTCCACCCAACAAGTCCCTGTCTCTCCAATTTAGAAACAAGGATATACAGTATAGTGTCAAAGGCTTTGAACAATGATGTCAGTTGTTCTTACCTTGTTGACCAATCTCTTTGTAGAAGGCAACCAAATTTGTCAGGCATGATTTGCCCTGAAGCCATGTTGGCTGCCACAAGTCACCTCCTTATTTTCCATGTGCCTTAGCATAGTTTTGAGTAGGATGTGCTCCATGATCTTGTGAGGCACAGAGGTGAGGCTGACTGGCCTGTAGTTCCCTGGATCTTCCTTGTTTTCCTCTTTATAAATGGGGATTATGATTCTGAATGATGAGGTTGGAATTAAACTCTTGTTCCAGGGGCCTGGCACAGAAGCACAAAACATCAGCATCTTAAAGGCAAGCTGTGGTGGAAATGGGCAGAAGATCCATAGACAGAGAGTTCAAATTAAAACCAAAGAAAGTGCACAGAACGCAAAAAAAAAAAAAAAAAAAANGGATTATGATTCTGAATGATGAGGTTGGAATTAAACTCTTGTTCCAGGGGCCTGGCACAGAAGCACAAAACATCAGCATCTTAAAGGCAAGCTGTGGTGGAAATGGGCAGAAGATCCATAGACAGAGAGTTCAAATTAAAACCAAAGAAAGTGCACAGAACGAAAAAAAAAAAAAAAAAAAAAAAAGGAAACAGAGAGGGAGTCTAATAGCCAAAAAAAAAAAAGGAAAGGAATTTCAAAAAATCTGCAAACAATAAAACACAAGATCCAACACCTATGGCATCTGCACTGTTGCCCTAAGCTGGTACCAAAACATCTTTCACCTTATTAGGCTGTTGACAGACTCTGTGCTGGCTTGCTAGGATAGATCAGTGTTTGAGTTAATGGTGCCAATTAGCTACTGTTTACAGCCTGCCTGGACATGTATCTGCCTGGGAGGAAAACAGATCTGATGGGTGCTAGTGACACAAAGTGCTCTGGTTTTTAAATGCCTGACAGTTGCACAGAGGGAAGCTATCTCAGTTACACTCATTTCTGCTGAGATTGCCATCAGTTTACACTTAAAAAGAAGGATTTCATTGAGCTTGCAGTAACTCTAGGCTCTGCAAGAGACGTAGGGAGGTCGTCCAAGGAGCCTGAACTATGGACATTTTTTTTTTTCTTAGACAATGGGAAAATTCATATGTGCTTTTTAGTGTGCATGTGTGTAGAAACAGCTAACGTCCTCCTCCTCCTGCCAACTTACATCTTCACATTGTGTTGCAGACAGACCATGGTGTGTGCCAGGTGTTTGGTGGAATGAAACAGGACTCTGCTCTTTGAAATGCACAGCATCTGCAGCAATGATTCTATGACAATCTGCCATTATCAGCTATCTTATCAACAATATTATTTCTTAAGATGTCATTCTTGGTACTTTTACTTGTTTGAAATACCTAGAGATTAACCTGTGTGGTTCCATTTAGATAAAATGTCTATTTCAAACACAAATCCTATTAATTCCTTGTGTTGGGCTGATGCCTTGTATCCCCTGTGGCAAATCAACTGTCCACAGAGCGTGCGGTACAGAAGTAGAAAAAGATGGTTGTCCTCACAGTTTCCTGAATTGCTTACATGGTAAAACCTGGTCTCTGGTGTGTCTGAAGTGACACTGAAAGTGAAAGTGGAAGTAAGAGCCCTCAGTAGAATATATTAGGACACCCAAACCTTTCCTAGATCCTTCCCTTCTAGGTACCTCAACCTTTTTTAGTTTTCCACCAGCATCTTGGGTCTCTCACAAGTCCATCAAAAACATATTTCACCAAGTGACATCATATCATTCCATGACCATCATCATTAAATCACGGAAGGTCACGATATTTCATCCCCTGCCTCCATTCCAGCAGCCCAGGATTCCAGAGGACCTCTATGGATGAGCCAGGACTCCTTCCTTCCCCTCCTCTTTTTGCAGAAGAGAACTGGGGTCCTCTAATCACAACATTTCAGGAATCCCTACTGACTCTGCTTTGGTTTTGACTTTCCCACAATACTTTCTGAGGAGTTACACTGACATTTCCCCAGGGGCTGGAGTCCAGCCCAAGGCCTGAAAAGACATTCCTGGTTCTATTGTTTATGGATGTCCGGTATGAGTCACCTTGCTCCCAGAGGCCTTTTGTGGAGGTCCTGACGGGACCTCTTATTCACCAGCTACACAGCAGGCAAAGGAACAGTCTGGGAGGAAAGGTCTTGCTCCAGTCTCTCACAGGCTCTATGACAGTATAACTAAATTCTTCATTTTTATTAGTTATCCACATTTTTCACCAAGAGTGCAAACAAAGACCTGGTCCTGACCTCCAAAATAATTTTCTTTCAGGGTCCATGAGTGATCTTCCTCTGCTTCTGTAGTTTTCCCATGTTTTGTGGAGATATACTTCAGTCCCCTCAGGTTTTCAGTGCATGGATCCATGCCTGTTTACGTTCATGAGTACACAACCAAACCTTGGAAAAGCTGTCATCTCCAAGAAGGAGGTGCAACAGCCAGCATCACCTGGGCCATTTGCTGGCTGTTGTGGAAAATTACTGTGCCATCTTTGCCACACATAGGCAGACAGCACCGACAGAGCTGTGGGTCTCTGGCTTACTGCTGAAGCTCTATCATTCCCCTGCTCTCTCTCTCTTTCTCTCTCAGACTTGAATAAGTTGTGACTGATTTGCTTTTCACTCACTTCTACTTGCTTATCTGTAAAGCTGTCTAGAGAAACTCCTCAAAGACAAAAATCTAGAGGTTGCATGCAAAGTGAATTGTGCTTCTTGAAGAAATGGAGTGGTAAGGTAGAAGAAGGGAAAAGCAAATTCATAACAATTGGATTTTTTTATGGTTTATAAGACAAAAAAATGCAAATTCAATTTTCTCATACACAGGCTGTGTTGGACTATTCATATGCTGCCAGTGGACAATAAAGAGAGGAAGCACAGTGAGATGAATTGGACCTAAACACAATAATTTTTCATAGGCTTCAGGGCTGATTAGGGCCTGTTTGAGACCAGAAGAGAGTCCTGCCTACACTCCCTGCACAGAAAGCCAGAAACCTCCCATGTCTTTTGCCCTCACGTAATCAACTGCAGCCCAAGGTTAAGCAACAGAGATGGTCAGAGAGTAAGGTTGAAGGAGGGAAGTGATGGCAGGTTCAGGTAATGTTTCTCATCTTCTCACAATGGCAAGATCGAAGCAGGATGGTCTGTGGACAATTGCATCTGCCAGAAAACTTGATTCTTGGTTGCCATTCCTCTTCAGAGACTCCTCCTTCCCTGTTTTCTTGGTAATTATCCCCTGCACAAGTATCCTGCTGCCCATATGTTACTTGTTCATTTAACACTGCCGCCTATCTCCTTTTGCTTTTTCTTCCCCAGTTCCCACTGTATCTGAGCAGCTTACGTTTGAATTAAATCTCTTTTATTTGCTCTCTCGGGGAGGGAGGTTGTTCAAGCTCTGTTTGCCTTACAGCAGACACATAACAGGATGGGATGTGCTAGGCCAATGGTATTTCATCTGTCAGCACTATTAACTCAGAAGCAGAGTCCTTTGATTTTCATTCTTTCTGTTTCCTCCTTGTCGTATATCTAATTATTTGATTTTCCCTACATCACTAAGTCAATTTTTGCGTATCGCCCACCCTACCTCCCAATATTTTGCAGCCTCTGTAAAAGATATAGATGTTCTAATTATTAGTGGGCCCTAGTGTAACTTCTAAGATGATTAAATATCCAAACTATTTTACACAGTGCTGCTCCTCTGAACAGCTGCTGGAAAATGTTTATAGGAAACTTCACTAGCAGCTTTGCTTAATCCCAAATCATACAGCCTTTCATGGAGACTCAGATGCACGGACACAGCTGCCAACATATCCACATGCTAGCATGCATGTGGATCCAGAGACGTGCTATCATGGTGGTGCACACATGCAGAAACTAATGTGAGCGTGCAACTCATCGGCACAAAAAGCCAAGGCCTCTTTGTGAAGTTTTTTGGCATAGCTTTGGAAGTGAGGAGTAGGAAGGCGCTGCAACAGTGTGCTGAAAAAGCTATTCAGGCAGATCTTATCAAATACTGTTTGTACCAGGATGATAAACCTTTTCTCCTACAAGCTGCATTTCCACTAGAGGGCTGGAAAAGCAAAGCTTGTGCAATGTGCAATGATCTACACAAAGAAGTCGGATTTATTCCTTGTGCTCCTGCAGTTATGCAAACAAATTCTTTTTTAATTAACAAAAGACTATTTTAAGTATTTTCTTACTTGATTTCTTAAAATGTCAGCCAGAAACCTTTGCTATGTGTGATCGAGATGGCATTACAGGCAGAGTCTACGTGACATTAAGCAAAAGCTCTATCACGCTGGAAAAAAAGCATTTGTGTGGGGCACTGTCTCATGGGCCAGAAACAAGGTAACATCTTATTTTAGACCTGTACCTCATGCCTATACATCCATGCAGCCATCCATGCATCTATCCATGTCCTCCAATGTTCTTATTCTATCAACTTACCTATTAATATTTCTAATTATTTAAACAAACTTAATTCCTACCATCTGTTTGCCTGCCTGCTCATTCCACTGGGATTCAACTCCAAAGCTGGTGTTACTGTTGTTCTCCTACTGAGCTTTCTGCATAAAGAACAGCTTTTGGGTACATTTGAAGGGTTTTTTTTTTCTTTTTTAAAGGAATGTTGCAGAAAACCAAGTTTTCTTTCTGACTGGCCTTGACCACCTCTTTGAATGTAAATGGATTTGAAGCGTTGCTTTGGCTTCAGGCAGGTGCTATGTCTAATGTTAAATTTGAGGACAAGGAAGGCTGTTTGTCTCCTAGGGGCTCTGGAGAAGATATTACCAAGAGCTACTCACGGACTGTATTTCTGAGAGGCCAAAGGGAAATGAGAGCGAGTGTTCTCGTACCGCATTTCCTCATTTCCAGGGTTAAAGGAGCATCTTTGTGAGGGCCACTCTCTTCGCCATTAAACTGAGCTGTATGGAGAGAAACCCTGTTTACCAAGAAGAAATAAAGAAATGTTGCTAATGAATTTCTGCTCTATGATTCTTATTCCCTTAAGCTTTGTAGTTAATTATAATATTAACTGCTACTGTTACATTATGCTGACATTTAGAGTACTCCAAAATTGGCACAATGTGCAAAATGGGAGAATTAAACACAGAGAAGCTAACAAGTGGTGCTTGGGCAAAGGACCACCCTTTGCTGACAAGAGAGACTGGCTGAAATTTTCTCTGTTTGCCTGTGATGTACAGCTTGGCAGAAATGGCAGGTTTTAAGCAGAAATGCTACCATAGGGGAAGAAAAGGGTAGAGAAGGAGGGGATGTCTTCTACATTAAAAAAAATAAAAATCTAACTGAATGAATCAATGAGCAAGCACTAAATTTTCCTGTTTAGGAATCACACAGCTCAAATTGATCTGTAAGAAATGCAGACTGTACTTTTTTTTTCCCCCCTTCAAAGCAATTAATTTCATGAACAGGAACAAAGTGGCAGAGAAAAAAATTTAACCACAGCAAATAATAATTAAAAAAAAACCTCCTGAAGTTTTTGAAACGTTATGACACAGATTTCAATTTAGCTGCTCGCTTGCAGACTCTCTGCTGGTGAAATGTGTCTGCAAATCCTGGCAGAGGTGCCTGGTTCTCACCTGATACTGGCAGATGGCAGAGGAACACCGTCTGCCAATTTTGGATGTCGAGGTAGTATAATCACTCCTTTACTAGCTATAAGGCACAGTCTATTGGGAAAAGTGGGTACTGTTCAGATGATCGAAGCAGGAAGCAGATCCAAAAACAACATCCATGACCATAATTTCAACAGCAGGTAGCTCATGGTTCCCCTGCAGCTGATACCTTCTGAAATACCAAGCAATTTTCACCTGGCTGTCTGTGAGCAGAGCTATTTCTCCAGCTGGTACGCAGAGGTTTCTACCATAGCTTGAAAGGTCCTGTGCTCAAAGGTATGTTTCAGTGTATAAATTGTGTTTCAGATGTCACAGAAGAATGTATTTAGAGAGA
>VZSC01002775.1:9107-24873 GCA_013398225.1 Steatornis caripensis | reverse complement strand
GTATATAAGTCAGTTATAGCAAAATACAAAGTTTAACCCTGAGTTTGGACAGCTTTTTATGATTTTATTCCTAGGTCTGATGTGACCTTAGTCTGCTAATTTTCCTTCGCCGAAGTTTCTCCGTACGTAAAAAGAAATCTTTGTATTTCCATCTCNATAACCTAGTATCACCACTGTGCTCAAGTCATTAAACAGATTTTAATTTATTTCAAGAAAATGAGCTTTCCAGTGACGCTGTGTTCAGGATTCCCTTGACACATTGCAGATGAAACGTCTGATTCACTCTCATTGCTTCTCAATGAATTTCCATGGGAAGTCCAAGTCTTGCAAGAGCAGATTCTGGATGGAGAGATACCTGTGAGAAGTCCGTCTCATCTTTCGTCCAGTTGCTTGGAGTACAGTCAAGAATTATGCTTTTGTGCAGACACTGGGAAAGCCTCCATCTACCATGAGAAATTGGGCAGCCCTACATGACTGTATTGTAAAAGGTCTACTCAAGAGAGCAATACACCCTCAGACAGTGAATGCGGGTGGGTTGGGTCTACTGAAGACAGTCAGGGAAGTATTTGGATAGGTTTAATGTAGCAATGTGTGATATGTATCTCTAATATATTCCAGCACTCCTATAGTGCTGTTGCCTTCAGCTCCTTATTCCCTATTGTCCAGTTGCTTCCAACTTGCTGCCTTCTCTAATGACTTCACTTCAGACTTTGTTTTGCTCTTCTTGCCACTCTGCCCTTGCTTCACTGGAAATGCAATTTACTGTCCCATTAAATTTAACAAAATTCAATGCAACTTAATTCAGGTCTGTTTTCAGTGGTTTTTCATTCAACTTGCCCTAATTCAATCTATTTCAACTAACTGCAACACAGTTAAATGCAATTCTAGGAATTTCATTAAAAATAATTTGCTGCAGAGGAAATATATAGTATTCGCTCAAAACAAACAACAGTCGATGCAATGTGATTTGGTTAAATGCAATTGCATTCAACAGAGGGAAACGAAATCAAAGCTATGCAGTATATTGCAATTAAAATTCATTCCTTAAAATCAAGTCAAAGTTTAATTAGTGCCAGAGAGATTTTATTTAGCTTTCTTGGATGTATTTCTGTCTGGGACAAATTAGGAGCCCTCGATATACTTCATTATAACAGTGCCATTGATGTATCATTTTCCTCCCACATATTCCTGTTGAGTCATTTTACATATGTTGACCCACAGGGTTACTTCCAGCTCCACGTTCTTATATTTTAGTTCTTCCTCATGTTCAGATGGAACTGCTTGTGTTCCAGTTTGTGCCTGTTGCCCCTTTTCCTGTCGCTGGGCACCCCACTGACAAGAGTCTGGCCCCATTCTCTTGACACCTGCCCTTTGGATACTGATCAGCAGTCTTCTCTTCTCGAGGCTAAATAGACCCAGGTCTCTCAGCCTTTGCTCAGAAGAGAGATGCTTTGTTGCCCTCAGCCAGACTATCCAGTAGTTCCCCGTCTCTCTTGAACTGGGGAGCCCAGAACTGGACACAGCACTGCAGATGTGGCCTCACCAGGGCAGAGTACAAGGGGAGGATCACCTCCCTCGACCTGCTGGCCACACTCTTCTTAATGCACCCCAGGATGCCATTGGCCTTCCTGGCCACAGGGGTACATTGCTGGCTCATGGTGAACCTGTTGCCCACCAGCACTCCCAGCTCCTTCTCTGCAGAGCTGTTCTCAGCAGGTTAACCCCCAATCTGTACTGGTACAATCAGGTTCAGTTATGATTAGGGTTTGCCAAATCTAACCTGAATATTGAGGTCTGTGAAGAGCTTCTTGATGCTGCGGATTTGGCTGGCCAAATATTCAGAGCTGCACTCCGTCACCACTGTCTGGTCCNGATAGGTTTAATGTAGCAATGTGTGATATGTATCTCTAATATATTCCAGCACTCCTATAGTGCTGTTGCCTTCAGCTCCTTATTCCCTATTGTCCAGTTGCTTCCAACTTGCTGCCTTCTCTAATGACTTCACTTCAGACTTTGTTTTGCTCTTCTTGCCACTCTGCCCTTGCTTCACTGGAAATGCAATTTACTGTCCCATTAAATTTAACAAAATTCAATGCAACTTAATTCAGGTCTGTTTTCAGTGGTTTTTCATTCAACTTGCCCTAATTCAATCTATTTCAACTAACTGCAACACAGTTAAATGCAATTCTAGGAATTTCATTAAAAATAATTTGCTGCAGAGGAAATATATAGTATTCGCTCAAAACAAACAACAGTCGATGCAATGTGATTTGGTTAAATGCAATTGCATTCAACAGAGGGAAACGAAATCAAAGCTATGCAGTATATTGCAATTAAAATTCATTCCTTAAAATCAAGTCAAAGTTTAATTAGTGCCAGAGAGATTTTATTTAGCTTTCTTGGATGTATTTCTGTCTGGGACAAATTAGGAGCCCTCGATATACTTCATTATAACAGTGCCATTGATGTATCATTTTCCTCCCACATATTCCTGTTGAGTCATTTTACATATGTTGACCCACAGGGTTACTTCCAGCTCCACGTTCTTATATTTTAGTTCTTCCTCATGTTCAGATGGAACTGCTTGTGTTCCAGTTTGTGCCTGTTGCCCCTTTTCCTGTCGCTGGGCACCCCACTGACAAGAGTCTGGCCCCATTCTCTTGACACCTGCCCTTTGGATACTGATCAGCAGTCTTCTCTTCTCGAGGCTAAATAGACCCAGGTCTCTCAGCCTTTGCTCAGAAGAGAGATGCTTTGTTGCCCTCAGCCAGACTATCCAGTAGTTCCCCGTCTCTCTTGAACTGGGGAGCCCAGAACTGGACACAGCACTGCAGATGTGGCCTCACCAGGGCAGAGTACAAGGGGAGGATCACCTCCCTCGACCTGCTGGCCACACTCTTCTCAATGCACCCCAAGCCACCATTGACCTTCTTGGCCCCAGGGGTACATTGCTGGCTCATGGTGAACCTGTTGCCCACCAGCACTCCCAGCTCCTTCTCTGCAGAGCTGTTCTCAGCAGGTTAACCCCCAATCTGTACTGGTACAATCAGGTTCAGTTATGATTAGGGTTTGCCAAATCTAACCTGAATATTGAGGTCTGTGAAGAGCTTCTTGATGCTGCGGATTTGGCTGGCCAAATATTCAGAGCTGCACTCCGTCACCACTGTCTGGTCCCTCCTCTTGAAGAACAGACAAGGTTAAAAGGAAAGCTTTTTGAACTTTTTGAAAATGAATCAAGGTTGATATTAGTCCTCTGTCAGTAGAGAACCCTGCCTCAGAGATTTTCAGCTTGATCACTGCTAATGCAGAGAAAAGTCTTTCCCGCTGTTTACACATGTGAATTCATTTACAGAAAGCAACACACGTGCCCCTGCTTGCAAGGGAAAATAACAGGCCTGATGTGTACTTACACCATTTGAGGTCCCGGCTGGTGTAAGTTTGGAGATACTAGCCTNAGAGAACCCTGCCTCAGAGATTTTCAGCTTGATCACTGCTAATGCAGAGAAAAGTCTTTCCCGCTGTTTACACATGTGAATTCATTTACAGAAAGCAACACACGTGCCCCTGCTTGCAAGGGAAAATAACAGGCCTGATGTGTACTTACACCATTTGAGGTCCCGGCTGGTGTAAGTTTGGAGATATTAGCCTGGAGTCTGCTCATCACCCAATTTAGGAAAGGGGTTCATTTCTTTTGACTTACATGGAAGATTCCTTGTGAATAGTTTGTCTTATCTTAGATTAGATAGAGAAAATAACCCAATGTGGACTGTCTAGAAAACCTTACTTCTCTCAATTGACTCAAAGAACTAGTTAAAATGTTAAAGTTACAAAAAAAATGAATTGTTTTCTAGATGCCTATTTTTCTTTATGCTCCCATTTACAGTTGAATGAAAGCTGAATTTTGTATACTCTACAAATTTTTTAATATATATATTATTTTCTCGTCTAACTGGAACAGACTTTGAAAACTTAATTCAGAAATACAGTAATGGCCTGAAAGAAACATTACAGTTCTATAACATGTATCTTATGATATGATTAATATAATGTAATGTACAAGTAAAACAAAATGGGAACATCTGAATGCAACAAAGGAAAAATAATTCCGTCTGAAATTGTTTCTTTAAAAAATAAGTAAAAATCATTGAAGATAAAGTAGTCCTGTGAAACACTTCAATATTGATGAAACAACAATTTGAGAGGGAAATTACTCAAATCAAATTTTCTTCAAGTATCTCCGCAGTGCTGTGGTAGACCAACAACACAAAAACCATATTTTCTCAGCATTGTAAAAAGACTTATTTAGCAAAAAGATCTGCCTCACTTTATGGCAACAGGGGAGAAAGGAAACAAGTGAATATTGATAGTACTGTGCAAATGACTTCTCAGATTTCCAGACTTTGAAAGAGCCAAAAAGTAGAGAAATCTACACTTCTTGACTTGGACTTTTTCAGGCTCAGACAGAATAAAATAAAGGATCAAAATACATGACATAATTGGAAGTGGAATTGATGACATTTCCCTTTTCTCTGATATCTGTCATTCCTACAAGCAGGTTTAACATCCTTTCTCTAGCTGAAAAGATTATTGATCTGCGTTGAATCACAGGAAGGAAAAGGGTGATGAAATACAACTTCCTTGTCTTCCTAGCTGCTGGAGAGACTGTGCACTGTGAGACGATGCTAGATGTCAGACAAGGCAATGATGACCCATAGGAAATACTCCTGGAAGAATTAAGCTTTTGCAATAGGAATGTGTTTGAGCTGCTCATGAGAAAAAGCTCTGCAGGCACAAACCGACTTTACTGACCCAACATCATTGTGGTGGCCACCACTATGTTACTCTCCCTGAGACAGACATGGCTTTGCTCCCTGAACTCCTGACATGTAAAAATGGGATAGCCTTTGAAGTAGATATCTTTAGCCAGCAGCAAAGTAACCACTGAAAGTTGCATAGAGCTAGACATCCCACACTCTTCCCTTGCTCTTCAGCACTGCTTTCCTACCTGTCATTTACTCCTATAGTAAGACACTGGGGAGGTCAGGTGGGGTCACACTGTTGGAAGGTGGGAATCAGTAGGAATAGGGATGGGCATAGAAGAAAGAGTGGAGTTTGGGGAATATTTTTTCAGGAAGGTGTGGGGGAAGAGTTGTATGCACTTGGCAAGGTCTGGTTTCTGTAAAATTAAAAAGAAAACTATTTAGGCAGGGAAAGCTGTATCAGAAAGTTAATTCAACTGTTTTTGATTAGGAGATGTGTTTTGTGATGACTCAGATGGAAAGAAAAATTGCAAATTATGTCTGTAGTTTATTTCATTTAGTTTTACTTCCTTTAAGCAGTGATATGTATGCTCTGTTTACTTCCTTCCTCTTCCCACTCAAATGAAAACTTACAAAGGTAGGACTTGGATTAAACTCTATAGTGTGTCTTTCAGAGAAAGGAGAGGTGGGAGAAAAAAGAAATTTCCTGAAACATTTTTTACAAAGGCTTTGAAAGCTTAGTTATGCTTTTGCAGAATTCTGGAGTCCTTTTGCTTTGCTGGTTTTTAATTGTGGTTTGAGCTTATCACATCCAAATCAAACACTGAAAAAAGAAAAATAAAGAGTCCCAGCTTTCTAAAGTTACCAGGTAAATTGGCACTGTAAAAACCAGCTCTGGATCTGACTGTTCTCATTAGTTTTGCAAATTAGTGAGCTCAGCATTACGCCATCCAAAATGAAGTAAGGTTAAAATATGCTGGTTTAATTAGATTCTCATGTGCTAGGAAAATTATTTTTCATAGAGAGTATCAAAATATTAATGACAATTAAACAGACTCAGATTTCCTCCAACCAAATTGGAAAAATGAACAGGAATTTGAAGATCTCTAAAATGTTTTAGCTATGTACTCTATGCATGTTATGGTGAGGGTAATGTTCTTTACTAATGAAGACTCAGATGCTTTATGGGATCAGATCAAGATTGTAAGTCACATTCATTCCTCCTCATGCCAGAATCTCACATTTCTTTTGGTCTGACACTCATTATGAATGTAGCTCATTTTCTGTTAGAAAGCTATTAGCATTTGACTACTTATAATGAGTTGTACTGTACTAAAAGAGATGTGGTAGGTACAGAAATGATTAATATGGTAAGGAGACAGATTTGTAGTAATTACTTCTTACTAGGTGGCCTCAGGGCCACCTTGGACAAGATTACTGCTGTGCAAACTTCTGTACAAACATGGAACCAGAAATAAGGTCCAATCGTACAGCACAGGCATGAGTTGAAAGACCTGTTTTTGGAAAACAACATTGAACACAGCTGGTTTCGGAAAACAACGTTGAACATAGTTCCCTGAATTGTAGCCGGCCTGATTGGACAAGAAGTATCCTTTGAGTTAGGATTTTGCAGATTTTCCCTATTCACCCAGGTCCAGCTCTTGTCCTTGGAGAGCCCAGGATAGGCACCTCTCCCCACTGTAGAGCAAGGCTGAACCCATGGGGGAGTTCAGAGCAGGTAAGTTATTACCAAGGAGGGGTTTTGCAGGGCTCTGGTGATATATACCAGCAAAGACATTGCATAGGAGAAAGTGTAGCCCTCACCTTGTGTGTGATTGCAGACCCTCTGCTGGTGTAGGGAGTAAGACTCGCACTCGGGCAGTGTCCATCGGAGCAGCACATTTCTGTCCGCAGGATGGACATGAGTGGAGAAAGGAGCTGATTGTATGGGAGGTACGTGACTTAATTCTGCTTCAGGAAGAGAAAAAAAATTGCTATGGATGACTTAACCCACCTTTCACAGCTGCTTCCACCTCCATCACAGTATGAAGGAGGTAGAGTACGTGCCAAAATGCAAGATGTCATGGATTCCTGGTTCTATAAGCTTCTTCCTTCACTTAGGTGCAATGCAACCTTGTGAAAACTTTACCAGGTAATTTGTCCAAAATAATCTACAAAGCCATTGGGAGAGTTCTGTATTTCCCTCTAGCTTATTCTTCACTGTATACTCTTACACAGTAGCAAGTAACACATCTGCTTCTTGTTTTTTCCTCTCTTAGATTAGAGCCAGAATGCTCAGATCCACAGAAGCATTTGCTAGACAAAGGATTTCAAAGGGGATTTAGCTCCTTAAATAGAAATTAGGTGTGTAGATACTTTTCTGGATTTCTGAGACTAATATACCACAGCACAAATGGATTTATGAAGACAACAGGGGCTGATTAATTGAGGAGACAGCTGGTACTTTGCTTTTCTCTGTGTAACTTCCTGGCAGACATTCATCCACTTCCATTCATTCCTCCTCCTACCCTAATCTTTTTTTTTTTTTTGTAGTCTTGTTTTTAAGATCTTTCCAGCATCCCAGCTATTGCTTCTTTCGAAAATCTACCTGCTAAACATTGCTTGTTCTTCTCACCATTTCAATTCTGAAATACAATTTTTTGAACAATCACTGAACATCCCTAATGCTCTAACTACATCATGGACACTCCTTGCACTCTTTTTGCTAACATCTGTCAATGTCAGTGAAATATGAACAGCAGAGAATAGCAAGTTCATATATTTCTTGCATAGTGTTGCACCACCATTAGGTCTTGGAGGCTGCCCAGTTTATTTCACATGGTCTTCTATGAAAAACCAACCAGAATTAACTGGGAGCTGAAGGTCGCAATGAGTTCTGGGAGGTTAAAACTTGAGGAGATTCTTCTGCAACTATGGTCTATGCACATATCATCCATGGAGCACATCCCTCACCCTTGCTCTGGGGTCTGGGGGTTGACAGATTCCATAACATTTCTCTTTCAGTCCTCATTTCTATTAGGTGTGCACATGGAGACTCCCCTGTATCAGTGCTATAATGAAAAACTCCAGGTGCAGATCCATAACCTGGTAGCTTGTCCACGGAATACTGCTTGTAGAAGACCATTGGAGTTGGTTAGACAATTAATCCAAACTCCTTGTGATGAAGCAGTGGGACCTTAAGAGGACAGGGATGCAAGAGGGCCAGTGGTTTAGAAGACAGCTGCACCATTAACATTCATTCACTCTTCACTATCTTTAACACAGAAAAGGCTCTGTCAGAGAATTCATGTCTCATCAGTCAGCTTGTAGCCTTGGGTGGATACAGGCAGACAGAAGGGTGCAGTGTGCATCCTCAAAAGAAGAGGGTAATCATAGTTTTCCCTGTTCATAACAAATTAAGGACTACTGCTGAAAGCTGTATGCTGTTAAGTAGGACCTTCCTTTCAAGCACATGACAAGAGAGCAACCCAACACAGACTTGGTTTGAAACCTAAAAGAAATACCCTTCTGAGAAGGTTGTCTGACCTACATAGTTCAGAGTATGAAATCTTGCCTCAGCAATATCCAGAAACTAACCCAGTTATTTTGGCTTAAACTACATAGAAAACTTTTTTTTTCCTTTTTTCTCTCTCTTTTTTTTTTTTAAATAGGTAAACGGATAATGTTCCCCGAAAGAAGCTAAATGATGGGAGATTTTACCATATCAACTGGTTGTTTGTTCTGAAGGTTGAGTTAACTTAATGATTGAAGTCTTGACTTCAGTTCTAATACTGCTGACTTCAATTTCCAGCCACTGGATTTTGCTATGTCCTTTTTTGCTTGACTCATGAGCAAGTATCTGATAAGTAATTAGAACCTGTAATCTAGTAATCTTCTAAGCTCTGTTTCACTTTACTAAAGAAGTCACGTTCCTGATTGTCTGTCACTGAAGAGCTTATCTTTCAACTTCAGATCAATCTCCCGTCATATCTCTGAACTATTCCCAACAGTTTCACTATTATTTTTTTTACAGTTTGAAGGAAAAAAAAAAAAAGTGACAGCTATTTATAACTTCTCTCTGGTCATGTTTTCTATTCCACAAACTGTCCTGATTTTTTTTTTTTTTAAAGCAGAAAAAATCACATGCATCTTTGGTGAAGAAAAGTGAGAAGCAGGAAGGGGGTATAGTGCTAACTAATGACGGTCTCTGAGCTAGAATAAAAATGCCTAAGCACAGCATACTGAGGAATAAGAGGAGCTGCGAGATGTCCTCTTATTGTGAGGATGTTTCTTCTCACTTTTCAGCTTTTTTCTGAGAAGGATTTATCCTGGTTTTTCTTGTTGACCTGACGAATAGCACCATTATTGTCTCACCTGACTCACCTCCCAATCATCTGAAATGATTCCTGTGCTGCCAGAAAAGCGCCTCCGTTCAAGTCCCTGAGAAATCTCTCATGTGGATGTGTAAATCACAGGAATTTAACAAAATATTTTTTTCCCATAGTAATTATATCCTAATCTCATAGTATAATGTCAGAATTCTTCAGCATTTATGCATGCACAAAATCCAAAGTGATTAAATAGAGTTCAGTATTAAATTACATTTGCATAATTGCTCTTTTCTTCTTTCTGTCTAGTTACATGACGCACTGTACAATTTTCAATTTTCTTGCCCAAGACGATATTCTCACAGTGTTTGTGAAACTGTGGATATCATGGGATGAACTGAGGACAAATTAAAGCTCCTGAGAACAACTTCCTTCAGGTTTGCAAGGTTACTGCTAGGCCTGAATTGAGGTTGCTTGAAGATATCATGGTGGCAGAAGAATTTGGTGACTCCAGGCAATAGGAGCTTGAGCTGTATGCTAGGATCAGGATCTTCCTCTCTTATCAGATTCTTGCTGTTTCCCAAAGAGAGATAGCCATTTGCTGCACCAGGTTCTAGCTGCTCAGTAGGGGAAATTCGTGTGAGCATACATCCCACTAGATGCTCCAAAAACATGTCAGTTGAGCCACGAGAATGAATTTGTCACCACCAAGAGGTAGCACGGCTAGTGCAGTCACATTGTTCAGAGTAAGCTTTGTCACTGGACAAGGTTTGATGAAAGAAATAATTTTGGAATAATGTAAGATTTAAAGAAAACTGGAGCAGTAAAACAACTTTAGGAAAATATATTTATCAATAATTTGACTTTTTGTTGATTATTTGATACCTCCATTATCTCAGCTATTTCCTGGGGCTGGGTAATTAGCCTGCATGACCCATAAGCATGCCCTGAACATTTCTTAGATCTACATCTTCCTCTTCCCCAAAAGATGATTCTGAGAACAAACTCTGCTCTTTTCTCAGGTCAAGGTGACATGACACCCTCCCACCACACTTTTCTGTTCAGCTGACCCTTCTTCATATGTGGTGGACACAGGGACATCACACACTAACGGATGGGGGAAGAGCTCTTTTCCCTTCCATTTTCTCCTTTTTAATTAATATTTTTAGCACATAATTTAATTTACACATTCTCTCCACTTGGTTGGCTTCTACCGTTACAGCTCTCTGACAACAGTTTGACAAAACTTAATATCACGAGAAATATTAATGCACTTGTAGTTTTGCATTTGTTCTCTTTCTTTGAGCATCAGATACAGACTAAAGCTGGTTTAAAAACAGTCAACCCTTCTACTCCAGAGAGCATGAGAAACTTCTATTTCTACAATAGAAAGATTCTAGCTAGATATTAGACAGGAAAATCTTTTTTCCCTAGAGAGTTAAGGCAGCAGTGCAAGAGCCCACGCAGATCTTGTGAAATCTCACTTCTTGGAGATCTTAAGGATTTCACTAAGCAAAGCCATGTCTGACCTGACCTTGCATTGACAATAATCCTGCTTCAAGACNGAAAATCTTTTTTCCCTAGAGAGTTAAGGCAGCAGTGCAAGAGCCCACGCAGATCTTGTGAAATCTCACTTCTTGGAGATCTTAAGGATTTCACTAAGCAAAGCCATGTCTGACCTGACCTTGCATTGACAATAATCCTGCTTTAAGACAGAGGCTGAATGAGGGACTTCCATATGTCTTGTCCAGCTAGTACTGTGGGGATGGGGAGTCTTAAACATCCTTACAAGGATCCTAAGTAATTCAGTGTCAGGGTAGAGTCTTTTGCTAGATATTCAATTATGCATGTGTCCTGAAGCCCTAATTTATCACTGCACAAATTGCACTCTAAGCTTTCCCATGTTTTCTTCTGTTTCACTGTCCATCAAGATTCAGATCCAGTTCACATAACCTCAGACCTTGGCTACAATGGATGCCTTGGTCTATCCTGCACCCTTTCAATTCCTGTTTTAAATCCTAACTGTTGCACTGGCATTTTTATCAGCACTGTCTAAAAATAGCTAAGGGAAATGTCTCCTGTCTAGATAGTGAACAGATGTAGAGTGCTCTCCCTGCAGATCTCTACAGACCTAATTTGGGACTCTAGTCTCCCATAGTTAAGAGCAAGAGGCAGCCAAAGCCAGGGGTGATTCAGAGCTGCAAGAAGAGCATTTCCATGTATCTTTATCTGGAGCATCAGCTTCATCTCCACTGGTGACAGAGACTACACAACCAGATTAGAGTTTGTGTATTTATTTCCTCCTTAAAGACATCTCTTTCCAGAACCCAGGCCTAACATTTGAATCTCTTTCATTGAGAAAGACATTCACCAAGCCAAGCCTTGCCTTTGCTGCCAGAGGTAGCATTGCAAAAACAAGCCACAAGCCTGTGGCTGGCATGTTACAGCAAGTTCCTTATGTAATTAGATTGCTTACACAAGCCATTTGGGATGTAGGTTGGGTCTGCTCTCTAGCATCCACCCCAGTAAGCATTGTAAAACATTGTGGTCTTTCAAGGCAGATCATGCAGCAGAGGCCATGGAAAAGCCTGTATCCTTTTTGAGTATCTTTTAAATCCTCCTGGGGATCTAGCTATGACCCCTTGGAATCATCACTTGCACCAGTTTTACAGCACTGCACCTTGCACACATGTATTGCCATGCTATAACCAGGTAAGATGTCCTTACAAGACATGTTCTTCTGTCATAAGAGCATTTGGCAAAGGAAAAAAATGATCCCTGCACCCCACTTTGTTACCCTGGTGTAGGTTTGAAGTTGGATTATCAACACATAGAGTGCAAGGTGGCAGCTGCAGCATCTTTTCCAACCACAGAGATTCTAACTATCATGGCCATTTTCAATAATAAACTGGAGAGTTTAGGACTAATTAGAACAGGCCTTCTAATTTCCATCTAGAGTCACAAAGTCAATAGAAACTGCTTGCTTCATCAAATAATTGCAGTTGTCAATACCTGAAGCTGTTCCATCTCCAGGGTGTTAAAAATCTGTTGATTTAGGGTTTATCTTGCTCCAAAGCCTTTTTGCAAGGAGCACAGCCTTATAGCAACCACCTCCTGCATCCTACAAAGAGAAGACATGAGGAGGGAGAAGCGTTTTGGGCTACTTTGACAGAAATAGGCTATGTGCTTGGGCTGGACTGAATAGGCTGTTGACAGAGATGCTAGGAAAAGGGGCAGCTGATCAAATTTTCTTGAATTGCTTTAAAATGAAAATGCACTGTTGGTCAGTCAATTCATCTTGAGGTCTGTCCTACTGTGCTCCAAACAGTGGCTAAATTGCATTGTCCTCCAAAACTCGACTGATGTGTGTTCAGATTCATGCTCTCTCTACCTCCACAGACGCATGATTGCATGGAGAGATGGAGGCACTAGAAATCTTGGTTTAAATGGGAGAAAATTTTGGTTCATTTGGACAAATTCATCACATGGGTGAAAGCAGCATTTGAAAAGGGATTTACAAAGGTTATTGTGGTAGCCCTTGCCAAAAGAATAGATTCAAAGAGTGGCTAAATCTATTTGAAAGCATGGGTTTTTTTTCAGGTACCATTTGTTTACTGGAAACAAGAAAGATGGACTAATAGCATGACTTGAAAACTTTCAATTACTTCTCTCTACACTAAACTTTCTCAGTATATGTTGTCTTGCTGTTGTGGAAACTGATTTAGTATCCTGCTGACTATGCCAGTTTGCCACAGAAGTGAGTAGAATGCACCGTTAGATGGTGTCTACGCAGGTGCCTAAGATCTTACAAATAATTCCTTTTACTTTTCCATCCTTTACATGGCCCCCGGTCACATTTAACTGTGCTTCCACAGCTTCCCAATCAAGCCAGCTGTTACTATGAGCCCTTTCTTCTGAGAATCTGGGACTCAGATTTATTCCATGTTTCCGTAAGTAAACAGTGATTCTATTTGCCATTCTGCCAACTACGCCAATTTGTCACGGAAATGAGTGGAACTCACCTTTAGTGATATAGATCACCTAAAGAACTACTGTCAAAGGTGTTAGCAAAAGTGGTTTTAATATGGTGTTACAAAAGTGTCACTTAAAGTTCGATTGCAACATTCCCTCTATTAATTACTACATGGAAGAAACACACAAAGGAAAATTGAGTTACACTTGAGTTAGAATGATTCACAGAGAGACCAGAGATTAAAAGGGTAAGGAAGACCCTCCTGTTGAATCACAAGGTTCAGAATGGACCCCCTTACTTTCTAAACTTATTCTCAGAGAGGAGTCTAGGTACATATGTATCTAGACTTAGTCCCAGACTTGGTCAATAGTTTATGGCTAAGGATCATATAGGCAAGGTTCATATAATGTTTCATTAGCATGACTTCAGCATGCAATCACAGTTACCAAAGCAAAATCAAAGTTGTCAATCAGTCTTACCAAAGATCTGCCATTAGCAAAAGATGTCTATCTTGAGGAACAACCTTGAGGGATATCCCAGCTCAAGGGGAGATCACCGCCATGCAGCCATGCTGCCTAGGAGGCTCACTTAGGTTGTCATACATATGGGATAAAGTGGTTGGTTCATACTCAAATTAGATGAGATCTAAAAGGTGTGTATGAGACTCCTTGTGCCCACAATTTTCTTTGATCCTTGATAAATGAGTCTTGGAAGAGTCACCTGCTATTCATACATTGATGCATGATTGGTGATCCAAGGTCATATGCACCGATGCTCACTGTGTTACTCTGCTCCTTTGTGGGTTTTCAGAGAACAAATTGAAACCAGAGGAGTTCATGGCCTGGTCACGGCTCAGGTCTTTACCTCCTTTGGAGTCTATACCAAACTACTGCTAGTTTGGTTAAGGGGTCTGGTGCATCTGTCACACTCTACTCCATGATTACCGTCAATCCATTTTATCTACCTATGGAGTGGTAGTATGGCTACCTCTTGCCTCTGTCATAAATACATGGTGTATTGCAGATAAGTGGTAAGAGTCCCATTATTTGACAAGCTGTTTAGCTTAAGCGTCGTATTTAATGTTATTTATACACTATGTTGGCATGCTTGCAGATCCATGGTAAGTAAATAGCTTTTAGTATAAAATATTATTAGTAATTACGTTATTGAGGAATTCCTCGTGATGATCAGGGAGTATTTGCTTCATTATGTAACAAACTTGTACATATAAAATGATTATAAGTAATAAGCCTACTATTGTTAGAGCTAACTAAATTACAGCCAGATTAAGCATCAGATTCAAAGTTCCTGCTGCTCTCGGTGGCCATACAATTAAGGTATCCCACCAATGACATTCTCCATCCTTTTTCACTCTTTCTAGGACATGGTATATCTTTTCTGTGTCATGATGGATGATAATCAGGGGTTTTTGTCCGTTGTTCCAGATTCGTTTCAGCAATTGACTAGGTCATCATGTTGCAACAGTTTTCTCACCAATGTGAGGTTCATTCCAAAAGGGATAGGCAATAAATCTTGATACCACACGTAGTTAGATTGTAGCAATTGGTGAGTTACGACAGGAGCTGAATAGTTGAAGTCACACCCTATAATTTTGGTAAAATTACAAATACAGATATTTGAGTGATTATATGTCTCTCCAGTGGTGTTGCCTATAAATATAGAATCACAAAAGTGTTCTTATACAACCACATCTGTTTCCAACATATACAATACAATTTCAGAGGATTAATCAGGATGTATTTCAAAATGCTAAACATTTTGTTCAGTGTCAAGACAAATGTCTTGAGCCTTAATGGTATTACTTTCACAAATGAATCCTTATTTTCCCTTACAACACATACATCAGCATTAACAGTTTGCTATTTTGTCCCATTTGTTGAGCCCATACTCTACATTCTAACAGATAGAGGACAGTTCCATTGTGATTTGATCCCAGTGCAATGATTTGGTATATGGTGTATACCAAAGAATTGAGTATTGTTAAATGAAGAGCTGAGGCTTTATTGTCGGTTGGGTCATAAGTCAAATTAACTAGATGTCACCAAGACTGGAAATCCTTTTCAAATTTAGTTGCGCTATTCCAGATTACCTTTCTTATTTCAGTGGACAAGGTGCCCTCATTGCATTCCCTTATAATCGTTGTTATAGTAGATTGAACCCACAACTGAGAAACATGTATGGTGCAGAATGTGTTATAGTTACTGTATTGATTAACATAGATGAAAGAAGTGAGGATCTCCACCCTGTGGATCAGGCTTGACGATGCATGAACCGCATTTGGTTCATGCTGGTGATGATTATTCCTTCAAGAAGGGTAAGCAGTCCTTCGATGGTTAACCTTATCTCCAGCGGAAGTGCTCTGTTATCATTCCTGATATCCTTCCTGGAAAGTGAAAACAATACAAATCTTGGTAGGATTTTTCTGGATGGGTTGCCTCTTAGGGGCTCAACTCATTTAACTACACAGACTAAAGACAAAAGTCCCTTCCTCCATTCAGAGTATCTCTTTTCTGTCTCTTTAAATCATAGAATCATAGAATGGTAGGGGTTGGAAGGGACCTCTAGAGATCATCTAGTCCAACCCCCCTGCTAAAGCAGGTTAGCCTAGAGCAGGTTGCACAGGAATGCATCCAGGCGGGTTTTGAATCTCTCCAGAGAAGGAGACTCCACAACCTCTCTGGGCA
>VZSC01002774.1:39088-166470 GCA_013398225.1 Steatornis caripensis | reverse complement strand
AGATGTTCCTTCTACAAAGATGTAGTAAGTATGTACAGAACTGATTTTANATTTTTGGTGACCAGATTCCACTGACATGTAATATGGAACTTCTTTTATTGCATTAACTTACTTAACACTTACTTTTTTTTTAAAAAAAAAGCTTTAATATATTAAAGATGTTCCTTCTACAAAGATGTAGTAAGTATGTACAGAACTGATTTTATATCAGATATACCATATCAGGTAGATAAAGCTTTCATTTCAATCGGTGACCTACGTTTCCCATAAAACACGAGGAAATTACTCTTCCTCATGATATTCTTGTTTTGTTACAAAAGTGAAGACAGCATATCAGAAACATAATCCTATTTCAAGGGAGTCAAAGACAAAACTCAGTGACTTTGATGTAAACAAGCATAGGTCTAATATTGCATGACATTCAGCATGCATACAGCATGGTGTCGTTAGTCATTTTTATGCTGTACCATAAATGTACACAGTGCTGTACTGTGGTAGGTCAGAATGTGGGCCATATCCCCTGTGCCCCATCACAAACCTGCAGAGCCTCCAGTGCAGCAAGCAAATGAAACTTTTCATTCTTGAGAAGCCACAAGTTTATTAAGGTTAAATATCATCATCTGACAGCACGATTTAGACGTACTGCCTACTAAGATTTTGTCTTGTAATAGATGAGGTATATATTTGAGACTAATTCACATTTCTTCTCCAGTATACAGAAACATCCTAATGTATATTTAGGATCCCAAACGAGGATGCTGAAGAATACGCCTATTCTTGTGTAAGACGACACTGAGGTTAAGACTCACTGGCATGCTTACTATTCTAAAATAAAGTTGCTTTACTCAATCAGGGCAGCAGTGCTTAATATTCACAGGATCTGCATGTATTTAAGTAAACACTTTCTCTTTTTTTTCTCAAGTAGAACTCTTGGTTTCTAAATTTTCATTATCTCCAGGAATTTCTCTCAAAAGTACAATACACTGTGGGAGACCTCTTTAATATGTGCAAATGAAATACTAGTGTGGCATTTTTAATTTGTTAGGTAGCCTGTGATGAGGGCTGATGGCCATAGGCTTTGTACAGTGACGTACAGTACAAACTAATTGATGTTTATGACAAGTTTTTGTGTTGAGTAAAGGGAAGATGAAGATGGAGGAATTTACAAAAACTCTTTTATTGTGTTTAGGAGTAAATGGGTTGTATGTTGTGGTAAATTACGGTCTTGCAATTGCCCTTTATTTCTGTTGACATGCTTTAATTAAAGTATCTATTCATTTTCCTTTGTTAGTGTAACTACAGATTTATTAATTTCTATCATTTGAAAGATCTTTTGCTATCTTAAAGTCTAAGGAGAATAGGTGGAGACTTGATCAAAATTGTTTCATATTAAAAAACGCCGAAACAACACACCCTATGTCTGAAGAACAACCAGGCATGGGTAAAAAACAGGTTGGCTACATAAAAAAATATTGCAACTGTAAAAGTCTTTTAAAGGTCAAGCTAAAGAAGAAACAATAACAGCAAAAAAAAAAAAGTCACAAGACAAAAAAGTACCTTCCCTTCCCATCTACTCCCATCTAGTTCTAAGAAAAGGGAGGGATCTTAACCATTATTTTCAGTTACATATTCCGTATTAATTTGAACAAATCTAGACGCAGGAATCAGCTGTTAAGAACCGACATAGGAAAAAGTTGAAGAGTGACATTGCTTACTTCACCCTTCTTTTTCCCTCTGAGAACTGGCTGCTGCAATACATACCCATATAGCAAATAAGAAAGCATGGCTTCTCCCTTCTAAATTATGACCACTTAGCCAGGAAAAACTGAGGCAGACAACAGAATAAGAATACTTTATTGGGGTATTACTATCAAGTTTACTTTTAAAATTATGCCTTCTTTTGGTTTTAACTATCATTAAAATAGTACAGATATTGAGTTATACCAGCTCTGACTTCGCATGCTCCTCTGTAGAAAATCCTGCATTTCTATCACTATATAATATGTGTTTTGTCCCTTACGGTAAAATTACACTTGGCAGGAGATTTGAATGTGATTTTTTGTGTTTTGAGAGACAGCCTTTCCTCTTTTCAGAAACTGTAACTTCACCAGGTATGTAAATAAAATACATACTAGCACCTTCTATGGAAATGATTTAGTTTCTTATTTGATCAGCACAAATATTTATTGTAAATTCAGTCAGACAATGCTTTTCTTTCTTTTCCTGAATAATCTGATTGAGTCCCATCGACAGGGAAAGTAAAATTCCAGACTTGCCTAAAGACCACATAGGTCTATTCTACTCTACCATTAACGTGACAGTCATTAAATCTTGTTCCAGCTTGGAACATTAACAAACACACAAGACATAAGAGTGAGCAGAGAATTTACTGCCTGTGTTCAGTATTTCCAGTTCTTAAAATTGTATTTAAAGTCTTGCAATATTTTATATTTATTGAAAAGTCAAATCTTGGAGTTACATGAGAAAATATCAGTGCTTTTTGCTTATTTGTTTTCTTTGCAGTAAGATCTCGTTTTCACCTCTGCAAGAGAAAGTTGAAAAAAACGTGACCTGTCATGACAAAAAAAAATCAGGAACCAAAAATCTTAAAAACTTATAATTTTATATATAGTGAATTATGACTTTTGAACACTTTGAACTAGCAGTGTCAGTTTTTTATTATGACTATTCAAATGACTTGTGCTTTACTATAATGGGTACATTGTGTAACAGCAGACACGGCAGCTAGGGTGAGTAAATGGAAGCGCCAGCCCTTGTGACCTGCTTGTGATAGCTACGGTGTAGCCATCAATTCAGCCTGAAGACTGCTTACTAAGA
Source organism: Steatornis caripensis (assembly GCA_013398225.1). Taxonomy (NCBI): domain Eukaryota; kingdom Metazoa; phylum Chordata; class Aves; order Caprimulgiformes; family Steatornithidae; genus Steatornis; species Steatornis caripensis. The sequence continues at coordinate 163,632 of VZSC01002774.1, read as the reverse complement.
AAATCATAAGTGGTGCTGAGCATTTAAAGGAGAACTAAATATCCTGTGTTAATCTTCAGCAGAACTTTCAAAATAAAATATTATACCAAATAAATAAATACACAAAATTAACAAGTATTTATCATCAATCATTTGAATTATTGCTTTTTTGTTTATTTTGGTTGGAATTATCCTTGAGAGGGCTCTGCAGGCAAAGTTTTGCACTGAAAAATATATTATTTTCATTGATATCTCCTCAGTACACATAACAGGGTTTTCTCCTTCTCCATACTGGGCACTCAAAAGGTGTCCAGATTCCAAGAAAAAATGTTCAGACAAATGTAAAGTGATATCAATTCCACTATGTTACACTATAGCACTTAGAACGCAGAAGACGATTAACTTTGCCAAGAATATAAACCTTCTGTTAGATATCAATTACTATGTATTTAATTTCACAGCTGTGCCTTTTCCCTTTTTGATTTTCCCCCTGTTTTTATGCTCCTCTTGTGCAAGCATTTTGGATCTGGTTCTTAATCGGGTTCTGATGATCCTTAATGCCTTCATTTCAGAGCCCAGCATTCCCCAATTCCCTTCTTCATTTTGGAATTTCTGCAAATTCTATATTCATCCTCTGTGTGGCTGTGCAGACTGTAATCCCTCATAATAGGCTGATGCTGATCCTACTCTATGGATTAACCAGTGTAAAATGCTTATGCAATGAATTTTCATCAATTCATGCCTTCCAAACTCAGGCCCAAGCAGCCCAGGTATATCTAATCTAACGGACTGGCTTTTATCAGCTGCATGCAAGAGATGTGAAAATAAGCCTCATTTCAAGCCTCAATCGCATAGCTACAACCATGTTATTATTTATTTTACTTAACAGAATGAGTATGTGTGAGGAATTCTAAGGTACACTGTAGTTATACATCACTGGATTTGGTATGGTGCATGTTTCTTTCAAAATTGTGAAATGACAATATTTTAATGCTTGTTTTTGCTTATTTATCTTCAAAAGAGAGAGGGAAAAAATATAGATGAACTTCAAGTGTAATTCTGCTGCTTTCTTCTTGTAAAACCTATGTTCCCATGCCAGATGGTGTCTGAGTTATCAAAGTTATTACCCTAAACTCAATTAGGGAAGAATGAAAGCAATTAAGTAGGGGATGAAGTGACAGAAGCATTCAAGACATAAAGCATCTAATATAGGTGAGGATTCTCTAAATTAGATCGAAATTCATCTACAAATTCAGCCTAAAATATAACAGCTTGAGCCTTCGTTTTCAAATATTCTAAGACATTGTACAAAATTCAATACTCACTCAAGTGGGCACGATTCCCAGGGAAACAGTGGTCTATAGAAGGTGGGAGTCCTTTTAGTATTCCTGAGGGGCTGTTACTAGCAATCACCAAATGCACTCTGAGACAGTTATTATCCAAATGTTCCTGTATTTGCTGTGGGATGGTTTTTTTTGTTGTGTGACCTCAGGAATGCTCATTTCCTTCCTTAGTCCTGGCTATTTCACAGCCACCATAGCAAAAAACAATTAGAGTAAATACTTTTTACCATAAAACCTATAAAGTAGACACCACATAGGTGCTGTTAACACTCAGTATATTTCACATTTCTTTTTTCTTTCTCTATTTGCTTTTTTTCCTTTGGTGAAGTAAATCTAAACAAGTTGGTACAGAGCTACGGGCATGACTGAGCAAGGATACAGGTTTTAAAGGCAGTGGTGAAGCAGTCAAAAATTATTTTTTAATCTAATAATGACAGTCTACTTATAGGAGAAAGATTTAAGAAAACCTACTGAAAATAAATCCGTCTTCTCAATAGAAGATATGCAGAAATGAGTTTTGATAAATAAGAGTCATGTATCTATGGGTAAAACTAATCACGATAATTTGTTATTGTTCTGCAGGTTGTTCATTCATTTTCTCTTTAACAGAGATATATATGCCCAAATTCTCAAAGTATGAGTAGGTGAAGAAAGATGGTAAGGAAAATACCATTATGTTCTGCAATGCTCAGAACTGGTACTGCATGGCTGAATGAGAAGAAACCTCTACTAGTTTAGAGCACAGGGATGTAGCTTGTGCTACTGCTACAGCGAAAATCCCTGGCCAGAAAGGGAAAAAAATTAAATCCTAAGAACACATGCATCTCTTGTTTCTTACACTGGAGAAAGAAGTGCTGTGAGGGTACGGGCCTTTAAGGAACATATGGCAATTTTACCATACCATACCTTATGTACCAGTAGTATGTGGAAGGAATAGAAAGATTTGAAGTATGAGCACTGAAAAATTAGGAAATAGCAGAAGTATTTCTGTTTTCATTTGCCTCGTGTTTGTACAGCACAAAACAAAGTAAAACGCACACCTGCATGTACTAGCAGCTGAGATACAAAGACTAACAATGGTTCCAGTCTGCAGAGGCGATAGCCTGACAAACTGCAGTACCATGACATATGTGCCTAAGGAGCTCCCAAGCTCTTTCCCCCACCACCATAAACAATGGGTTATTTTTAATGCAGACCACTTAAATCTTGTTTTTAGCACAGCCCCACCAAGCTCACAAACGTATGCAAGAAGGGAACAGTGGGAATGAGTAATTGCTTAGGAGAAAGAGTAGAAGTATAGGCAGACAGTATGAACTTCCTAAACCAGCCAGGCCAGGGCTTCAGGGAAATCTGCCTTCGGCTACATCCTTTCAGTGGCACACGCCTCTCCTAAGCAAGGCTGCTTTGGAAGGCTTCACCAGGACCAAAAGCAGATATATTCAAAAGACTCAAATTTCTGCAGCTTAAGAAAGAGAAGGAAGGGTTGGAGTACGGCCATAGCAGATATCAGATCCATGACAGCCACATATGGGATGTTAGGGTACATATGGGACTGGCACATGCACATTATACGCATATCTATTAAAGGCTTCTAGAGAAAAAAAAATCCCATCTGGAACTATTATCAGTTCAGCTGCAACATTACTAAAAATACAGTAACGATCCATGATATTTTCATGACTGTTGCAGGTCAGGACAGGTGAGGCAATGGCACTTTGAAGTGGTGTATGAACACTTTCATCCTATGCCACATGGGTAGCATAAAGGGCAGACTGCAAATTGTTCCCTTTTGACCACTCCTACCATATCAATTAAAGCTACCAATAAATCACAATGAGTGTACGTTGCTGACTGAATTTCAATGCATGAAGAATTTTGAACCTAGGGCACGGTACAATGATGGGCTTATATGTCTTCTGGAAAATGAGCTTAAACTATTAGGGCAATGGAGTATGCAGACAGCAGTGAAGTGCTGCTCCGAGAAACATGAAAATCAGTAACTTGAGGTCACATTTCATACATTGCTCTGTAAAATGAAAACAGCAAAGAGAGAGAGACACAAAGCCAATTTCAAATAGAGAACACATGAAGCAGAAAAAAAGCATAATGAAACCCCAGAAATGGAGCTGTTAAGGCGAAGATGTCAAAAATATCTACTGAGTTTAAGCCAAGCATAGCAGACGCTGACCTTCATTTAAATTTTACTAAGGAAAAACACATCTGCTAGACTTTTGGTTAATTTGTTGAAGAAAAAGAGATGACACACTCTTAAGACTATTAAATTTTAGGGAAATCTAAAGAGTACATATATTACTTTTCCCAAATTCACCTATCCTAGTTTCAGCGAGCAATTAAATCCTAGAGAACTAGTAAACTAGTTCCCAGTACCAAAAGCTTTTGTAAAGCTGACTTAATCAGAGGTATGAGCAATAAACCTAAATCAATGGCTATATCTACATAAGAACAATTCTCTATAAGCAGCGACACATCTGCCAGCACTCTCTTTGAAAGAAAAAGAAAATTACTAACTTCAGTAAAAGAAGTAGTGGTGATTCCCTTGTTATAATTCAGATGAGGGCGAATCCTACCACTCATCTAGCAGGCCAAAATTATTAAGACAGTTGATTCAGAACTCCTTCCCAGAACAGTTTGCTCTACCAAATCTATTTTTTATCTTAATTTGAAATTAATTTATTGCCCAGCAGTCAAGAAAACTGTAGCGAACATTTTCATTTTTCCCTGTTTCTCATTCCCATTTCCATTCTAGATTGGGGGATAGAAGAATAATGAGCTAGAAAAGCACCCATAATTATTGTTTTCATTTAGATGGTGAAGATGATGGGTATATAATTTAAAAACTCACCTATATTGATACTTTCCAGTGAAATTCCATTCTCTGGATTTTTTGTATGTCTTTCTACCATTTTGATGAAAATAAGGTCTTAAAGACCACTTAGATGATTTAGAAGCATATTCCCTTAAAAGAAATAGTCACTGAGGAGCCTAAGAGGTTTGAGAGGACCAGATTTTCAAAGAAAAGCCAGTGTCTACAATGCAGGCAGGTGCACCTTTAGGCAACTGGCCTTACTCAAATTGCTTAAAAAGAAAGTCCTAACTGACTAACTTTGCTCTTGAATATGAGACTTAATACTCTTTTGAAAATGCTATCCCAAGACTAATTATAAATGCATTCTGACAGTCAGGTACCTGCCAATGCTCTGTAAGCAGACAAGCCTCAGGAAATGCAAGGAATGCATGTTTAAAGGATAAGAAAACCCACAAACCTGGAAAATGCTCTGTATATCACTGGCTGCTACTAAAGGGTTTGACCACGTCCAGTTCTAATGTCTATGTTGTACTGTAACAATTTGGCTTTGAAAATGTTAACTTCTGCTTTACATTTATTATATTCATAATGAAATTGCTGCCCAAATTGGCATTTTAACTCTATTTCCTATTTTAATAAAGGAGAGAGGGTACTGCCTTGTCCTACATAGTGATGATTGCCTTTGCACAGGTAACAGAACAAAGCATTTCAGTCAGGTCTTGAGTTTTGATAAATGTAGCCTAGTTTTAGGCTGCTCAGCTCATCACAATGACTCTGAGGCTGTCCGTGCTCAGAAATTTCAGAATCAGAACAGATTCTGATTGTGCTAAATGCTGGTGATTCAAAGCCACCATGCAGCAGTTAAGCCAAATTAGAGAACACCAAGCAGCCTCACAAAACTGTATATATCAAACATCTTTACGTAGATGTGTGATGTGGATATGGAAGACTAACAGAAAGATTTTGGAAAGTATAGCTCATTAATTTCTTCTTAAGTAAGATCATATTAATTAAAATTAAAATAGTCTCCATTTGCTTCACCAAATCCAAATACAATAGGAGGTCCTAAGAGTACCTTTTTCCCAGCAGAGATCTGGAAAATCAAAAAAACCCCAAACAACCAACCACCTCTAATGATTTTATATTATTGTATTAAAAGCCCTGTTACTTTGGTAACAAACAACCAAATCGTTGTTCAGGGGATTCTTCGGGCTTTCAAGCAGTACACCTAAGCTTCCAAGGAGACTTCTTGAGCCATGAAATGGGGTATGAAAATGTTTAATCCCTGACTGAACTGTTATCCTTGTGGAAGCACTGTGAGTACATACAATTACACCAGAAAAAAACTCATGCTCACCAGCAGTACATTTCATTGTTGGGAAGCAGCTTATTATACGAATGCAGAGGGTTTTTTACTGGTACGGTTGCCTCCATGCTAGAAATGCTTTACCAGTATAACATACACATGATTGTATACTGGTGAAGCGCTCTCAGAAAACACACTGGTTAGGCACTGGAGTATTGTGTGATTCCTTTATTACTTTCTTTCCATTACTACTTCATAAATGGCGTTTTTTAATTGCCAGCAATTTAACATACATATAAAATTTGGGAGTTGGAGTGGGATTTTCAGAATGGCATCCATTAGTTCTAGAAACAAACAGGCTGTGCTCACCTTCCTAAATGTGTTGGATACTTTTGAGCCTGTCATGTAGGCCTATTTCTCTAGCTTCTAAATCACTTAGATACAATTGAAAAACATATTCCTAGCCAAAATAAATTGTCTCCAAGACTCTCAAAATAGGATGGCCAAGATTAAGCTTTTATGTTAATATTTAAATTCTCACATGAATTAAAAAGATATTCAAAAGTGTTTAGCTTTCTAAACAGTTCAAAACACGATAAATTTACTTTTGGTATTAACAGCTTTCAGTCCAAGGACTTACAAAAAAATATTAGGTACTCAAAATAATGGATTTGCTTTTTTCTTCAAATTATAAATTTTGCAAGATATTTTTTGAGGTTTCAGAAAGTTTTTTTTCAAGCTTGCTTTTGCAAGTGTGAGGACTACAGTTTTTTACTTCAGTTAAAAAAGAGATTGGCCAAGAATCATAGTAATAAGTAAAGTTTTTTTTTAAAAAAAGCGAACATCAGGAAAAAATTAGTCACTTATAGTCTGTCTGGCTTCAGGCAGCCGCATGAACAGTAGGAAGGAAGATCATTCTTGCCTGAAAAATAGCATGGCTTTCTGGCATTTCTTGTTACTACTTAAATGAACCTATTTTATAAACAAAACTACCAACTGTAAAGAAATACCAGATTCCGTAAGCAGGTTCAGGTTAGCATTAAAACCGTATAAATTGGATGTCTTCTATACTGTCTGTCTTTTAATGTTTTTTCTCAAGAAGTTCCATAAAGACCAGTAGTTCAGTCATACGAGAATTCTGGTTACTGTATAGAAGAAAAGCTGGAAGGACTACATTAAGCACATACTATTTTACAGCAGAAATTGTATTAAAAAATTATCATCAGAAATGTCATATACTTTTACTCAGATACTGCAATATAATATTGTTATGATGATGGAGTCAGCTGCCAAAAGAAAGATTTGGAAGAGTAATTGGAGAAAAAAAAACATATTGAGAACTGTGGTTCCAGAATTTCCTCAGTTGCAATCCACTTCAATAAGTTCTCTTAGCAGCTATAGTAAATACAGAAAATCTGCCTTTAATATTACTGAAAAAACAACCAAACTTTTCTCACTTTCTCACGTTCATGGTGGTGGGCAGTGCAGGGGGGCTATGCATAATATTTGGATTCTTAGCTGTAATTGTGAAATTCACTACTTATAAAATCAGAGTACAAGGAGCCTCGTTTTCTTGTAATGAATCAGCTACAAGTACAATACTCCATCTTTTTAGTTTAAATGAATTTTATGGCACAAGTGGACAAAGCCATCTGCTGCCAATTGTCTTGGCAACTAATAGCATCGCTGCTGGCAGCTGCCAAAGAAGAGCACATTGCCATACAGCTGTTACAGTTGCTATAAAACAGCTAGCTAGCTTCATCGCTCCTCTCCATTGCTTCTTCCTCCCAAATCCCTAAAGGCTGAAGTACCACTGGCATGTCAGACGAGAAAGGAAGAGGCCACATAGAGGTGGGAGACCTCATTCAGAATTCTGGCTATACTGGCAAGAATGCAGCACCTCTCTCCTAGCTTTGTCCACCCGTCTTGGCCACTGTGAAGGCAATGAAAAACCATGCTAGTATGCCCAGTAAGTATAACCTCCCTTCCAATACTTGTAATTTATTGTGCTAAAAAGGCCACTAGTAGTCATAGGCTATTTCAGATTGCCAGCTACAGTCTGCTGAATTTAGACAGTGCATCTTCTTCCTTTTAGCAGCCATACAGGGAACTGGGGTCAGGTCACTCAGACAGAAGATTATCTGAGCTGTTCATGTCTCTCTTTAACTTAGGTGTTGGAATTTAGGCATCTAGGCAGCTAATGTGAACTTAGCTCATGTTTTTAATGAGGATTTTGATCAGTGCCTTTTGAAGCACACTGAGAAGACCCTTGAAAGCTTCTTCAGGAAGAAATCCACAACATTTTGATTTGCAGTGCAGTTGATAGCAGGAAGATACAAACCCAGTCCATATGTCAACCACTGTCAATCATTCAGGAGAACCAGATTATAATGAACTGTCGTAACAGGAAACAATGGCGAAGCATCTGAACATTATAAGGACTGAGATGATATAACGGGTTTCAAAATACTTGCAATGTTCTCAGTCTCTCTCAACTGCTGTAATGGAGTTATGTAGGATCTCAGGTTCCAAATGAGTGCAAAAATACACTTAGCCCTGCTCAAGGTAGAGAAAGACTGAAAAGTAGTTCCTTAAAGTTTTAAAAATAAAAGAGGAAATAAAACCTTCTCCCTCACCACCCATCAAGATTTTCTGAAAGAAGCCCTAACTCACTGATACCAACGGTAAAACTTCCAATTTCCTGACACTGTCTCTTTCGCTCTTTGCTAAATGACAAAAATAGATCTGGTGGAAAAAAACCAACCAGGCAGTCACAGCTGCTTCTTACATCACCACATTTACTAAATATAGGCAAAGAGGGTAGACCAAGTTCCCTATATTTTGTTACTCCAGTGTGTTCTTAGAGGTTTCACAACAAAATAAGCACCAGCAGAAAGGTCACAAAAGGCATAAGGAAATACTGATTTGTTCTCAGACCGTATATGTTTTAAAAAGGAGAAATAATTTACTATTGGTTAGACTGACTTGATGGATTAAAAGAAAATGGAAGTCAATTCAGTGTATTTATAAACTGGCACACTAAACATGTCAGAAATGAACACAACAATATGTAGGCCTGATGCTTAACAGAGAATAAATTAATCAAGTGGACACAGATTATTTTACAATACACACACTCTGAGCAGCAAAGGGATGAATGGTGGGTGAAGAAGAGAGTTAAAAACAGCCAACCTATTACCTTTTATTACAAACTACTATGACTAGAGCCAACAACCACTTTGCACATGTAATAGTACGGACATCAGCACTACATGATCTACAGGCTGTAAAGACTCTTAACATCACATGAATTAACTGGATTCTTAGCCAGCATTAACTATTAGCTAAAAATAAAAATACTCAGTCAGAGAGAATTCTTGATCTCCTCTGCTGCTCGAGATGGGGAGTTCAGGAGGCACAGAAGCACAGAATCACAGAATGGTAGGGGTTGGAAGGGACCTCTGGAGATCATCTAGTCCAACCCCCCTGCTAACGCAGGTACTCTAGAGCAGGGTGCACAGGAACGCATCCAGGAAGCTAAAGCCAAGCTGACAAACCAGCAAGAAACCTTAATCCAGCTGCCTTGAGACAGAAAATGCACTTTGAGAAGCAGGGGCAGAGCGAAGGAGCTAAGGCTGTCTTTCAAGAAAACGTACAGTGCCTTCAAAGTGACCGGGAGGACGATGTGTATCTTTGCACCTTGCAGCACAAACATAGCTTGCTGGTGACCACAGAGACAGTCTTCAACCCCATGGGATCCTTCCTCCTTCCACTCACACAGGAGGTGACTTGTACTGCTATCTTGCTATAATCCAGTGCCCCTTCCCTCACCATGCCATGGAAGGAGGGCTCATGCTCTTTGCCTTGCAGTTTCGCATCTAAGTGCGACTGTCAGAGCTACTGAAATTAGTTATCCTGGAAATGCACACTGCTCAAGATGCATTTATGCAGTTGCAGACAAAACGCCAACATTGCAACTTGTGTGTGCACCAGAATTTCAAAAATCTTCAATGCTAAACCATTCTGCTCTACTTAGGGTCAACAGGGCTCTGTCAGATCCAAAGTCAGGTGATTCTGAAAACATATCAGCTTCCACTTTGCAGAACATGTTCATTTTCATTTCTTGGCTTACATTGTTTCTAGGATGCCAGTAACTAAGCCTGGTAAAAACTTATATACGTGTTAAGCATATGAGGAAGAAGTTACAGCAGACAGTGCAGTTACTTACATGCTTGAATTTATGTAAGCACTCGAGTTTATGCAGAATCAGGGCCTTCTATTTTAGAGGAGGACATAATTCATTCTATACCTTACATATTCAGTGGAAAAACAGCTGTGAGTGAGCATAATCTTGGGGTTCTGAGTTTAAAGTCCAGAAATTCAAAGTCATAGATGGTTCCCACAGCATCCGTGACTTTCTCCACTGGCACGTATGTAATGATTTGTATTGCTGTTTATGCTAAGAAATTTATGCCCTGAAGTGTATGTAAAACATTACCAACTTATGTTTCCCACAGCTGCTGTAACTCTAAAGTTCTTGGCTTCTGTGCATTTAAATTAACAGTCATAACAATACACCAAAGCCTCTCTTGCACTGAAATTCAATTCTAGATATATTTTTTACAGTATATAACCAAAACACTCATATTGATCTCCTGCTGAAATAGCTCTCCTTCTCAGTACATTCTGAAATAACAGTGGCAAGTCATTTACTGCTGCTCCTGCACAACATCTGATTTTCATACCTAACATTTTCTCAAATGTGTGTCTTTTTTTCCAGTGTCATGGTCACTTGCCCTTGTGAAAGGTTGTATTCATAGCACATGTGACGTTTTCCAGTTAAGCCTTTTTGAAATCACCCACTCACAGAAACTAACATCAGCACAAGGCAGTTAACATACTGTTTTACCCCCTATTCTGTGTCAATCTGCATAGCATTTTAGTCAACTTCTTTGCACCTGTCCCCTCCTCACCATGAAATAAATAAAATTCCAAGCAAAGACGTACTAGAAACCTCGATTCAATAGGTAACTTCCTTAAAGTCAGAATTGGCAAAAATGGGGAAGAAGAATGAAAATACTTCCTGTTTTGGTTAAACAGTGACTGAATAATGCTTGCAAGGTAAATGATCTTCTCCTGGAAAATAAGCAATTTTCTCAAAATAATTAGAAAAATCTTGCATAGAGTCTTCATCAAAAATGTAAAATTTTAGCCTGAACAGTCAGTCTTTGAACAACCATAAGCCTCTTATAAAACACATTTAAAATGGAAACATTTCAACAATCTTAACTCTTGACACTTCAATACCTTCCTATGTGTATTTATACAATATACATACATGAAGAATATGGAACTCTGTTCTGGTGATCCTTATTAAACAAGGAAATTGTTAAGAAGGATTACGAGAAGAGCTGCAGGATGGCCCAAGAGCTATAAAATGTATTACAGAACGAACTGCTGCAGGACAGAACTCTATCCAGATAAACAACAGTATGGTTAGTAAGCATTTTGCTCATATCCTTAAGTACCTATGAGAAATACTAAAATTTAGTCCAAAAAGACTCTTCCAATTGTAAGAGAATGGTACAAGAACCAGCGGCTGATAACTGAATTTTCAAAAATGCAAGACAGAAACAAGGTACAAATTTTGAGCAGAGAACATAATTAAGTATTGAAGTAACTAGCAAGAATCATTACCAATTTTCTATCTCTGTATATTTTAAATCAAGAACAAGTTTTTGTAAAAGGCAATTAAAAAAATCTTGTGGCCTGTGTCATGCAGAAGCCTGCAACTGTGTCTTTTTGCTTGGTGTACTAGAAATTCGCTTTATATCAGTGATTTTGGTGAAGGACTGAGAGCACCATCAGAGCTGAAGAATGTGCACCTTAACCCCAGGCTGGAGGACCACACCTCTGAAATTTCAAAGCGGAACTTGGAAGTGTGAGAATTGAAAGGTTTAGGGCACATGAACTAACGCAGTTCTATCACATTTCCATTGTGAAGCCAGTCAAAGCCAAACTCTGCCTTAATCTGCTGTCGTATCTCACAGCACCAAAATGGCCAAGTTTTGTTTCAAAAACCTACTAAATCACACAAGCCTTACGCTTTAATATTATTGGCTGCAACCAAAGAAAGAAGGAAGCAATATAAATGTTAATGAAAAGACGTCTGTTTCACTTTATTTAAAAGCCAGACTAATCCCATAATCCTAACAAACAAAAATATTAGGCTCTCCACAATTACAACATAACAATGCCCAGATGGTGTTGCCTGTGGGGAATAAGAAGAACAAGGGGCTTTACAAGCTAAATTCCTGTGAAAAAATCGGTGTCTCAAGGGAAACTAAGACAGACCCACTAGTGGAGGTGTTGAAAGAGTGACTTGACTGCAAACAGGAGCACCTAGTGCTTATTAAGGTATTCCATTTCATTTTTGAAGAGGAATTCTCACACCACAGTGAGCAGAGTCGTCAGGTGTATATACTCCAATACTGAAGAAGGAAGAACAGTTTGAGTAACATAGCTTGAAGAATTTTCAGTTTTCCTTTCTAAATTTTGTGTGGTTTAATAATTTCAAGAGCTATAAAAATTGTAATTCAGCCATTGAGTTCTCAATGATAGCTGCAAGATTTAAAGGTATGCATTAACAAAATAGACATATGGAGAGCCAGAAAGACAAGAAGAAGATTAGAAAGATTTCATAATTTTTCCCTTATGAAGCCTCATCGTGGTGCATAGCTGGAAGTGCCATTTTAGTCATACTGAATTAGAAATACTGTGCAAAGATACACCCATTCAGTTCTATGTAATGCAATACCCTTTTGCGTAAACTCAGCCCATGATGCTCTGACGCAGGCTTAAAATGGGATTTCGGCAGAATTTCAAAAAGGGTCTTGAAGCTGCACGATTCAAACTAGAAGGATATACCCTCAAGTAAAGCTTTTGAAACTTAACTGAAAAAATTAAGGAAGCTAATATGCTGATGCGGAAAGAGGAGAAATACGTCTACTCTTCACACACTGAGGTCTTGAAAAGCACTGAATGCTTGGAAAACAAAAGGTACTTGAAGTCAAACTGAATGTGACCTTTTTCCTTATTTAGAAATTTTAGAAAATCTGTAATTTTTGAACACGATGAGAACCATGATCTTACATAATATAGTTACATTGCAGACCACTTCAAAACTTGACATTTGTTACAAGAAATCTAACCCAGGATATCTTCTATCCAGTGGTCCATATTAAATAACCAGCAAAAGACAGTGTGCTCGAGAACAGAGAGGGAATTTGTCCAGGGAACAGCCAAGAATACTGTATAATACCTATCAGAAAGGATACATCGTTTTATTGACTTGAGTATGTATTTTGCGCTAGTACTCAGAAAGGGGAAACAAAACTATCATGATGACTCGGGCCTGTTACACTGATGCCAAATGCACTAAGTGCACTTAAAGTAATGAAAAAGTTAATCCAGAAATCAGAAGATAGGAAATTAATTGATATGAATATAATTAAAGATACATAGCTTTTTTTTTACTATTGATCTGCTCTGATCAGACTAATGTTATATTTTTATCAGATTTAAAGTTGGCAAATAAAGATTATGTACATATATAATATAAAAAGGCATCTGCAAGGTGTCTAATCTAGTAACAAATTTTCATGTTGAAAAGATACAATACCAGGACATCCTATTTTATGAACTACAAACTGGCTACCTAAACAGACTGTAAGTTAACAGGTGTCAGTTACTGAAACATGAATATCTGCTGGGACCTTAAAGGAACCAGCACTTTGCTGGTTCCTGTTTAACATTATCATTGATGCTTCGGAAATAAAAAAAGAACTTTACATAAACACAAAGTTAATAATGTAAATTATGCTAAAGACAGGGCAAGCCTGTGCCACTCAAAAAAAAAATGCAATTCAGTATATCCAATTGCAAAGATACACTTCTGAGAACAATGCAGACTATATCTACAAAATAGAATAATGTATTTTGGTGGAAGGGACTTAAAAGTTAGGGTAGATAAGCAAGCAATTGAGAAAGAGCTTCAAGAGCTGAAGCTATAAAAGAAAGGGGGGTGTAAGTCATGAGGTCTTTGGAAGTATAACTGAGGGAGTAAAGAGTAGGAGCACAGAAATATATGTAGTACCTCTATACGTACTCTGTACTACTCAAAAGAATGATACTTCATACCACCACTATTACTTCTGTCATGTGCATTTTTAAAAGCGCGTTGAAAATCTGGAGAGGGTTCAGAAGAGAGCCAGAAAATGAGTTGAAGAGTAGAGATAATGCCCCGTGATTGAAAGAGATCAATCTGATTAGCTTATAAGAAAGAAGACTTAGAAGTGAGTATATTAAACTGTGAAAACTCCCTCAAAGGGAGAAAATAGCAGGTACTGAAGAGCTCTTTAATCTAGTAGAGAACGATATAGCAAAATGCAACGACTGGAAGCTGTAGTCAGAAAATTTCAACTTAGAAATGGGGTACACATTTTTGTCATTGAACATGACTAATCATTGCACAAACTTCCCCTGGGGAATGACAATTTTCTATGTTTTGAATCATTACTACATTTCTGAAGGATAGGCTTTAGCCTCACAAAAGAACACTGCAGCAAAACCTAAGTAGTCTGCCTCACTACAGTAAACTGGGGTAAAATACAATGATGTGATACAAAGACCAGCTCAGACAACTGGATGTCCTTAACAGCCTTGAACTCAACGAACATATGGCTTCCATCAAGGTTTGTAATTGGCCCTGAGAAGTGCACGCTGACAAACCTCACTGAAGTTTTTGTTGCTGTCAGGATCAGGCTCTAAGCTACCTACTCCACCATTGTATATAAGGTCCAACCTAACGTATTCCTTGCTGTCCATCCCCAAGTGCCTCTCTTGCCATATTTTAATTGGAAGGCAACCTGTCAAGAGGGGAAGCAGATATTTCACAACCCTTTTGCTAAGTAAACAAGCAGGCAATTGCCATAAGCACCTGCGGCCAAGTTCCATAAAGCCTACTGAGCTGTCAGATACCAGTGCAACCATTGGTAGCTGCACATTGCATTGCAAAATGATGTGGATTATCACAGAATTTCCTAAGAGCTGCTGTTTCCTGGACATTTCACCTAAAACCTAATGATTCCTAAGTCTATATTGAAGTGAGAGAGAGAGAGAGATACAGCATTCAACACTCTCGTGCTGTAGGTACGAAACATAGTGAACAGGAAAAAAAAATGCATGTCCCAAGCACTACCTGAGTTGTCATAATTCTTCAACAAATCTTCCTTAGGACTGTATGACAGATTAATGAAGAAAATTCAGCAATCATTTAGATGACAAGTCCATGTACCTGCTCTATGAGTACTGCTTAGATTATGCAACCCCCATTAATGTGAATGCATATCTGGACCATTACTCATAGAGTCTTGGTTTTCTTTTTTGATAGCAAGTAGATTTCTTGTTCCATAGAATGCCAAAGCAAAGCTTGAAATTGTTACCTAGTTATAAATTCTGATCTAATAATTCATAACCCAAATGACAACTAATGAGGACTTTTATTTTCAGGAGAACAGATGCAGAGTTGCTTTAGAAACAAAAGTAAAAATTCAATGTCATGATTTTTGTGATCCAGAACTCATGATATTAGGACATTTGGGATTGGCAATACTGTAAATGGTATTTTTTCTAGCCAAAGAGACACCATCAGTAAATTAAATTCTATTAAATCTTTTAAAATTGAGAGTGTTTGAAATATTTAAAACTTTGAGGAATTACATCAATTCTATTATCTTTCTGCCTATTTTTGTGATTTTAACATTAGATTTTTTAATTTTACAGACTAAGAAAAGAGAAGGGTTTTCTATTCACACAGAGATAGATATAATCTTTACTTATTTTTCTGATATTGAAAATGGGTATGTAATGAAGCTTTGCTACAGGTCAGTTTAATTCATTCATGACAGTTATGTATCACCTTGTCTTGCAAATTTTTTACATATCTCCATTTTTGAAAAACTCAATTAAAAGAAAAAACTCTTTAAATTACCAGAGATAACATTTATCAGCTTCAGGCTGGGATTCACCAAGAAGCCTGAAGCTTAGTTAAGTATCCGTCTTCTTATAATTAATCAGTTTTTTCATTTTTTTAAAGGAAGAAAAATATCTACAAAATTGAAAGAATGGATAAGACTTAGAGAATAATTACCCTTGAAGGTTAAAGATTTTCAAATACTCATTAAAGAACTGAATGGAACTGTTAAAAAAAGTACTGAATTTTCTTTTCTGATAAATTTCAAGAAAATTGAGAGGTCCACTTTGATTTATGTGGTAAAATGTATCTCAGTGTCCTCCCTTCCCAGCCTCCAGTGAGACGATAACTCATTCCCTTCCAGAAGTTTTATGCTCATGGGATGCTACAGACTCAGAAATAAAGAACAAAGTTTCATTTTTACAGATACTGACTTGTGAAAACCTTGGTTGCAAATACATAGATATCGTTCATCTCACCCTACAACCCGGTGTCTCAGCACATGTATATTTTTGGCTTCAACATCCCAGAAAGAGACCCAGAAGAAAGCCAGCAGGGTTCTGTGGGAAGCAGGGGGACCCTATGTCAGGCTCTGCAGTAAAGTGGCTGCATTTCACATCCCACTGTGCAGCTGGAAGGGAGAATTCCCACTATAACGAAACCAGTTCTCAAGCTAGGAGCAGACTACGTCCTTCTGCCATTTCATATACAGTACATTTCGGGTTGTTCCCTATCTGTACGTGGTATGTCTCCATTTGCAGCTGTGGCATAACATGCACACAGTTTTGCTTGCCATTTGGGGGTTGGACTAGATGATCTCTAGAGGTCCCTTCCAAGTCCTACCATTCTATGATTCTATGATTTATGAAGGCCAAATTGCTCATTACTCCTCAGGTAACATGCACTTCTGCTCTGTATAGACCTTTGCCACACAGGCCTTATTTGCAATTCAAGCAACCCAAGACTCAAAGGAAAGCATTAGAGACAGGGTGTAACATTTTTTCTGCTCTCAAGCCCTGCTCCCAAAGTAAAATGCGCTTCAAACTTTGACGATCTATTTAAACCTCCATAATTCAAAAAGATACTCTTTTGTCACTGTAGAAAAATGTAAAGTATCTTCTAAATCAAATTGCCTTTCAGAATTTTCTACTTTGACTACAAACAGTTATCAAAATAATGCCCTGTAATTACTAACAGTAATTACCCCAATAATTACTAATTAATAATGTGGGAGTTCTGTTTAATCTTTTGCCCCAAGGCTTTGCAAATTTCTGACAACAGGAACTAGAAGGTAGGAGATAAATTGTCCTCTCTGTGCTTAGCAGCAGCAGATCCAAACCTCCCTGGAAGCGAGCCAGTGGGGGCTGAGAGATGGGACACACTTGGATGGATCAGTGGCTGAGATCACTTGGAAAGGTCTCTGTTCTCCTCCACTAGTTTTTTTTCAGTCCCTCTACTCTTAGGCTGCCTTCTTGCCCCTACTACTATCACACTAACCATTATGTCTGTAACATTGGTGATGGGTCACGGCAGCTGTAAAGTGCAGACACACTAGAGATGTTTTCATTAACAAGTTCAGACACTGACAACAGTGAGGCTGTATCGGCTCGGGCTGCACACGGAATCCCAAAATATCCATGCTGCCACAGTACCAACAGCAGTGAAGATACTGGATATGCAACAGCAGTGGTCCCACTGTGCTTTGAGTTTTGCTGTCCTGTCAGAATGAATTGCTTTGCTTATTTCTATAAAACACATAAACATCTCTTCTCTCTCCTAGCACCTCTTCCCCCCCAGCCCTCCCCAAGCCTGGGATGCTGTCCATAAATGACTGAAAAAGAGACAGAGTGTCTACTCTTTGTAAAGGAAAATCATGTCTTGCCTCATATTTATTCCTAGTTGCATCAGTTACAGTGAAATAAAGCTAAAACCATGTAGCAACTAGCTAAATCTAAGTACAAACACCCTCCAACAACATCACCGTTTCTGGGAGGCATTAGCCCAACATTCTAAATCACGAACACTACGCAGAAAGCAGTGCACGAATATTTGAAGAAATTTTCAACTATCTCAGAATCTTGTACTTCTCTGTTTACTCTTGGCTGGCCGTATGATTTCAAATCACATTTTCTTCAGTGGGTGCCCTAAATATAAATGCTCTTAACCATCATTTAAGTTTGTTCAAATAACCCAGATGCAAGAAAACGATACAGCTGAAGAGTATGTTGCAAAAAAAAAAAAGAACAGAAATCTAAGTTGGTTAGGAGAAATTTACTCATAAAGAGGGTAATTAATTATCATCTAAGAAGGAGTCCCAATACAGAAACAGAAAGTGTAGTCAGTGGAGTTTTACGTTAAGCATAGCTAAGCAGGTACTTAGACAGCAGAATATACAGCATCAGAAAGTAATAGGTGAATTGTGCACGACTGATTTGCATAACTTCTCCGCTCTGAAATGCTCTGTTTCATAGATACAGAAAGGAACATCTGAGCCATAGTGGATCTTGTCTGTTGTGACTGGGGGCATGCAACACTCTTCTAGCCCCATTTCGAGGCTCATTGGGACTTTTGCACACAAGGCATTGTAACTTTGCCGAACAATGTTGCTTAGTTTTATTTATCCAGAAAAAAATTGTTTTCCTAGTGAAAATAAATTTTAAAAAGAGGAAGCAAATTGGATTATGTATTTCTGTTTAAAAAAAAGAGAGAATGAAAATTAATGATGTACATGTGGAAGGAAACAAGCAGTGGTTAAGATTTTCTGATCACAACATCATTGGTGCTGAACAAGGAACGTAAAGACTATTAAAGAAATACTAGAATAACAGCCCTTATTCCCTCTCGGCAGCACTGCAAATATACCCCCAGGAATTCAGTGGTAAAATAGAGAAAACTGAACATGCGTGACAGCCAGCCAGAGTATAATGAAACACAAAAATGAAGCACAATACAAAAGGCTTGAAAGGGCTCAAGTTGTGAAAACACCGAGGAAAGAGTAAGTGTGTGAGGGATATGTGAACCAGAGCAAGTGCAAAACAGGAACAGGATTTTGGGTGAGTGAGGCTGAATGTTATAGAGGGCAATCAAGCATAAATGTGAAAGAAAAAGCAGGAGTACAAACAAGCAGGGAAGCAAGCAATAGAGCATGGTAGAGTGATAGGCTGTGATGCAGTTAGAGATGGCAAAAGTAGGAAAGTCAGATAGAAAGGAGTTTTAATGAGGAATTTCCTGTTTTTTTGCTTTTAGTTTCATCATTTATCAGAAGAGAGACTGTTACATGAAAACAGACCAGCAATCAATGTAAGAAAGAAACAGTAACTACTAGGAACTCTTAATAAACAAGACATTTGGAAATTTCCTTCAGTTTTGTCCACCAAGCTGAGGTGGTCAGAAAGACTATGCAGCGTGTCCTTTGGGAAACAGCAAACTGGAAGAAAGGGGAGCAAATAACTTCACAAGTGCGGCTGAGCGTTTAAATGTTTTCTCCCTTACGTGATGAACTGCTCTTGTCACAGTCTCCTGTGAAGCCAAACGTACGTATAGTTCCACAATAAAAAGTCTTCAGCAAGGAATTAGGGGCAGAGAACTCAGCAACTACAGACATTAGGCACAACTATCTGTAAGAGATGGCTAAATAAAAGTTCCACTGCACAGCTGTAGTTACATAAAAATATGAAAGCAGGAAATACTGCTCCATTCACATAAAGGAAACTTGAAAAAAACACAGGTATTCAAATACTTCTCTGGATAACAACAGTTACAGTGATCAAATTACTCTGCTTATCCTAGTAACAGCCTTGATGGATCTCCTACACTCTTTCTTCCTATCTAGACTACAGGATTCTTTTTTTTAATTTAGTTTGCTTTTCAAGAGTTTCAATAAAATCTCCACCTGTGTAAAATGTCAAGTAGAAGAAAGAGCGAGCTATTTAATTTTGTGTGGTTAATGATAGAGAAACTGTTTGTTTGGGTTTTTTGAAGACAACTTCAAGTTTATTAGCGTGTAACAGTATTAAAGCCAAAAGGTTGGATGGCTTCCTTGTGAACATTCAAACTCCGAAAAGGACTGATTTCATTTAACCTTTCTGCAGTCTTCAACAGTCTTCTACAGATTCAATTTGTCATATTCATGTCAATCTTGAAAAAATACAATAAAGGATTCCTATAGATTCATTTATATCTTGAAGGTTATTGAAGGTCTGTGTGCTGAACCAATAACTAATTTCTGCTTATCTCGTTTCAAAGTTGGATCTCATGGACTAAATTAATCAACAGCTTTTTAAAAAACAACATACAGAATATATTATAAAAAATAAGGAAAGAGATAATTGATTTTTTTTTAACCCCAGTTTTAAATGGGAGTGACCTTTTCTTTCAAAGACAACTGGGCGAACAGGAAGACGTCTTTGTATTTCACACATACATACTTACACATACTTTTATAAATGCTTCTTTATCTTCAATTATTGTTTCATCAATTTGGTTTAGAAACAGACTAGTTCCAGCAACTAGAAATACCCAAAACACAACCTGCACTACAAAAGAATAATTTTTTTCCCAGCAACAATAGTTGTCCATCAAAATGTTGCTAGTAATTCTGTTGATATTCAGTTCAGAATAGTTTCCAACTCTTTCTCCTACACATGGAATAGCTTTGCTGTGCTAAAAAAAAAAAATCATTTGATGAGCAGCAGAAAAAGCATATGAAAAGGAAGGTGAGTCCAAACCAAAGCTGATTCCATCTAATCACTTGCATACATAATATAAAGTTACACTTTGAAGAGACTACCTTCTCTTTCTGTTGAAGATCTATAGATTTGAACAACATAATTTTAGTACCATGAGTGCAAAAAACATGCAAGAAAAGATTGGCCTGGCTCTAGGCTTTAGAGCCACTTGACTTGAATAAGCACCAAAACATATGGAAACTACACCAGTGGACAGGTAACCTCTATCTGATAAATGCAATTTGGGACAAATAGGACACAATGCAATTCCACCTATGAAAAAGCTGTATGCACTATGTGAGAGACCCAGTTACCCACACCATGTTCAGTCACTATGACTGCACTGGGTTTGGGTGTGCTATGGAAAGAGAACATAGCCACTTATTAACAATCCCACTGCATTTTTTGCAGGACTGGGGCAATTTGCCCCTGTGTTATGGTCAAATAGAAATATAATAACTATACTCTTCTTTAAAATTCCCCTGTGTCAGTGTGTTAGTCCTCATATCCTCACCTTTCCTCTTGTGCAATGCTTCCAAGGGGCTCTTTACTTTTGATAATGATGGACACTAACTCCGCACAAATAAAGTCATTGGGAGCTACAGGTTCTCAGCATCTCTCAGGATGAAGTCTGTATTTTGCAGAACACTTCTGTATCCTTCAGGACAGGAAGTACAGCAGGAGGAAAATAAATGTGCCAGGCAAAGAAATAACAGGTGGATTAGAGCTTTTTCAATACATGCTGTGCGTTTCTTTACAGATTGCATGCCCTGAACCACACACTTTGAAAGAAAGCCACTTTCCCACACAAGTGCTTTGAGTAGTTCAGGTTACACAGAGAGATTGTCACTCAAAAGAAGACTTACAAGCAGCGTTCCCGAAGCTTAAAAGCATTCCTTTTTCTCCAACAACACTTCTTTTCCTTTGCCTAAAAAGGTTGGTGTCACTAATTAGTCCCCAACGCTCAACTGTAGTAACAATAATATTACCTAGCCTATATAGTGTTTTTCATCAGTAGATCAAAATGTACTTAGTAAAGAAGGCAAGTGTCATTACCTCAGCAAGTAATACCCACTAAATAATCAGCTCTGCTGCTTTAATCCTTAAAAATAGTGTTTTAAAACCATGAAGAAGCCAAAATATAATCTCCCAATAATACACCTTCTCTAGCAAAGGAGATTATTGCCTGTTCAGTGGAACCCAAGAGAGTTCCATGAAGCAAAAAGGGAATATATTTGCAAAGATACCACATAGGATTAGAAGGGACCTTTTCAGTTATTGAACTAAGGCCCAGTTGTCCTGTGTTAATGCATCATATAAGCCCTTTCTTAAACAGCTCAAGTTTTGCCTTAGAACTAGTGAGACCTTCTTGCATTTCATTAATCCCACTGAGAGGCTGTGCCAGAAGTGTACTGATCTGATGAACAGATATTTTCCTCCAATTTCCACCCTAAATGTATTGTTGATCTGATAAAAAACATTTGTCTTGGTATTAAAAATATCTGTTCATCTGAAAAGCTCTGTCCTGTCTTGTGTATTTAGAAAGCTCTCAATTTGGTAAAGGAATGGAAAAATACAATTAAGTCTCCCATTCTAGTAACTACCAAGGTCTCTCAAATATATATTATATATATATAGTATACATTCTCTGTAGCTATGGACATACATACATTACCTACTACCTTCCAGTGTCAAATTCAGCTTTCCAAGGAATATTTACTAAAAGTTCAAGATGTAGTTTCAGAGCAGTGACAATCACCTAAGAGTACACTATACTGTAATAAGATTCTTCTTTCCCAAGGTGCCTTTCTTTACACTTACAAACAATGAACTTCATTTGCCATTGTATTGTCCTGCTTTAAAAAAATCTTGCGGTGGAGATTCCACAACTCTTGTTTGCAATCTATTAAGACACCTCATACTCCTTATGTTTAAAGCTGTTTTTTTTCCTGTGAAACTCTACCTAAATCTCCCATTGCTGTAAGTTAAGGCTGTAACTTGTTATGTTCAGACCAAATCCATTTTTGTATGTCATGAAAAGTCTAGTTGGCTTGCTGCATTGAATACAAATGTGCAGTCCTCATCTTCCTGAGAATTTCACTATTTATCAACCTTTCTCTCTTTAAACAGCCCGGGAAGAGGTTTGACCTTCCACCATATGCTTTAGGACAGTACTAAGATACACTTCTTTCTTAGCAAACATCTTCAGAAATAATACTTCAAACGTCTCGCATTACTGCATTTGTGAAGTTCTGATCTTTTTTACCCTATTTTTGCTATCTGAAGAAGCAGTAAAGACCTCCTCATATACTTTTTTCTCCTGTATCCTTGGCTGACAACTCCATCAACTTGGAAACAATAGTCTACTGTTTCCTTTGGAGACAAATGATCAATAGTATTAAGTAGGAATGTGGTTTTGCCTGTATTCTGGATTCTCACAGCCATTATCTCTTGTTCAAGTTCAGCTAGCCATCTTGAAATAATGACAGTGCTGACTCAGTTCAGTCTCAACTTTTCTTCCTTTTCTTCAGTTTCAGTATCCAGAATTTTACCTGTCCTTTTATAGGCTGTGCAGCCAAACTATGATAAAAGCACCAGGACCTTGGTGCAATATTTCTAACCAGTATCCAAACAACATAATAGCTTCCTACTCCTTGTAATTTACTGGTGGATATGTAAGGTAAACATTTAGTTATAAAAATATAACAGTCTGTTTAAATATGCAAATGTTTTCCCAAACAATTTGGTTCCAAGGGCAACACCTTACCCTTAAAGGACATGGCATGCCTCATCCTCCTGTGTACACCAGATATTTTCATAGATTGCAGTCCAGTATGCTCTAAACATTTTTCCCCAAAAAATACCATTATGCTTTGCTTCACATTGATAATATTACTTTAGAACTAGCCCCCTTGAGCCAACCTGCAAAATAAATCATCATTTTAATTAAAACAAAACCAGTACTAATTGTTGTAGGTTTGTTGGGGGAGGGGGTTCTGCCCTTTCTTTAGTGGTAGCAGTTGCAATGGGTAATACCAATTTTTTTCTAAGCTAATGTCATTTCGTCATATTTACTGCTCTATTGTGTTTTCAGTCCCTGAGGTGGAAAAGTGGCTATTGATAGCAAAAAAGTTCTTTTTAAAAGGCCATTTTTAATAAAGCTCAGGAAGGTTCCACGACTAGAAAACAGAGGCCTGCTGCAGTTGCAAGGCTCATCCCAAGTGAGCAGCGTAGATAGAGGGCTTTCTGGAAGCTAAAAAAAAAAAAAAAACCAAACCAAAAAAAAACAGTGGTGATACAAGACTCTTGCTGGCAAGAGGAAATAAATCAATCCCTCCAGTACAGCAAAGTATCGGGCTGGGGCGTTGTCTTTTCTGCAGATTTTAAAAAGTAATGACTGGTCCTGTGTTAAAAGTTCTTGGGTGCTCAACCTGAGCCTCTTCAAACTTGAAGGGGCCTCATTTTTAAGCAGGAGAAACATTGACTCAAAATCAGGCATCCAGAGCTGGTAAAGAAAGCACATTAGCATCCACAATTACGCACTGCTTAAAATTTTACTTAAGTGCTTTCACAGCATGAGCTGTACAAATTAATCAGCTACATCACTGTTCAACCAACAAATTAACTACCTAATAAATTAGGTCTATCTGACACATGCAGAAGACTAACCATTTTGCTTTCAGCTCCCTGTGTTGCCTTGTCTTAGTCTGATCTGTTCTCTGACTTACAAAATTGTAATGTGCTGCTCCAAATGGAGAGTTGCTGCTTTTAAAACTACTTAGAAGCTGGTAAACCACCCCCCCCCCCCCCGAAGCCCCAAACAGGTGGGATATGCAAATTGCACATTAACACCTATACAGACAGTACTTCACTGCCTTACTGTAGTTAACAGGTGACAGGAGTAGCATTATTTCAGAAAACAATTTTGTTACCTTTAAGGCTTCTCTATAAGCTAAGCTTGTACCAGTCTAAGACGACATGCCATTTTAAACAACTATTGCTATGTCAACTAGTATAATATCCCACACGACTGCTTTTACTGGTACATATGTAGTTTTGGAAGCTGTTTTAACTGTTCTGGCAAAAGCCATTCCTACACTGCAATAACGCTATCTATGACAATGACATAGACCAGTATAATTGCATTGGTGTAATTTATCAAGTTTTCTATGTGGATTCTTTCTTATCATCTCCCGATTCAGTGTGCTCCATAGCCATATTGCACCACAAATCTAACCAAACTTCTGGGGCACAAATAAATAAATGTGTATAATTAGGAGATGGGGACAGGGAAGATATGACATTTTTGAAGGGAACAGGTAATGAGTCACATAGCAAAACAACAATTCCCATAGTTTTCAGTATCTTGATTTAATCCACCTTCCTCCTGAATACAATAAAAACCACAAGTCCCTGAACTAGCTTTGTTCAAGGAAGAATTTTATTCTCTCCATCTCCTGACAGTGGTCTTCAATTAAAGCCTGCAATGATGAAAATCCCTGAGATTGACGGAGGAAATAAAAGAAGAGAAACCACTGAAATGCATCTTCAGAAGCAGATTATTAAATGTCCCACAGACATCGGTGCGAGTGACAGCTGCCAGAGCTTAGTGGAAAAAGAGAAGCAGAAAATTAAACTTCTCATTGGGCCTGATAATGATTAATATCTCTTCTCTGATGAGCTGAAACTGCTTAATCTTTGTTATTAATAACAAATCACTGAGGTGCAAGTATGGTAGCTGAAGAGAAAGGGGGCATATGAGAATGTTTAAAGTTGAGGAGAGGGGAAAAAGACTAAAAATAACTGAGGTACTTTTTGCGCTTAAATCTCCTAAAGCAAGAAACTCAGACTGAAGCTGAGAGTCACCATCAGTGGCTCTGAAGTCAGGTTACTATGAGGCAGCTCTTGGGCAAACAGTCGTACAATTTAAAGGAGATAAATAGTAGATTTCAATCCTTTAGTTAAAGGTGTTTGCATTCTACAGGAAGACTACTTAATTCATCACATCTCCATTGAAGTGTACGTGAACAAGCAACTAATACCTTCACCCAGCTCAAATACATCAGATAATTGTTATTTTCAGATTTACTTACCTCTGTGTATATTGGCAAAGCTTTAAAGAGAGTTAGCTGGAGTTACTTGGAAACCAGTAATTATGTGTAGCTGTGCAGACAGATTTTTATACTTGGTTCCTACAAGAATATTCTACAAAACGTAACCTCTCTGTTGAGATTTTTGCCTTAAACCCTTGGGTTTGTAGTGCACTGAAGCAAGAGGTGAAATAGCTACATCCATTATACTTAATACTCCTAGAAAACATTCTGTGTGTATTACATTTCCAGACCAAAAGAAACCTCTGTTAAAGTCAGTGTAGATCACTTGAGAGATGCATTATAACAGTTTGATTAGTAGAGAAAAAAAGCAGACTTTTATAGCACCCATTCATCTGAAAACATTATTCGTGCTGAAGTTAACAAGCAAAATCACGGAGTTAGGTTAAATTAAATCCAATGACAAGCAGGAAATTTACTGATTGTGAAATATTAAAGCCGTGGTATTAGTTCAATACGATTCTAGAATACTGAATGCCTTAATGCTATGAAAAAAAAATGGAAGTCTTCCATTTCTTAATGCTGTAAAGCTAACTTGTAAACACTGTGACTTTATGTTTTATTTGGAGAATTGAGATTATAAGACTGATAAAATACAAGTTTATAAGCATTGATCTCGTGAATAATTGGTTAAATTTAATAAACTTAAATTTAATAAACATTCTTAACTTGCAGCTGCAACTGTGTTTGATTTGATCCTTTCTGAACACCTATTTTTCACAACTGAAAAGGTACAGTAACCTGGAGCTCAAAACCAAGAATCTGCTTGCGAAATCAGTTTTTCTGGACTTGGATGACAACTGATCATCCTGATAACTAGTTCCTATTAGCTATGATAAAGTTAGTAATTATCCTATAAATTTATCTCTTTTTTTTAAACAGCTTTATGTTTTGGCAGCTGTAGCACTGTGGCAGTCTCATCTACAGTTCTCAAGATGACCTTTCTTGCAAAGCACTTTATGTACTGCAATATCTCATAGTCATGACTGATTGCTTATTTTACCTGAAACTGTTAAAGTGATCCTCTTACTATTTTTTGCCTCATCTACTTCTCGTCTTTCACTTCCTACCTTGAAGCCAGAAAAACATGGACAAGGATTAAAGCATGTACTTTTGAACAAAGTGGAATAATTGAGTCAGAGATGTGCTAGAATCCTCCACCAGCTTTAAAATCAAGTTCATAAATCTGGCTAGAAGAAAAGCTTTGGTGGATTGAGAAGGCATGGGTCAGATGCAGGAACTACCAACCAGCATTATTCTACTTTATTATACCTACAATATAACACAGCCTGCACTATGCAAGATATTAGAGATATTGATTGTTAACAGTCCCTCTGACGGTAAAAATCTACAAATCCTCATAAGCCAACAAAATATCAGTAACTATTCTGTGTGATTTTTGAGAGAATCTACAAACTTGTCTGGCAGTTCCATTTTGAAACACAAATTAAACAAAAGACTGCTGCAAGTACTCTAGGAGAGATGTACTGACATGTAAGGAAGGAAAGATAAATGATAAAATATGAAAAAAAAACACAATTACTTTTGGAACTTTTTTTTTTTTTACTCAATCACACAGTAAACAGGTAGCTCTTTCATGTTTTTTCTTCCAGCAATTTCTTCAAGCCCTTTCAAGCATATAAGAATATTTCTATCTTATTAGCTATGGCTTTATTTCAGCTCCAGAAATAATCTTCTATATATTACATGAATGCTACGCAACGTTCTTTGAAATTAAACTACACCATGACAACCTCAATGACGTGTCTAGAGAGCCGAACAAAGATGCTATTGTAGCACCAATGGCTGTAGATGTACTGGTTTTAATCTACTTAGGAAGAAAAACAATCACTTTGAAGATTTAGGGGTCCAGGCTTCACTGCCTAGAAAACAGTGTACAAACTGACCAGGCTTCTTCTGCTTCTCATAGTGGCCTATCTCTACCCCTAACGGTACCTATGCGACCTCAATTACAGCCAACACAAGCAGGTCTGACTGTACTGCAATCACACTTTGAGTTTATTTTGTAGATACACATCTTGGGTTTTCCAATTCAGGAACTTAATGTGTCAAAATTCAGTCTTGTAAGCTACTCCAGGTGTCCAAAAGTGTATCTTGGTGATGGTGATTTCACTGGGCATCTACAGAAGTTCAGGAATCAGTATGCAGAGAGTAGATCATGCATCTCTCTTTAAGAATAGGTATAGACTTGTTACAAGCTCACTGGAAAAGCATGTCATTATGAAACACTGTAGACAGTAAAATATTTTAAATAGGCCCGTAAGTTGTTATCTTTAATATTTTTTTAAAAGTAAATTTACCAAATAGAAGCACATTCTGGACTGTTAATTTAACTTAGGAAAATATGATCAATCCAACATTTTTTGTAATTTTAACTTCACTACTTTCAGTTCTCTCCCATAATTACTGATCTCTGCAAACTCTGACATTTAGCAATTTAAAAGCTGAACAGAATTATACAGGGAAAAAAAAAAAGGTTTAACACCTTGATGTTTACATCCTGGACTTTGAGTAATGTTTCACAGAACTATGGGGAAGTTCATGAACAGTCATGCTATAGGTTAGAAAAAATGATTACAGGAAGATAGCTCAAATGGCTTGAGCACTGTTAAATTGGAAAAGAATCTCAGGCTAGAAACATATTGTTCTCCAGTTCATCAAGATTTCCTCCTATTGTTGGTATCTACAAAGTTGAGTGAACCAAGATGACTGCTGTCAGCCCGTGTTTTTGAAGTTAGCTCTGCATTTCACTCAACTCTCCAAGGATATCTAGATACATTAAATAAAATCTCTTAGATTCAAGTCTCAAGATAAGAATTGCAGAACGCAAAGCAACACAAGAGAGGTAGAACTTCAAGGGAGGGAAGTAACTACTCAACTATTCAACGGTTGTAATGACTGAAAAATGTTTGAAAAGGGTAGAGGGATTTAAAGACATGTGCTGAAGATACTGGTATTCTTTTAAGCTAAGCGTACCTAAAACACATCCATCCAATATCAGGATATTAACTTTCACACTCAGTTGCTTTTCTTAAATCATGCCAGAGCATTATTTGCAGAACATAAGAATGATCACACATGATCTGTGAAGCACTTCTTCGAATTTATTTTTAACTTGACTCGTTCGCCTTCTGGTATCATGCACATTTAAATAAATATTGGATTAAAAGTTTCAAAAGTACTGGAAGACACTACAGATGCAATTTGCTGTCTAACAAGAAAGCATCTGATTTCAAGCTTTTTCCTCTTCTGAAAAATCCTACTAATTTTAAACATAAAATCTCTACAAAAATCACATATTGTAATGTAATTGTTCCAACTTAACTGAAACATTCACCAGAATGAAGATATTAAATTTTCATTTCAATCTTTTAAAATATTTATATTTCAGGTATTTTTTTCATCCTGTACATATGCATTTGTTGACCTGCTTGCCTGTTTGCCCCCAAAGTTCATTGGCTAATTTCAAATTACTTTGTTAGAGGGAAAGAAGTCTGAGGTAACGAAGCTTCTACAATTGTCAGGAACACACAGAGGGAGATGAGAGATGCTATACATTTTACCATTGAGAAATACACTGCAGCACAAGTTCAAGATTTATTTAGATACCAGGAGACCCATATGGGAGCTAGATTTTACAAATGGCCTAATTGCGGGGAAAGCAACTTCAACATCAATCACAAGTCAGGCTACATTAGTTCCAGCACTCAAAGAAGGTCTGGTGTACTTACAAACTACACATTTCAAAAAGCCAAGTGCTCCTTCTTAGGGGGTTGGCTTTTTTAAAGCAATGAGACATTTGAACTCATCTTGCTTTTCTGTTTTTCTACAGAAAAACACTTTTTGACTATGAAGTTAGCAAGTACCTATCTTTTAAGCAGAGAAAGAGGAATAATCAGGAAATAGCTCTCCTACTGCTAGTCTTCCATGCAGCCCTAACAGAATTTAGGCATCCGGATGTACCTTCTAGTTGTAAGGAATTTGTTCACCTTTGTGTAATTCAACTTTTATGGACTGCTTTTCTCCCAAAAGTTTCCTCAAAGAATGAGGAAGACAAAGATGAAACAAAAATCTTGAGAAATCTCCCAGAATATACTCAGTGTAAACTGCTGTTCCAAAGAAGCTGGCAACTTACTCTTGCTCAGAGAATTTCTTTTCATTTTGATCTTTATGCTTTTGCCAGAAATTACAAACTAAGAGCCTACTAGAAAAAGAAAGCCAAGACAAAACTGGTAGGCATGTGTTCAGAAACACAAAAAATTCCATCCCATCAGAGATGTATAGAGAGGAAAGAAGGTAAGCCTACAGCTTACTCTACTTTTACGAAAGAATAAGCCTGTACTTAAAAAAAAAAGTGTCAAAAGAGAACATGTGCACCCCGTACTGGAATTCAAAAGAGCAATGTGGACTTGCTTTCATTTGGCACAACACACTGACAAAAGAAGTGGCCGTTTCGAGATTCATAGCATTTCCTGAGATGATAACATACTCTTTGAAGGATGTGCATTCCTGGCAAGCTAATAAGAAATAGCACTGACATCAGCATTTAGGTATTGAGCTATTTGGTGGACTCTATTAGTTAAGGATAAAATTGTATTACAGGATCATAAATGTTTAGTTTAATTGAAAGAGTGGTTGAGAAGAAAAACAAAACATGGTCCTCACTAACTTCACAGTTTGACGCTCTAAATCTTCTCATGACCATGTTGTATTTTGGATCACATTCTTTGTCTAAGGCCATTCGCGTTTTGCCACAGAAACTACTTCAAAATTCCAGTCACTGCTCACAAGCAGACTTTTTCTTTATATAATGGAGAGTAAAACTCTGGTTTTTCATATTCACTTGTTAATTTTATTTTCTTGGCTGATGGACAGCTATGGGTTCTGATGTCTGGAAGATGAAATCTAATTGTGGGGAATCCGACTTGCAAGCTAAAGATGATGAAAACCAGACTCAGCTTTCACAGCAGGGATCTGGTCAACAGCATACTTCAACAAAACTTTGTCAGTACTCTGTATATCCAAATCACAAGGGTTTCATAGAAAGACAAGTTTTCCAGGATAAAGCAACAAAGCTTGGGTTAAGCCTGAGGTCTTAACTATCATGACTGATTTTATTCTTGCAAGAACCCCAACTAAAAACTGCAGACATACTTAAGCAGGCATCTTGATTGCAGCTGAGATAGAGGTGCTTAAGTCACAATTCTCAGCATATGTCCTAAAAACATAACAGGAGTGGAGTAAACCACCACCATTTACTCCAGAATGGAAATGTACACAGAAATAACTTTTATGAAGGGGTTGATATGAAGGCAATCTTAACTAAAACACATCTCCTGTAAACCTGTTGAGGCATCCATAACAGTAACTTCCTTATTATATGCAGAGACATCCTTTCAGAACTTCTTTTCTCAGAACTTTATTAAAAGGACAGGATCAATACGGAGGTTGAAACTTCTAAAGCTTCTACTTTAAATGGACACTGGATTGTTTTCTTGTTTAATCCTGTTGAGACACACAGCAGATAAAATTCCAGCAAACTGAGTGAATCGCAACGAAAAAAGCAATTTCAGACTTTGCCCCTTTCTGATTACGTTGTCTGCGAAGGGATTATTTTCTGATGTTTCTTCATCAGTTGCAAACGTCTGATAGACATTTTAGCAATTAATTATTTGTTTGCCTCTTCCTACGAGCAACTTATTGCAAGCATTAAAAATTCAGGCAGTTTTCATCACGCACATAGATCATGTGATAAACTTTTGGCACTTAACTGGATAAAGCTGAACTCCCAGAATCATTTTTCTGATTCAAGTATGCACAAATATGATTTCAAAATCTGCTTCCCATGAATATTAAAACTGGATAGTCATTGTTTCTGTAGACAGTCTTCCCAATTAACATACTCACTAGAACATTTATGGAAAGCATACACAAAAAGAGTGTGAACAGCAAAGTGAATCCATTTAAATACTAAGATGAATATTTGCAGCCTTCCTTCATTTCACTTTATTGTACTTTATGAGGTGTTTGCCCAACTCTGGTTTCCATCATGTCTCTACAGATTACTTGGACTAAAACGTACTGTCAGAGAACGATAGTCGCCCAATACTGGAGTGAAAAGCAGACGATCTAGAAAAGCAAGTCCCAGGGAAGAAGGCAGGCTCTGCTTTTAAAATGTTACCTTTGCAGTTCAGAAAAAAGTCAGCTTCCTGCTGTCTCACAGACTCTCTGCATGATGTCACACAACTTCTCAAGTCTTCACCTTAAGGTTACATTCCTGACTCTTCCTTTCCTGTGAAATATGTTCTATGCAGGAGCCCTACACACTCACTTTAGGGCTTTGAACATCAAGTGGAGCCACCATGCAGAAACTGTTAACTCAACTGTATTTCCATCCTGTCAAAATGGAGGTGACTGTGAATCTGCTGAGGCCACAAAGCCACAGTGGACAATTTTTTGAGGAATCTGTAATCTAGAGAGCATTAGACAAATTAGAATTCCAAGTCTCCATTTTACATGATTTTCATGGTAAAGAGGATGGGAAACTGCTGCATATAGCTTGGAAAATGATGCTATTTCTGGAGCTACTGTTGGTTAGTGAAATTGCTATTTTCTTTCTAATGAAAATTCATCATACATTATTTGATTATTTCTTCATCCTTGTTTTAAATGCACTCCACCCTTCCTATTCTATTACCTTGCCTTTTGAATGTAATTTAAGAATGTTGGAACAATTAGCTTCTTCATTCAAAGTAACTGATAACTGAAATTATGCTGTACTCGTGCGTTATTAAAAACAACAACAGTAACCAGGTACGTTCAAATGCCATACAATATTCAAAATCCTCTTTAATATTCCAGTTCATAACATTAAGAGACATTTATACATGATTAATGAGGCTTTTAGTAGCTGTTGCTGTCACAGTTTGGGTAATGCCACCTTCAATGAATATTCCAGGGGAACAGTCTTACTGGCAGTGCCTGAGTGACAGCTGTGAAGTAGCAACCTGCAAAGTACTTTCTGACAAGAGAAACAAAACCCAAAATAAAACAAAGTTCTGTTCTAAAGAATTGCAAACTATTTAAAAAGCAGAACATGGGAATTGACTACATTAGGGCATATTTTATATTACAGATTCACTAACAAATAGCTTATAAAGAATTTCTAAATGTGACCCCACTGCCATGCTATGGCAAATAAATATCTTAAGTTCTCAGATACAAACACATGGATGAGTAATGTAATTCCTAATTACATCAAGAACGCCTAATTTTAGGATACAGCATTGCAGATATCTGTACTGAAGAGAGAGATTTGATTCTGGAGCCCTGAAACATACAGACATACAAACAAAAAACTGCAAAAGAATGCGAAAGGAGCAGAACATTTTTTGCTACAACAACTCAGCTAGGTCAACCTTTTTAGCTCAGTGAAAGAAAGACCGAGAGGTGATTTGACTACTATATGTAAGTACCTTCAAATGGAAACACACCCAGGCCTGATAGGGGAATAATTAGCATGAATTCACCAAGGGTAAGTCATGCTTGACCAACCTGACTACCTTCTGTGATTAAATGACTAGATCTGTGAATAAGGGATGACCAGTAAACGTGGAATCCTGTGAATTTAGCACAGCTTTCAATACGGTCTCCCATAGCATCCTTGTATCCAAGTTGGGATGCTACAGCCTATATAGGTGGATTACTAGATGGGTGAAAAACTATCTATCTATCTGGAATGTTGGGCTCAAAGAGTGATGGTTACCCATTTGTGCTCTGCCTGGAAGTCAGTTACACATGAAATTCCTCAGTGTCTGTTCTGCGCTCAGTCCTTTTCCGTTTTTTTATCAATGACTCGAAGGAGAAATCAAAGTTCACCTGTATCAAGACTGCAAATGACACCAACCCTGGTGGTTACCGTCAATAAACTCACAAGTAAGGGTGACAAGCAGGGGGACCTAGACAGACTGCAGGAATGAACAATGCAAAGCCCCGTACCTGGGAAGGACTAACCCTCTTATAATGGCACAGGCTGTGGACTAGTCCTTCTGTGAAGGAGCTGTACTCCTGGTGGACAGAACATTAAATATGAGCCATCAGCATGCCTGGACAGCAATGAAGGCCAATGGCATCCTGGGCTGTATCAACAGGAATACAGCAAATGGACTGAGGGACCATTCCCCTTTACTTAGTACTTATTAGACCACATCTGGAACACTGTGTCCAGTCTGGGGTCCTAAATATAAGAACAACATTGATGAAGTTCAATGTAGGGCTATCAAGTTGTATGGGGGCTGAAGTGCTTGCCCTGGACTTGTTCAGCCTGGAGAAGAGAAGGCTCTGTGGGACTTATCAGCAGCCCCGTACTACCCACAAGCAAGTTGCAAGAAGCCAGAGACAGGTCCTTCACAGCAATATATGGTGAGGGAATGAGAGACATCAGACAAATTGAAGCAAAAGAGGATCAAACTAGATAGATATAAGGAGAAACTCTTCCACCTAAGGACAGTCAAGCAGTGGCAAAAATTGCCCACAGAGATCATGTAGTCTCTATCACAGAATCATAGAATGGTTTGGCTTGGAAGGGACTTTAAAGATCATCTAGTTCCAAACTGCCTTATTCAGCTCCAGCACCTCTTCTAATGTGACAAATCTTTCCTCTCAGACTACTGAGCGGTGAAGCAGAGGTTTTCCTTTGTTTTCCCCTTTGAAGTTTTCAAGACAACTGAATAAAGGACTAAGAAATCTTGCCTGACCCAAAAGCACACCCTGATTTGAGCGGGAGTTTAACCAGAGAACTCCTGAGGCCCCTTCCACCCTGAACAATTAAGTGAATTTACAAAGATACCACGTACTGAAAATTTCTTTAACTTACTGGAGAAAGTCTAACAAGAACCACTTACTTGAATCTAAAACCAGATCAACTGAAAAGAAAACATCTAGCACTGCCTGTGATTAACCAAAGAAACTAGTGCTGGAAGACAGAGAAGACTCTCCACTCCTGCTGGTTTCAAATGAAGGCACAATGTTGTTGTGGGACATTTTTTACTCAAGTATACACAGAGAGCTTAAAACGTAAGTAAATTGTGTGAAGTACAGAATAAGAAGTCAGATAAAATGACAAAATGGCTTTAACTCTCTGTCCATAATACCTACTAGTTAAGGAAAAAGCTAGCTATTATTCAGTTAAATATTTTAACAGATCTTAGTTTTTAACCAACAAAGATTAAATCATGCCACATTCAAAAATTAAAAAAAACCACAGATACAGAAAAATAACAGAAAGAGTTACTAACTTTCCATAATTTCCAGTCCTTTTCCAGTGCAAGGATTCTTAATAGGTCATGGGCTTTGCTACCTGGTTTGCATTTCAGATTAATTTACACTGAGAGCTTTAAGTCACTTCAAATACCATGTAGCAGCAAATTTCAAGATTTGTATTGAGCTCTCTGTAAAAACAAAGGATTCTACATGCACAGGAATTTAAAGTAGCATGTCATTATTGATTGTGGACACAATTAAAATATTTGTTATGATAACGCAGCATAATATTCTTCTAAAAGCAAAAAGGTGAGGTCTGTATTTGCTCAGCTTTTAAAAATCAAACAAATCAGCACTGTTCTGCCTGCCAGATCATTAGTTTTCAAGTATGCAGCAATGTTTCCAATTTAACACGAATCCCATAAGTGTTTCACACTAGAATGAGCTCACAGAGTTACCGCCCATTAAGGCGGAATTCTAAGTAACCAAATAAATTTGCATAAGCAAATATTTGTACCTGGCATGTAACTAATTCAGATATGTATGTAATACACACTGAAAATCTTAACATTTTTTTTTGTAATGTAACTTGGAACCCAATTTTGTTTTGAAACAAAGCACACATTTGTGAGCCAAGGTTACATGAAAGAAGCCTGAAATTTTAAACAATGCATTTTTAAAGTTATCAGACTGTAAACTAGTGTTTGAACAATTTTTTAAAAGGCAGAAGCATCATTCTTCATGCTAAGACAACTACAAAGGCTGAACAGGGTTTTTTACTCTTGCCAAAATAACATACCTATTGCCAAACAAAACGCTCCACCTCAACAAAAAAAAAAAAGAAAAAAGAAAGCTACAAAGTAACAAAAAATAGGAGAGCAGCATCTTCTAACCTCACTTAACTGAAGTATCACTGCTGAACTCCTCTAAGACCAGAAAAAAAGTTCATCAGATGATAGACAATTTAAAAGGCAAAGCAGTGGTTATTCCAAGTTTTATTATAAAAAGTGCTAGTTATATAGCTGCAAATCAATGTAGCTATAAACTTGAGGTTCTCAACCTGAAGAAAGAAGAGGACTGAAAGGTATTTCACCTATAGCAACCCACTGCCACCCAGAGGGTTACGGATTCAAACTAATTTTATATAAAGAGATTTTATATAGATATTCATTGATTTTCTGTGTTCAGACTTCTAGCACAATAAACACAGAGGCAGTGGCCAGAACTAATATTCTTCACACAAAGGCAAGAAAAGAGCTTCTTCATGTGTTTGCAGGTTTGGGCCACGTAGACATTTATCTAAATAAATCAGGAGCCCATAAAACATTTCAGAGTTCTTCGCTGCTACATTTACACCTCATAGAGCAGAGACCCACCACTGCCTGATGTTCCACCAACTAAGTACCACTGTGTGTTCTCTGGTCCAGTGAGCAGCAGCACGCTGGACCACAGGACAAGAAAAAGCCTGCAGTTGAGTGACCATTACCTAGAAGAGCCCACTGTGCAAAGAACCATGCCAGACACACATTCCCCTGACTTGTATTGTACGCTCTTCATGCTCTCGTAGCCAGTTACACTTCCTGCTTCATGTCTCAAAGTCAGACTCAGTGGCCCATGTCATCCGTACATACAAGGTCTAACACACAGGTCCATAAAAACAAGAGTTATGCAAAGAGTGCCCGGAACACACACAGATGCCTTTTAAAAAAAACACTTCTCAACAATATTAAGGGCAGGTTTGAAATTACATCTTAATTAAAATTAAAAGTAAAATCTTCCAGGGCATAGGATAGATCAACCTTTAAAAATTAGAAAACACAGAGAAGAAATTAGTAAGGTGGGGTTTTTTTGTTATTTTTCAGAAGTTCAAAGATGAGAGGAAAATCAAGTAACTGGGGCCAGCAATTACCTCCTCCTCAGCAGTAACAACACAGTAAAGAAGGCCCTTTGTTGAAATCTGCAACTTGGGAATTATTTCCTACGCAAGCCAAACCAGATTTATTTAAATAAAATCAATGATGTTTGATCTGCATTTGTCCACTCTAATATAAATCATTCAACATGCCCTCCCCCAGCCATTATTCCCCTCCTACCTTCAAAACTCCCAGCAAACAGATAAATCCACGTAACGGCTGGGACAAAAAGGACGGTCAGAGAGGCAGCTAGGAATTTCCGTCGCCCTCTGCAGATTCCCAGCATTCTCTCAGGAGTGCAGATTCCCAAACCAGTGCTGTTCCTATGTCGGAAGCAAATAGTCCACAGCCTCCCACATATTACTCCCTGAAAAAGAAAGGAAAAATTGTTGTAACAGCTTATCTTGCTACAGAAAGGTAGACTACACCAGTGTTCCCAAAGAGTTAAAAGAATAAGACTAAAATTAGGGTTACCAGCAAAGCAGTACCCATTTCAACATTATCCATAAATACCTAATAATAAAGCAAGTTTTAGAAGCCAGACTAAGACAGTAAGTCAATAAAACACATCATACCACCTGAACACACACAGATCTAATCTTACAAAGAGACATCACCTTTGTTTGTTTTTTTCACCACCCTTCTAACTCCACAGAAACTCTGTGTTCTTTGATGCCTATGTGTCGTGGTGCCCCTGGGCAGATAAGAGAAAGCCACCCGTATTTCTTCACCTGATCCCAAAGAGCAAAAGTCACGCCAGTGAATCAATGAGCTGGCTGCAGGTGGTGACGCACTCAAGAGAGTGAACTGAAAAATGAAAGGTGAAGTTTGGGGGTAGAGGGATGTTATTAAAACAACTCACTCTGCTAATCAAAAAGCAATGCTGATGAACGTCTACATAAAGGGGCAGAAGAGAAAAACGGGCAAGAAAGCTTCCTTAGTCACAAAAGGGGATATCAGGAGCTTTAGACTGTATGCTGTGAAAAAAGAAGGGGACTCTGGACAGTATCACTGTTTTTATGAGGAAAAAAATAGAAAATTCTGATCTTAATTTGTTTAAAATAATTGCTCTGCATTTCACAGAGGCCACGATGGCAAAATAATCTGATGATTTTTATTCACAGGAAAATGAATACTCCCACATCAGTGTAGACATGCAGGGCATAAAGATAATGTTTCACATCTTTTGCCCTTTTTTTTTTTTTTTGAAAAGGGAGGAAAGGCTATTGTTAGACTAGAGAAGTTGGAGAAGTAAAGGGTGGTATTAAGTCCATGCAAAACTAGTTCAGGTTTTGTGTTGAAGTGCTTATGCTTTCTAATTTTTCAAAAAAGAGTTCGTCTACAAGAATGATAGGGAAAGAAACACAGACTCTGGTAGTACAAGGTGTTTAATAACAGAGCCCTTTGGCTTGTGCTTAGACTAGCACTACAGTGGAAATCAGCAATTAAAGCATTTCTACACTGACATTAACAATGGCTAATGTGTGTCTTGAAAACATATCTGAGCTCTACAACGCCACATATATTGCAGTGGAAGTCCATTCTGAAATCAAACTACAACAAAAAAGAGAACTGGAGACAAGAGAAATAGGTTCTGACAAAGAACTCTGCTGCTGGAGACACCTGGCTGCAGTAATCAGGCAAACTTTCAGCTGTTCCTCAAACATTCAATAGAGCCCACTTCACTACACTACAGTTTAAGAGACATGATAGCACTCCTGACCTCAGAACTGATACAATGGACTACAATTTGTCCAGAGTCAGCACAAAAAGCATTCCATTGTGTCAGCTTTTCAACCCAACGAATGCCTCACCACAGAGATTTTGCACAAAATATGTGGACAGACAGTATTAGCAACTGTGGTATTACAGTCACTGTGTTAGAAACACACATTTGGTAGATAAATTAGGGTGAGCTCTTATTTTTATTCACAGTATTTGGATAACGATTACATTTCATTTACATCATGTAGCTTGTACATCTGAAGATGGTTCTTTACATGTCTACTTGAAAAACACAGATGATTTTCCTGGCTTCTGTGTTTTACATTTGTTATATGTGTGTATATTTTAAAGTCTACAGAATCGCTTACTTTAAGTGGGATTTTATTTTTCCTTTAATGTCGTGGTGCGCACCAATGACATTAATCTGTGTACGGAAAAATAAATATTTGAAAAAAAAAAAACTTACAAGCAGGGTAATTCTCAAATAGCCACATCTTGTAATGCAACGTGCACTGGATACATAGTGCTCCTATCAATGATACCGATAAAACTCACAGGTAGCAAAGTAAGACTCGATGCTACAAGTTTCAGAAATCATGCTGTTACAAGTACACTGATACAAGTTTTGGCGATAATGACACCCAGACTCTGAAGTTTGGGATTATAGTGCTCGTGGTGGATTAATTCATCCTGATGCTGAATATTTAAGAAATAATTCGATTTTTCTTACATATTCTTTTAAATGTATGCAAGCTAAGTCTCTGAAAAGGTCGACATGGAGAATGAAATCCAGCTATTCTGCCCCATGAATGTAAAATACCCTAACATTAAGAAAGTATAAGGAGCAATACTGAACTCCCAATTCAGCTACAAAGGAAAACTAGGAATGTGGCAAATTCAGTTTTCTACAAATTGTCATCATTTAGACAAAACAGGCAAATCATTCTGCACATTTATGACATCTTTTATCTAACTAGAAAGACATTTGGGAAAATCCTAGACAGACAAGTCAGCTTGTGATGGATCACCCTAGGAAACATTGCGATTTTTCTTTTAATGGTGCTTTAAAAGAGAAAAGAGCCATAAACTCTTTTAAAGGAAATTTCTACTGTCTCCCCACCCCCCCAAAGTTGTGAATAGCCTCCTTTGAATCTTAAATACTCATTTTCAGTGTATAAAATCACCAGACCTGCTGAGCATTTTTTTCCAAACTAGACAATGCAACACGTGCAAAACCTACAGAAACAATTGTATAAAAGGTCCACAAATGGTAATGAAGACACTTAGCTTAAAGTAAAAGCTTTGGACTCAATCACGTATTCATTATTGGTTTTACTCATAAAGATTTTTACCTAACATACCATTATCAAATAAATTGAAAGAAGACACTGCAGTTCTTTGATTCGGTTTTCCTTTCAATTCAACAGGTGTCAGACTGGTATCATCATGAAAGGAAAGTGACTGACCATACTGGCTGGAGCAAGGGCTGAGCACAGAATAGGGTAGCGCTGTGCACATTTCTGCCATACGAGCTTGCCATTGCCTTTCAGGCTTCTCCTACCACATCCACTCCTCCTCAAGCCATAGCCCTACTGAATCAGACTGACTAAACCTGTCACCTGACTAAAAGGTCTTAAAAAGCAGTTTCATGGTACAGACTAAAGCTACTTCAGACATGACACTGCCAGCTACATTCATCTTTTCAGCAATATCAAACACCATAAGATGGTTCACTTCATTTACACAAATCCATACAGTGTTCCTCGTGATAGCTTTCAGTCTTAACAGTTGTGCTAACTAAACACCTGTACTCAGAAATAAAGAGCATGAAATATGTTGGAAGAAAAGGAAGGATGAGGAAGTAACTGTCCAATTTAAGCACAGGATCTAGGTGTGATACTCCAACCAAAAAATAGCTGGTGGCTCCTCTTAATCTGTTGCCCAATGTCAGTATTT
The DNA here is from genome assembly GCA_013398225.1 of Steatornis caripensis. Classification (NCBI taxonomy): domain Eukaryota; kingdom Metazoa; phylum Chordata; class Aves; order Caprimulgiformes; family Steatornithidae; genus Steatornis; species Steatornis caripensis. The sequence goes on along the minus strand of VZSC01002774.1, from coordinate 123,430 downwards.
TCAGATACATCTAACCGAGCCACACTGAACATCTACAACTTTAGCCACCCTTATTGGATTTATCCCAAAGCAAGCGAGATCAAAATTAGCCCCAGAGTGAAAGAGAACAGTTGGGAGAGTTTCTGGTAAGTGGTTTGTGCTTTGAAAAATAGTCTTGGCTTCACTCCTCCAGACACAATCAGATTTCCACAGATACAAAGAAGGCACATGCATTTCAGGATATTCTTCTACCTTGGCCTTCAATTTTTAACATATTGAATGTGCTCCAAGAGCATCATATAATTATATTTTAGAAATCTGATGAAATAAGTTATATCCACAAGTTAGCTGTACGTACAACATGCATGTATGTCTTGTCATTAAGTCTGATGCTCTACACTGTACTGTACACTACTGCAGTACACCCAGTTCAAGATTTATAAAACCTACTGCACACGCACAGATCAACAGACATTAATACAGCAACTTCAGGCCAGCTCATCCTTGATTACTGCTAATGGTGATATAAAAGGCTACTAGCTTGGACAATGTCCCTCTGAGGGGTCACAGTGGGAATTAAAATAAATTGGGTTTCTCATCGCAAAGACTGTCTCATGACCTTCTTACAACATGGCAACAGTGAACAGAATGACTTTCGTTACCTTCACTTACGGTCAAATGCTTCAATTAACTACACTACCTTGTCAGAGTGGTTGCTTTGTTTTTCATCAAGGATTACATCCTCATCCAAGTGTGAAGCAGCTCTCAACCAGTATGAGCAGGACATACATTAAAGCATCTAACATAACACTAACCACATTGGTATTCAGTTTTTATTATTTTTTTAATTACAGCATGACAGCTCAACTATGTTGGACGGTCAGCAGGAGTTCAGTGGAACGACGGAAGTAATTATGAAAACAAAAATCAAACACAATTAACTAGATTTAACTGCTCTACTATAAAAGGCTTTTACAACTGCTTCATACATTCCCTTGCATTTGTTACAGTTAATCTTATCCCAGTAATCTTCCATTTCTTTTCAGAACCACTGAAATGAATATATACAGTTAAAGTTCTTTGTACACCAATCCCATGCTTTGGCTTTGCTGCGCTTCTTGAATTGTTGTCTAATTCTTTCTGCTTTTCCACACTTGCAGTCACAGAGTCAATGAACAATTTCTACTGTAAAGCTTTTCCCTTGGCTCCGTGTCAATGTAACATCCGTCCCTTACAAGAGATTTTTCACAGTTTTTTTGCCAGACTCGAAATATAAATAACCTAAAGAAAAAGCAGTATCTTAGCCAGTATTTTTCTGTTTTTCTTTAAAATGTTGCTAATGTGGGGTTATAATGAGTTTACTCCTTGATAGTCAGCTTTTTATCCTGCAGCTTTGCAGTCTCCCAAATATGGAAGCTGGTTGCATGTGGCAGATCTTTTTGTCATATTAAAGTTTGGTACCATAAAGGCAGGGTGTGGAATAAACCCAACATTATGAAATAAAAATGAAAGGATTAAATGGTAAATGTTTATTTAAATAAATATCCCTTTGTTAATACACTCCTCAAGTTCTTAGAACAGAAATAGCATTTTGAAGGAAAATGCCATCTCTTCTCTCATCAACCTCTTCTTCTCCCACATGGAAGAATGTGCTACAGAGACAAATCTAAGGCTCCCTTTGCTCCCAAACTCTGCATTTTCATAGCATTGGAGATCTTCCCCCAAATCTGACTTGTCAATCCTATGGTATCGTGACTTTAAAGAAGGATCTGGAGTAAACTTAGACTCAGCATCCACCTCAGAAGTTCTATGAAGCCACTTCAAAGGAACAGATTACAGCAGTTTCCAAATGCTACCAAATTTACTCTTTCTCAACTGCTTAGAAGAAAATAGTTCTATCTGTGAGAGAGAAAATAGCCAATAAGTTGACAGCACAAATGAGTTCTGCCTTGGAACTCTGTTAACTGCTCCGAGGGCACGCAGGATTGACACCTTCTTTCATATCTTCACTCAGTATGTGCCATGGCTCAAGGAAAATTCTATTAGTGTCCTGTTGATCAAAGCTTTCTAGAAGGTTCCAGCTGCAAGCAACACCACCACAAGAATGGGATCTACTCTGACAGTGGAGTAGTCACAGATGGAGAGAAGTAAATAAATAATACACTATCACATTTTTCCTTTTTCATTTCCATATATTCCTTTATACGTATGTACATATATATCTACACATGCATTTTTAATGGCATTCCTTTTTCCTTTCAAGCCTATGTTGCTCAAAAGGAAAGCCTGCAACTTTAAAAAATATTATCAGGGAGTAACACAATTTAAGATCAACAGGGTAAGAATTTTTTCCTAAGCCTCCACTAAAATGTCATTGTTAATACGAGGGGAAAAAAAATTATCAGTTGATAAGAGATAGCAGCAACAGAACAAATTCGTGACAGAAAGATCAATCTTTCTTAACAATGCCTGTTACATTTCATTTGCAACTCAAGGATAATACTTATTTTCAAATCAGCTACTGACCTCATTTTCCAATGAGTTCTCCAAACTAAGCTTTACTCTACCCCCTCACCTGTATGGGCATACAGCACCAGTATTTCCTGACTCCCCAATTTATCTCAGGACTCAGCACAGTTCAAAGAAAGTGAAACAGAACCTGACTCAGTTTGTCTATAGCAGAAGTCTAAAAAGATACTATATATAGATACTAAGAATACCATAGAATTTGAGATCCCAATGTCATTGAATTATAAACATACTAGAGATCACGGCCAACCAGCAGCAGTAACTGTGATAGAGAATCTTTCAATAGTAAGGTAACTCTATTCCAGAATCACAGTTTACACGCAGACCACAGCATTATTACACATCTGAATTTCAGGCTTAAAAAAAGGACAAAGCTCCACATTTTTCCACATCCAGGCCTTTCCACCTGAAATAACGTCAGGAGGAAAAAGTAACATGATATCTGTTCTTGGCTGGATGAAAACATCAGTATGTTGCTGCATCATTGCTCTCCCTGCCTCTATACCAAGGCATCTTTCTCCTTCCTGTCCTGGTTTGGGGTGGAACAGAATCAATTTCCTTTTAGTAACTTTAATTTTCAGTTAAGTCTCTTCTGAGAAGCTGCAGTCTCTGAAATTAACTGCATGTTTTTCCAGACAGTAGCTGCTTCTAGCAGTGACAAGGCTCAACTTTTATAGCTAGCGCTAGAACATCAGTAGGAATGGTATGCAGTAAGGCTCTTGCTTATAGTTATTCCTATGGATAACAAAGTCAATGCTTACCTCTGCTGACTTTCTTACGTGCCGGAAATGAAAGAGAAGTGGTCACACCTGTGACCCTGTGGTGGGGAGGAGTGGGTAGGACAGGTGACCCAAACCTGACCAAAGGGAGTATTCCATCCCATACGCACCATACTCAGTATAAAGCTGAGGGATCACGAGGGTCACTCTCTCTTCTATGGCGGGCATCCACGAAGGACTCTGTCTGATTCTTCTGCCTTTGATCCCGATCCGTGCATTCCTGAATCCAGCTCCTGCCTGCTGCTGAGTACAGTCTGGGACTTTTCCAGGGCATGCCCCACAGCATCCGGGTATTGTAACCATCATTGGTGGGGGAGAGCTCAATATTGGTTTTGTACCTATTTGCATATATTTCATTATTGTTTTTCCTATTATTATAATACGATATTACTGTAGTTAGAGTAAAGCTGGTTTTAATTTTTCCAACCTGTAAGTCTCTTTCCCTTTTCTCTTTCCCGAACTTTGGGGATGGAGGGGGTTAACAAAGAGCGTCTGTTGTCCATTTAATAGCCAGCCCAGCTTTAAATTGTGACATAATCAAACATTGAAGAGTCATGGGTTTGTCCATTCACAATTAATGTGTTTCTTCGGTATTGTGTGCATGCAACCACACAAAAATTGAAATGGTCTTTAAATCAGAAGTAGGGTGCAACGTATGTAACACTTCTCAAGAATATTGATGCTAATAATTTGCTTTTCAGCTAAAGTTCTTGGCTGCTTATTCAAAAGCAGTGTTTACCTTCATTAGAATACTCTACGTACAAAGCTGCTCTAACAAGGAAACTGATTAAAGATTCATAAGAAAGTTTTGCTCAGGAGAAAACAATTATTGCTTGAAGTGTTCCTCCCTGACAAAAGAATCAACGTCCCTCTATGAAGCAAAGTCCTGGTATAAAAAAAAAAAAGCAATCCTTTTTTTTTACAGCATAGATCTCAAACTACAAGCTAGTTTTACATGAGGATTTGTAACATGCTTACAGCAGCTACTTACTTGTCAGATGGAAATAGAAGTTGGCATTGTACTTGCAAATTGCTCTTTATGAAATACTCAAATTAAAAAAATAAAGAGAGAGAAGAGGGCCCAGGTGGCTCTCTCCTCAATCCTGACAGCAAGGAGAAAGGAGCCGAGGAAGAGCAAGTGGATCCTGTGGGTTAAAAATTGGTTGCACAGCTGGTATTGCCAAGAGGTATTTTGATTTTACAACCATGGGACCCTCTCTGAGAATGGAGGACTGCTAACAAGAGACAGGATCCATCTGATCACATGGGGCAGAAGTGTCTTTTCCAATAGGGTGGGGCCAAATCGGTGAGGAATTAAATTGTGAGTAACAAGGAATGAAATGAAAACCCACCAATAAATGAGAAAGTAGTGGATTGGGTTGGCAAGCAAAGGATGTTGAGTTATGTGGAGAACAGATACTTGCCAGCAGCAATCAGGTAATGGATGGATACAGGCTTTTTAGGAAGGAAGAGCAAAGAAGGCAAGGAGAAGAATCACCCTGTATGTGAGAGCAACTGAAATGCATGGAGCTCTCCTTGGGATCCTTCCTCTCTACTCATCACTGGTGAGAAACATCTGGAGTGCTGTGTCCAGGTCTGGGTTCCCCAGTGCAAGGACACAGCCAGAGAAGTTGCGAAGCCTTTGTCCTTGGAGACATTTGAAACCCAACTGGACATGGCCCTGAGCAACCTTCTTTAGTTGACCTTGCTTTGAGCAGAGGGTTGGACTAGATGATCTCCAGAGGTCCCTTCCTAACTCAATTCCTTGATTTTGTGATTCTACAATTTTGTTCCCAGTCATAAAATACACAGTGGCCATTCAATTTAAATCCTTACAAATTCCAACTAACATCTATTCCATGACGGATGAATAATAATGCACACAAACAATTATACCAAAACATACAGATAATTCCAGGTTAAACTTCTAGCTAGTATAAATCAATATACCTTCACTAAGGTCAATTTAATCTGCATCAGTACACAACAAATACGGACTAAGCCTCTCATAATTAATAGATAAGAAGTTGAATTTTTTATATAAGCACCAAAGTTCTCACCTCATCACTACATATTGCTTAAATTTTACTAAACCCACAAATATTTCTATTGAATTTATATAAAAATAAAACAAACAATATAATGAAAATTGGAAATTTCACATTTGAATAATCAAAGAATCAGCAAATAGGAAAAAAATGTACGATATCTATGGCCATGATTGAAAGCAGAAGACAAATCCTTCGCTATGATTACAGTGCTATTTTACTAAGCACACTGTACATTCCCAATAGTTCTTTTATGCTAATACAGAACATCAAATAGCACCGTGAGTTCGGAGTTACTTTTTTTAGTAAGTTTCCTGCTGAAATCCTTGTGTGTCAAGGTCCAGTATTTATTTGTTCTTAAATATTATACCATCCGGGCAGGCCACAAGGACTATGGACTTTCCCAGGGCTGAGTGGGTATTCTACAAGTCCATGGGAAAGGTGCTTCCCCCTGCCCTCCTTCTTTTTACCTGACAGAAGCAAAGCTTTTGCAGGATAATTTGGCATCAGGCACTTTTTTAAGTAGGAAAGGCAGTTGTGGATTTAGGTTATCTATCTCACATAGGAGTATTCTTGAACATTGGAAAACAGGCAAAGGGCTTGATAAACTGGAATTTATACATACAGATTTCTCATGGCTTCTTATTTGGTACTACACAGATTAATGTGGGTATTAGACAAGAATGGCATGCGAGTTTAATCCAATTACAAAAGGAGTATGAAAGGTGTTATCAAAGCTGAACAAAGCTGTAGAAACTAGCCTCAAGAGGAGGCACTGACAAAAGCGCTTACTAAAGAATCCGAATTTTCCATGTGTGGAGTTAGCATTTCAATAGAATCACAGAATCACAGAACAGTTTAGGTTGGAAGGGACCTCTGGAGGTCATCTAGTCCAATCCTCGGCACAAAGCAGGTTGAATACTGTTCTTTCAAACCAATCTGTAATTTGGATAGCTCTTTACTCTTCATTTAAAAACTATCACCTGAGGGAAGGTGGTCTGCCCAGAGAAAAAGGGCAGCAGGCTAAGGGTTCTATGTTGTCTCCCCACATTTCCTCAAATTGTAGTGATTTTCATTGAATATTTTATTGTTCCTCTACATGAGAACTTCCATCTCTGTAATCTCTTACTGATCTCATTATCATCACCATTGTTCACTGAAGTTCCTATGATTCTGCAATTAGATGAAGGTGCAGAAATAATAAATATAAAATATTTAGCAAGTCCCTTGTGAAGAAAATGAATATACTGAGAAGAATGACCTTATTCAAATGCACATAATTAACATTTCCACTTTAAATTTGATTATAATTCATCATTTTCGGGGCAGAGAAGAGGTTGCCAGATCTTTTCTAACAAAAGGAAAAGAGGATAACAGTGACGCTGGGGGTCATCAAAGGACATAGAAGGCTGTGCAGTTACAGACATGTCATACAACTCAAGAGCATGCTTTGCACTGGCTGGTGTTTGAGATGAGGGGAGGGGAAGAGAGGAAGAACACCTCTCACTGTTTCTCCTAACTGCTTCTACGACCTAGTATCTTTTAAGACAATTTGACTCTTGTTTTTTATGGCAAACATTAACATAAAGCCAGAGCAGAAGCAATGCTAACCTCTAGTAACTTCAGCAGTGGGCCTTCTGAGAGTAGGACAAAGGCTGGGTCAGAGTGTCAGAGAAGAATTAAGATGAACGAGTTCCTCACTCTCTAGTCTGAGACTGTTGCTGACTGTTGCCAGAGTGAGACAATCAAGTAGAAATGACTGAAAGTAATATTACGAATATTCATACCTTTAAAGGGAATTCTGAAAGACACCTGACCTTTCTATATGGAATATGAGATCCTAATAACAGTTTCAAACCAGAAGATCCTTAAACATATCTATAAATAAACACGCATATATAAATACAACTTCAACTGATACCAAAGCCAAAATAATAATTTTGAAATATATTTTAAAGAAAAGCTAGTGTATCCAATGGAGTTGCAGTTAAAATAACCCCATGTGTGCCATTACTGTTTAACAACTTTGCTCCCTTGCTTGTTCCAGATCTGTGACCTACTACAGCTCTCTACACATCTCTTGGCTCCAGGCTTTCTTTCAGAGTGAGCCAGATAGGTCTTTCTGACACAGTACAGGGACCATTCCCTCCAGACAGCATGGATGAGGTTGCTCTCTGAGCACTCTAACAATCCCTCAGTACTGCCTCAGCAGGTTTGCTGCCTTCAGGCACATCATGTAATGCCTCAAGAAATACAACATATACCCTTTGCATCATGTCACGACTTGGGTGAACCATGGCAATTTTTCTGATTCACATAAAGAAAGAAAAATAACAGTGTCTTGAGACTCAAAGGAGACCTAAGCAAAGCGTATTATGCAACACGGATGCAGCCAGCCCTCTCTACAGGGGCCGGGCGCTGTGATTGACGGCCATTCTCCACCCCTTGGCCTGCAGCTCAGGATGTGCTTTCTGGAGGCAATGCCTTTGGCAGTATAAATGTCATTGCTATAATATCTATTTTGTTATCTATAGATGGTCTACCTTGTTCTTGTATCGTAAGCATTATCTTTTAACGTAACCGCATGGGGCACAATATTTAGAACCTACAGGCCACATAAACTGCAGGTACACAGCAGATATAATGATCGTAAACTACAGGGGGTCAATTCAGTTACACCAGTACAGAGACTGGGATCAGGATACTGACCCCAAGGCCAGTGTTTTACCAACAAGGTAAGATATACCTCAATGTGACTTGCAATGGATAGCAATAATAACTATAGATCACTGCATTTTATGCAGAAGAATTTTCTCAGTTGCTCATAGGTGTCAGTAACACAGCGTGAAAATATAATGAACATGAAACCAATTCTAGCACGCTTCTAAAAATAAAACTTTTTGAAACTTTTTTTGTTGCTAGGAGAGGCAAAAACATAGGACATAACAATGCAGTTATTTGAAGGGCAATAGAAGTAGTCCATAATATTATAAAAAATGTACCACATCATTATTAGCTATAGTGATCCACACAGATTGGTTGATTTTGACAACAAATAATATAATATTGTTTTTCCAAGATTCACCCATAGCTACAAGGATACATGTTAGTAGGACAAGGTTTTTTTACTACCAAGGTTATATTAACTACTTTTTCAATTGATCAAAGATTAAAAAATAGGCTGAAAGGGGCTTGGGTGTATTTTTTCAGTTTTTGGCTACTGAAGATTAAAACTATAGATACATGAAATACTTGCAGTGATTGCATATTATTGCACAGCTGAAAGAGCAGGTAAATCCTTTATTTCCAACACAACAATGAAACTGCATTAAGAAGATTTGAAAATTTTGAGAACATGCTCAAATCAAATGGTTTGAACTTTGATCATACGTCATCATTTGCAGTTCAGAGCACTAAGGTTAACTTCAGCATACACAACTTCATAGAATATTAGAGTATGTTTTCCACCACTAATTGCTGAAAAAAATATATATTGCATATATTTTACAGGCAACTTACAATTTGGTCTTGAAAGTTCCGAAGTTAAATTTTCAATTTCTTTTCCTTATTTGTGCAAAAGGTTTCAAAATTATAAGACTTATTTTGGTTGCCTTGTTTTACGGAAATGTCAAGGTATACCTTGTAGTGACTGTATTTTTTATACCATGCTATTAAAAGAAACTTAAAAAGTATTCCAGTTATTAGAAGTTGCTCTTGTACATGAGGTGAAGGCAGCTGAAATGCATGTTTTGAGTGTGTTGAGAATGACAAAGCTGGAGATGAGGGACACACCTACAGAGACATAAGCCTATTTATATCTCTTCCATAATATGCTAAAAATGTCTTGTACAGTCTTAAGAATAGCATGATCTTACATTTGCTGATATTTAGATACAATTTTGTAATTAAAGGGTAAATTTTACTGACGTGACTGATTCTTTGGCCATAACTGCATTTCTTCTCTCTTAAATAACCTAAAACATGCCCTGTGAATGCAGAAAAAAAATGTGAAGGCATTTCTTTCAGTAATATGCATTAGCTCTAAAGTGCATTGATTTCGTATTTCGATGCCACCAAGCAAAATCATCTTAATTTGACTCCATTTCTCTAAAATGAGATAACTTTTGAAAGTTATTTCTTCCCAAAGGGTTGCAACTTCGTAAAATGCTAAATGAATGTTACATGTTTTTGTAAAGTTTATGTACTCTTTTAGCATTGTGTAAGAAAATGGACTAATGCTTCACATTTGAAAACTTGTGAAATGTATTAGTTTCTAGTTCACATACAGTAATTAGAAGAATAATTTACTTTTTAAACAGACTTGAATAGATTAAAGAAACCTGTTAATATTGATTGTTACAGCTGACCTTAAAATTTTATTTCAACTCTGCAGGTAAAGATTTTCACAAACTGATTTTGAAAGAGAGAGACAGTGAAATACATTGAAAGAGACAATAAGTACCATTTTAAACAAGAAATTGAAGCTTTAGATAATTGGACAGTAGGGCTGAGGGCTATAAAAATATATAGTTGAGTGAAAAATATGCTAAAGAAGACGTTGTTCCTGTAAAATGCCCCTTCAACTATGGCAGTGTGTCTTATTTCTGCCTAAATGGCATTTTAACAACAAGCATTAGCAGCCTGACAGCCTCAGGTGTCTCAGAATTTTAAAAAGAAGCCCTACCAGCTTGGTGGAGGGAAATAAGGAGCTGCTTTTCTCTTTTTCTTAATTAGCACCTTCAGATTAGAAAGCTTTGAAAGTTCATATCTCAAATTATACTTGCAACAACGAAAACCAGAAACTCTTCCTGTTTCTAAATGGAAGATGAAGTTACTTTAGAACTTCCAGAACTGAACTTGACATAAAATGCCACTCCTCATGGCTCCTGAGAAAATTGTAGGGGTTAGCACTACTGTTGTAGGCATTACTGAAAATGCACCTATCTGTTCAAAGAGAGTTCAAACCACTGCTGGATATTGATCACAAAATCATGCAGCCCTTGAAATTTCTGAGTCCGATTCAGGCAGATACACGTCAGCTGGATCCGCTGTGTTGCACTTTCTTTCAAACACACATTGTGGTGACAAATTATTTATAAACTTTAATAAACAGATGCCTGGAGTAGTTTGAATCCAATCAAGGTAGAGGTTCTTTAACTGTTGAGAAGACCTTCCCAAGTATTCACATGGAAATAAGAATCCATGTTAAGATCTTTTCAGATTAATATTATAAACCAGTAGTGTGAAGTAAAGAGGAACTTTATAGGTTGAATTGTGTTTTTTTAGTGTCTAAAAACACTTCAGAAGAAGTAATGTTGAATGTACAATAAATCTTGAGGTATTTTTTCTCATCTTCAAAGCTATATTCAATAAAATGATCAAACACTGTACGTGTCATTCTTCTAATACTTAAAGTGATGCTGGTAAATAATTACACAAAAGAGTTCAGGGGAAAACTAGCTTTTGAATAGAAGTGATAGCAGGATTTTATCAGGCTCGAAAAATTGTGAAACACTGAAATAGTTCCTTGGGAGCATATAATTTTACTACTTGTTACACAAAAATACTTCAGCAGTATAAACAGGGAGTTTTCAGCTATTCTTAGTCTTCATTAGAAAGTCTCAACTTTCTTTTTTTAGTATTTCTAACATTCCTTTGATGTACCCTGATATTAAGATACCAGGATCTCTAGATTAAATCTCACAATATTTACATGTCTTCAGAAGTCCTTGCATCTTTAAAGTAAAAACTTTAAGAATTTAAGGAAAACTGAGTTTACTGGTTACATGGCAAGTCAATGATAAAGTTAGGAGAAGCACCCAAAAAGCCCAACTCAGTGAGAAGATCTGATCTAAGCAATATCTCAGTCCTCATTAATATTTTACCACAGTAGCTCAATAATATTGTCGAAGTGTCACTACAAAGATTAACAAATAAGATCCATGCATTTTGTGTATTTAATTTTTTTTTTTCCAAAATGACATGCTGGACTTTCTGTTCAGGTTTTAGTGCCTGTAAGGCTAAGAGATTTTGGATAGGAGTATCAAAAATTGTTTCACTGTTTGAGTAATATGAAAGACTTGGAGGTATAAAAATTCAGAAGTTTATGGGGAGAAAAGTTCAACCAGCATGGTAATAGCAGTAACATTATCAATTGCAACCCTACAGCTACCATGACATACATTCTAGAAATTGAATCTCCATTCCTTTTGGTGAAACAGGCAGTTTCAGCTGCAACAGACAAGGAAGTCAATGAGTGAGTTTACATCGGCATTTTAATACAGAGGAGGAATACCTTCATCCCTTTTGACACAATCTACCCAAGCATTCCTGATTACTCTAGGCTGAGCTACATGATTGAGGAGTCTGAGAAGGCATAAACTGGATGCCCTTAGGGAAAAACAAAATCAGAAGATACGTTCCAGGGTGCATGCTAAAGGACAACACAGATGCTCAGCTGCTGGGAGAAGATTAGAACTAGTCTACTGTAAAAACCTTGAATGACTCTATCAGGTCCTCAGCACCACCTATTTCACACTACAAACCCACTCCTGCCGGGCCTCAGCATTTGCTAACATGGACAAATCTGTACCACATCAGGCTGCAAAAAAAGCCAAAGCCACACAAAATGTGATGTGAACTGATAAAACCCAGTTTCATATAGCCGTATTAATGAGGAACAATTCACAAGCTGTGGTGCTGTCAGCTAAAATCAACGGCTGTGATCAAATGCAAGTTTTTTCTTCATCTAAAAATTAGGCTATAAAAGAACTCCTTTTCTGTCATCCCATTCATAACCTGTCTTGTATTGAAGCTCAGCTAATTAGGTACTTGATAAGGGTAACTTATTTGGGGCATTTTCCTGCGTTTGCACTTACAGTAGGCCAAGGAGGTAAAGATAAATTACTTATTTAACGTCAACACTTTTTTTCCTCAAATCTACAATTCTAAGCAGTTATTTCCTCAAAGGTAGCAATGAAGGGAATTAGATGTAGTCTAACTTACGGTACTTCAGAGACATTTTTTAACTAAGACAGATTGAAATTACACATCCTGATGTTGTAGTTCTGAATGCTTCCCAGAAAATAAATGAGTTTCAACTAAAAGGGTGCTCCATTTCAAAGTCAGCTATATAATTCCATAAAGTGCTTGAATTTTTCAGCAACGCACACGGCAGCGTTGCAATGCCGCAGTCAGACAGCAGATGTCACATTGTGTAGCAAGATGACTACAAGCAGAGCCTCATCCCTGATGCCTCAAGGCAAGCAGAGAAAGGCGAGTGAGAATGAATTAATCTTTCTGACAACGGCAGGCAACAAAAAGTAATGACACAGACTTGCTAGTTGCAGAAAAGCATATAGTAGCCAGGCAGTGGAAAAAAAGTCCCGCTGAACACTAGAAGTGAGTGGCTGGCTCACCCACACAGTGCAACTAGCAGTAATACTGTGCAAATAAAAACTTAACTTGCAGTCAAACTGACAAGATTTCTGCATTTCACCTCCTCACAGTGCAGAAACTTCTTGCACAATTATGCCTATAGGCCCTGCCATGGGAGGATCATGTGTGATAAGTGGTGTGCAAACACAGGAAGTTCTTGCCTCTGTAGACCTTGTGATCTAAAATTATCCATAAAGAAAATATTCTGATCTTCCATAGTACAGACAGTATCAAGGCGGACTAATGTGTCTTGTCTATAATCAGACTAAATCTGAAAAGTGAGCTGAAAATCGGATTTCAAGGACCAATTCCACCACCTTAACTGAAGTTGTTCCTCTTAAAAAGCATTATTACAACAGAACCCTTCATGCCATGATCATGCCCTCTCTTCCAGATCAGTGTCCAAGAGAATCTACAGGCTCAGGCTCTCTCTCCCTTACTGACGCATTCTTTAGAAGTGCAGTTGAACATCATACAGAGTAAAAAATTAACAATTGAGAAGATACTTTTTCTTAATTCTCCTTTGTTTTTTTTCATCTAACTAACTTTTTGAAGAGATTACCATTTTGGGATCAATTTTTTTAGGAAGTTCTCACTGTCACACTTCAAAGAGTCACTACATTTTTTTGCTCTCAAACGTTCTAAAAGATAGGAAAGTCTAAGGATTTTTTCAGATACCTATTTTGCAGTCCTATGATCTGGCATGTGCCCAGTATTTAGTGCTGAATTACAGCCCTGGGAAATAAATGAAACATCATTTCCAAAAGAAATTACAATTTTCACAGCAGTTTACAGATGTATTGAGGGATAAATTCCAGCTTTAATGAGCTGGTCAGGTTCAGACAGGAAACTCCAACACTATCCTATGCTTGCAGTTAAAAAAAAAAAAAGAAAGAAAGAAAGAAAAATTCTTCCAGGACAGAAAACACTTCCAAAACAGCTCTGCATGATGCTATTCAAACAGCAAAAGAAACATGTTCTTCCTGTGCTGGAGGACAGGCAGGGCTACAGGCTAGACAGCCTCTATGCTAAGTATCGTGAAGTTCTTACCTTTTCTTGCCCATCCCTATTCAAGTGTTCCATCAGAAGCCAAAGCAGACCTAGATTTTACCTGCGTACTCGTATCCTTCCCACTGAGAATGCACATGCTCACAATATTTAAAAACTGATTTTACAAAAATAATCTTGTTCTTTCCTTCCAATTTTATATAGGTTGATTTAAGTTAACACTGGTCACATTATGCATACGAATAGGAACACAAGCAGGTGTCTCATGTTTATGTGCATGAAGAATTTACAGAACTAATACAAAATAGTTTGTTTTACATATTTCTTTACAGACATGGAAGTAAATGATCCTTTTTATGAGTCATGGAGCTGACTTTCACAATCCAGGTCTTATGAAAATACACACATAAATGACCTTATTTAATTAAAAGTGTCATGTTTTTAGGACACAGCAACAGACCTGTGATGTGGGATTGTGGTCACAGAGGGAGAAAGAAATGAAGTCTCATACAGGAGCTAACATCACTTTCCTGAGATAGCATCTGACTTTGCTCTGCAGAGAATTAGAGAAAGGGAGATTACAGCCTGAATAGGTGTTTTAGAAATAAAACAGTAGAATAAGGTTAGCACGATCTTTCATTACCCAAATAGGGTGATAGAAAAAGGAACAAGGACACTAACAAAGCTGATAGGAATGACCTTACAAGCTGCTGCCAAGTCAAAAAGATCATTTCTGTAATGCTCACACATTGTTAAAAATCACTGCTTTCCTTAGTAACTGGCAACTGCAAATCAGAGGGATATCCTTACGCACTAACCCAGTTCATACTTTACCCCACTCACACTTAAGTCTGACATCATGGTTATTAGCGTAGACCCCCATAATTCTCACATTTAGGCAGCGTGATAATGTTATCTGAACCAGTGGGTGCATCATTCACCTTCAAATCCTTCACAGATAGAAAGCAATGGCTGAGAGATACCCCACTGATTTTTAGGAATGCAGCAGAAAAACCAAAATCCAAAATAAAGAAATAGAAGAAAAATAGAAACCTAGATTCAAATTACATAAGACAGACTATTATTTATTTAAGACATTCTTCTTGTTATCCTTTATCAAATCACTAAAATATAATACCTTAAAAAAGTGTTCATTTTGTCATTCTTTGCCTTTGCAGAAAGACAAGGTGGTAATTATAGTTCAGGTACAAAACGAACTATTTTTTCAAAGGTTGTAATCTAGAGGGAAATATTGTCTAAAGTCCAAAATTAAACATTGGAAAAAAAAATCTGCTTTGCTACTGTGGGATGTCTATCTTTTAATAAACTCACTTCTGTGAAGACTCAAGAAGATGTGACTGGACCGGGTGCTAGATAATCTCACCTAGGCTCCTTTTTCCATGAAAAGGTTGGACGAGATGATCTTTTGAGGTCCATTCCAACCTGGGCTGTTCTATGATTCTATGAGCAAAAATACTCACTTTGTATTAAAAACTGCAAGTTCTAGATTTAGAGACTTTCACAGAAGTTATGTGTACTCAATACTTTTGTAAAACAAGGTCTTACAATGACTCAAATTCAGAATTAAAATTGATACAGCTAGAATTAGCAACTAGCTTCAGATATGTAGGTTCTAAGAAGATATGACCTAAATTGCAATGCAAAAATAGGCCCCACAAGGGAAGGTCATACCACGGAGCCACTCCTTCTCTTGGTAAAAAGAAGACAGGGCTTGTAGAAGCTTCAAAAATATCTTTAACATTTTATTTTTAGTATTTTCTTTACACATCACTTTCAATAATCTCTGTAATTTTTGGTAAATACCAAGAGTTTGGGAAAGGAAATGAAAGACCTTTCCCCTACCAGAGCTCCAATAAAAGAAAGGTTGCTTCATCACTTGCTAGCTGTGATGTTAGCCCTAGAAAAGCAAAGGCTAATCCTAATATACAAGTTTCTGTAAATAGAAATACTATCACTCACATATATTAACAAGAAACAAAAATTCTCTATAAAAAGGAACGTAGTTTTAAATTATTCCCTTCCCCCCCCTTTTTTTTTTTTAATTTAAGCAGCAATTCAATTTATTTCACTTCATCATCACAAATTTTTTTAGGAAAACAATCAACCAGCTAACACAAATCAAACAAAGAAATGGAACATCCACAACCCCTACAAAGAGCCAAAGCCAAAAAATCACATCATTGTAGATGACTGAGCCAGCTATTCTCAAAAGATTAGCAGTTATTGCAGAATAGGTATTACAACTCACATTTCTAGCATTGATAAAGCCTCTTAGGAAAATAAATAAACATCCTTCAACCTCTTTACAAGAAAAGGTTGTTTTTTCCATATAACACATTATCTACTCTGCTTATTATGTATGTAATATACACACACTCTTCCTCTGTCTCTCAGACAATTTAATTACAATATAAGCTAATGAAGTCAGTATTTTCTGTTTTTTTTCTTAATCCATGACGCTTTTACAAGAAGCATAAAGGTTCTATTTTTCAGGCAAAGATTCCAATTAATACAGGGCCAGAAAAGATAAACAGAAAGAACAACACAGGAAATTCTTTAAGTGCAGTGCTTGTCATAAGGCAACATGGACTAGTCAGTTCATTGGATGCTCCACCAATGAAAGTGGTATTTTCTAATTGGAGGGAGGACAGAGGAGAAGGGGGAACACTGCAGTGACTTCTCAGGTAGAGATACAACAAAACAGAGGATACACAGACAGCTTTTATGATATATCTCTTCTTCTCAAGGACTAGAGAATTCAAAGGGATTATGGAACTCAGTTGTACTTTGGCAAAGGATGCTGTTGCATTCCATCAATCAATTAAATATGTAGCGATCTGTAACAGGACTATGAAGCATAATTCAAATGAAGTATGAATGTAAATGTACGTGTTTTGAAAGCACCAAAAGAAACCATCAAAGAAGGTATAAGAGATGTCACATGTCAACAGGCACCCCCAAACACACCAGTTATCAACTGCACTTCTGTAGGCAGTTTCTCAAGAGGTCTGGTTTTGTAAAATAAAGGACAAAATCAAACCATTAAGAGAAGGTGACAGGAAGACAAAGAACAGGATTAGAGCTATAAACCACCCAGACAAGGTGGCAGAAGGACAGTGGGGAAATCAGCAATGTTGCCTGCTGACTTATAGAGATGGTACAGAATGAAAAGGCTAAGATTGTAATCACTGTCAACTCCTAAAAAGTACAAAAGGTACAGTCAAGAAACACCATGTGATCATCAATCAAGAAAAAAACAGCAGATATGATGAGGACTTAATATCTGGCATCTTTTATCCTTCCTGTCACAGTAAGTAATCCTAGACCCATCACTTGGCCACACATCTTGGTGCTTCTGGATATGTGAGTAAGAGTGAAATCAGTGAAAGAGTGAGAGTGAGAAAGAAAAACTAGTTTTGTTAAAGCAAAATCACCTTCCCCTTCTACGGGGCTTCCACATTAAATTTTGTTACACCAGTCGCAAAAATTATGATCGCTCATGTCCCAGGCCAGGACAATGAAAAAAATCATAGTTTGCTTAGCTCATGGCAATAAGCTTAGTAGTGTCCTTTGCTGCACAAGCCAACAGGCTTGGGGATGCTGCATCATATGATCCCATTCACAAATGCATGCTTACTGCATAATCTCATGTGAAAATATACGCCACACGATCAAATACCTATCCCTAAGCATCTTACATGCTGGGATTTTAATAATTAGGGAAATCTGCTCATAAGCAGGAACAAAGAGCTATGTGTCACTCAAGTATAAACACCCTTGTCATGTGAGTCTTTTCTTGCTGTCCTCTATAAGATGAACCACTGGGAAAGGATAAAGCAACTCAATGTCCTAGAGCCAATGAAAGCCAAGAGCTCTACTGTTATTATTGGTACTAATGTGGTAATTAATTGCCCTTTCTCACACATGGTAGTCTCCACTAGCAGAGCCCCATACACAAATAGCAAAACCAGGCAGAGATTTTCCTCCAGTGGCAATGGGCTGAGATTTAAGTTGCATACAGATCTAAGCTCTACCCCTGCTGTCGCTGTGAAATCCCATACGGTCATGGTGAACGACAGAGCGACAACCATGAAGCAGCCGCAGATTTGTTATAGTTCAGACTCTGGTTAACAGCAATTTGAGAAACATTTCTGCTCACCCTTCCAATTCATACTCTCCACAGAAGGAATCATGCTTACAAACACAACACAACACCACACAGGCACTCAATATTATTATTTAACTTTTTCCTGCTGAAGCACCTACAGCGAAAGGATGAATTCTCCATTGCATCTCATGGAACAGTAATGACTTTTAAGCAAACAATAACGCTGGCCTCAAAGTGCTTGAAAGCTGAAAGTCAAAACAAAGGGAGTCAATTTTTCATATCTGAAAAGCAGTAGTATGCAAAATTGTGGAAGCATTGATAAATAAAGCATGTTATTATATAAGTAGTCTTATACACTGTAAATACTTCATGCATGCTTAGTACTTTAACAGCATGCACATTAAGTATTACTGTTTGAAGTTTTAACTCAATAAATTACAACTCTCCTACTCCACTTCTTTAAAGACCTTTTTTTTCCTTTGAAGAGTATTACTGTGTAGGATAAGGCAACATTTCATTAACATGCAAGTGTTGAAAATAATAATAATGAGCCAACAGTCACAGTTTGCAACACAGACAGACATTTTTGTTTTATTTTAACAAAAAAAAAAGTTGGACAGGGAAAACGAGCCTTAAGAGAAAAGAAGCAGACTATGTTTGCTCTAATGGGAGGTAAAGAAAGAACAAAGGAACTTCTGACCTCAGGCACAGCCGAAAATAAAAGGAGTAATGTGGCTTCTTTCCTCACACAATTGCTGACTCTGTATTCACTTATTTCCATTACTTATCATTCAGATATGCAAAGGAGCTGGTAATTTCTTCAGGGGGGATTTTTGCCATGTTATTTATTAGCTAGGAAATACTTCCTGACACATGCTGAATTTTTGACAGACTTGCTCAGTCTTGACTCAGCCTTTTGATAATTACACAGCAACAGTGCCTATGAATACAAGTAATTTGTTTGCTTCTTATGCTGTGATTATTCCAGAGTTCTCCTGATAGCACTTACTGAATCATTTCAAACACTATAGATTTTTTAAAAACTTCTACCTATTCATACTACTTGGGGTTTTTAAGCCTGTTTTTGTTTGTTTTGTCTTGATCTCAAATAATGGTTAGATTTTTAACATCCATGAAAATGGCTGTGTAGTGATTAATGGTATTGCATAAATCCTCTGTAAGCAGGAATTGTATGTGTTTTTTCATGCATTATACCTCATCTAGCATATCTCTGTCTAATCTTCAATATTCTCTGCTACTTCATTCCATAATAGAGAGACGATATACCATTCCTAACGGGACAAGGCTTTTTGAATCATTGCTTGTGAACATCTAACTTAAGACATCCTAGTGGGAGGCCCCACTTCCATGAAGCAGAATTCAATATTCCATGAAAATCAGGGCCCCTTTCATGCTCCCTAGCAGCAATGACTCTGCATAGGGCAGAAGGAAGCACATATTGGATGAGAAATGGTCATTTAAGTATGTTATGGTGAGGTACTAGTTCTTTCAAGGGTTGAAGACAGCTTTCTGTTTCTAAATTAGCTAGTTTAGGTCGACCTGGAAATGAGATTGTCTTGACATCTTTTATGCCTCTTCCAGACCTGCTTATCTCATTATCTTAAATACTAGATTCATAATGTTAACTAGCTTTTCACAATTATTCAAAGTTCTGGTAATACTGGGCATTTTTGTGGAATAGCAGCTTGCCTTTTCCACTTGTGCCAGACATCACCAGTTGGTGGGTCCTTTAACCTGCTGTATTTAGTAAAGGAAACAAGAAACTTGGACACTGCACTGGACATGTGGTAGGTCTCCTTCCAGTGCCCAGAACACTGCCTGAAGAGACAGGGCCCGCTTGCTAACTGGGACTGAAGCCATTCTGCCAACTCTAGTAAGCCGACATGGGCCCTCCATTTTCACAGGAAGACGTGTACCACACAGGCTGCTCATACACAACTTGACACAACAGTCTGACATGGTGAAGCCAAAGACATTTCTGATGCTTGTTCTTAAGGACACAGCACAGGGACTTTAGTCCAAATCTGAAGTTGCACAAACATGAGGCTTCCCAAGATAAATGTGCCTCATATGCAACTGTTTAAAAACTAATCTGATTATGACTTCCTCTGTATGTATCTCAAACATGAACTCCAAACTCTAACCTTTGCATTGATTCATTAGCTAGCACAGCACCCAGTGAATCTTTAGCAAAACACTATGGTATATAAGCTAACTAATAAAGTTTGTAGCTCTAGATCAGGCTTAGTTAAGCTCACGTGCCTGTCAGGATAAAAACAAGTGCAAGAAAATTAGAGCTCTGTGCAAAGAAAACCCCTTTCATTGTTGATAACAGAAGATACCTGGCACCTGTAAGATGCTATACCACTAAACCTGAACTATGGTCATGAAATGTTGAAACTAAATCCTATCCTTGATCGCTTTGAGTCTGTACATTTCATATCTTCTTTGACCACTGCTTGCTTTCTTTTGCATCAAAATTTAATTTATTGGAGAGCATCATACATATACGTATTAAAACACAACAGAAGAGTCCAAGTTTCTTTCCAAAACATTGCTGAGAAATCAGTGTGAAGACTTGAAGAAAAATGAATACTCTAGCAAGCGGTTAGGTAACTTAAAGGTTAGAAAATGACTGAAAAAGTTGTAACCACCTGGTCATGTGCTTGAGAACAACCTTACATACAGCCTTTTTTCTTATTTTTTTCTTTTTGACATAATCAAACATTTTCAGAGTCTCCTAACTCCTGTGGTACAATGAAAGGAAACACAGGTGAGAGCAATAAAGGAAAATGGAGAAGGAACTGAAGAGGAGTAGGATACTGAAGGGCTTGGTAGATGCTCTAGCCCTTTGCCAGCACTCCCACTTTGGTACAGAGACTGAGGGGCAAGAACGCTCTAGGCATGACACATAAGGACTGCAGCTAGCTGGAGCATTGACAGAGTGACTTTTCCAACAGTCTTCTATGATCTCACAGCAAATAAGAGATTGTTATCAAAGGCAGGTCAGCTCTGGGAGAAGCACTGACAGACCACAGCCGTAATGATCCCATTCTAGCTGCCATCATTGTGATAGGCATAGTTGCACTGCACAGTGGGAGAATACACTGGAACAGACCAGCATATTTGTTACTCTTATACAGTGAGTTAAAGGATTAACTATTCCTCGTATCAGTGGCGAAATCTTTGGCAACAGTAGCACATAGCAGACTTCTTTAAACTTATAGAAGTTATACAATATCTCCCAGTGTTTAGTGCTGGTAAGCTTTGATGAGTCCAAGAGTTTACTGTGTCTGCATGCAATCCATCCAAGTGTAGCTCCTGTATTTCTTATTCAATCTTCAGTTCTGCCCAGTGGAAGCAAAAGCAGAAATTACATACTTCTCACAGTGCTCATGGTGCTGTTCAGAATCTGTACGATACTGGTGAAAGATGGTCATATGGTAACAATCTCAATGGGCAGACTTAAAATTGTGTTGCAGTTGTGGCAAGAGTCTTAATTCACATCTAATACCATCTATTGCGGTTATACATTACGCGGTTAACTTGCAAGATCCAAATTTGTAGAAAGCTGGCTGCATCATGTTTACCATGGACATTTAAGCAGCCCCAGCTAATATCACAGAATCCCAGACAGTTATTTTTAATTTATTCCAAATTCTTTTTTAAGCGGTGGAAAGAGAAATGGGTAATACAGGCAGTTGTTTCAACTTGCAGTACTATGTCTCCCATTATGCCAACTGCAGTGGGATCAGCAGGCAGCTTTCTGCATTGAGCAAAAGACACCTGCCATCACTGTTCTCCCTCTCTGTGCAAGCTCTCTCTGCTGAGAAGATGATAGTGCATTCTGCTGCTGGCAGCTTCTTGAAGAAATTGTCTGCTGCTTTGTGTGGGATAGCAGACACCACAACCATCGTGAAGATCCCAAAACATAGATACCACTTCTGTGACTACTGAAGTTAGATCACTGTGATTTAAAAAAAGGCTGGTAACTGCATATAAATCTTTTTAGCTCAATTTTTTGGCCTATTTCCAGCTCATTTCAGTAACTGCTGGAAGACCATACTTTCAACAGCTGTTAGGATGTTTTTGGGTTTTGTCTTTTCTTTTTAACAAAGCTTTCAAATAGTCTAACTACCTCACATGAACATTTTGACTATGGTATTCCTATACATTCTGGGCAGCATCTTCCACCAACAAAACTCAGTGACTGCAGCTACACTAGCGTACCTCAGAAGAACTTATGTCCATCTTTACTGCATGTTTCCTGTTCTTTATCCCTTCTCTCTGGCAAAGTAGCAGTAATAAATGTTGCAGCCATAATTCTCCTTGACAGCACCGTATTTAAGGTTGCACCCTTTCAAAATGTGTCTTGGAGAGATGATATATTAAACAAAGTACTGTTGGCATGGATGGAGCGGTCTGTCCTTCTTAGTCAAGGGAGTAGAATGGCATTTGAAACATAAACCCTTTGGAGCACAGGAAAACCCTGTTTCTGTATTCCATGGTGAGACAGGGAACATGAACAATAAAGTGCAAACTATGGGCCATGTTGTTGCATCATGGGTGTGTGCTGAATGGGGGCAATATCACAACATGCAAGAACACAAGCAGTATAACAGTGGAGACGTTTGTATTTAGAGTCTTTGCCCTAGAGAAATATCACATAATTTTAATAAATGATGCATCTTCCATACGAGTTCCATAATCTTGCACTTTCAAACTGATCCAATCTGCCTTCTATGGCAATTTCTACCAACTAATGTTCAAACTTCCAGCAGAAAAAGCAACTACTTCACAAACGTTGTCAACACAGTTCAGAGTGTTGGCCTTGAACCTGCAAATAAAACTGTGCATGTGTTTTCTCCATCTCCTACCTAAAATAAAAGGCTCAGTATTACCTATTGACAATGCAGCCCTTATCATCAACTCTGAAAGAAGAGGAGAGCAGAACTCCCCATAGATCATCAAAACAAGCCTGCAAATACACTACAAATACAATACTACAATTTTAAATAATGCAACTATAGATTGAGAACAGTCTTTGAGAAAATCCTTTCTTACCACTGAGGGAATTCCACTGCTGCAATAAAGCCAAGTTAAAGAGGAAAAAAAAAAAAAAGGAGGGGAGGCAGGAAAAATGGTCAGGGGGAGAAGACATTGCTAAATTCAAATCATGTTGTGGTTTACCCCAAAAGCATGTTTAATGTCTTACATGGTTTTTACAACCATGTTGCAATACAGTTTGAAATTTGCATTTTTTTCATACGGATTGCATACCTCAATAAAAAACTAAACCATTTTTTCCTCCGCTGTTAGTAAGTTGTCAGTTATGGAACAGGAGTTAGGTACACCCACCCCAATATCTCTAGTGTTAGGTAGAAGGATAATGAGCTGAGTTCTTCCTTCAGAATCTTGGAATTGCAGCAGATACGAGAATTTTATTTTCTTCATTTTCTACAATGTCTTATTGGTTCTGATACTAAGAAACACCTTCTTTTAGAATAAAATTACAATGAAGCAGGTCCAAATCGTAGGATGGGCCCATAGTTTTGATCAGCTGAAACTAAAAGAAACAAACTGCTGATGCCTTGACCAGATTATCAGCATATATAATTCACTTAGAGTTCATGAGATGTGTTTGTTTCAGTCTTCAGGAAAGTAGAAAGAAGTATCATGCACTCTCCAAGATCAAACTGATTTACTGAATAGAAATCATGCATCATAACTATTGATATGTGGCCACAGGAATGGCGAAGACTCTATCTACAAGAATAACTGCTGCAGTTGGCTCCCTGTCTAAAAAGCAGATCACACAGGATTGAAGCTATTTGCAATCATTTTGTAAAAATGTTTACATGGGTATTCAGTCTGGAAAGGCTGAAAACCACAGCTTGCTTGGCACAGGTTTCCTTAAGGTCCCAAAACCATAACGTCAGCAACGCACAACTGCCAGAGGTGGGAATATGGAAGCTCTCTCAGAGAAAAAGATAATTTTTCAGGTTTTCTTTTCAGGATTTTTTTTTTCCAGTCAGAAAACAGAGATTTGTATCGATAAAATTCTTCGCAAGCCAGGAAATTCATTCAGGACTGTGACTTACCTGGTTACAGTTATTTCTACAAAAGATTCTAAAAATAAATGTAAGTACATACAATGTATACAAGGAAATATATTAACCTTAATTTCTTTTTAATACACGTATTTTTGTCCACAATAGAACAGTTCCTTCTGACACCTCAAAACCAGGATGCTACTAGGTCTTACTTTGGTGGAGGTTGTGGTGAGGGGTGGGAGCATCCTTCTCCAAAGGGTAACATCTAGAACAAAGGAGGAAAAAAGACAAACTTTCCTGACTCAAATATCATTCCATTGCTAACAGAAGGAGGAGAGGTGTAAAACAGCCTTCTTCAGCTCACTCCTGTGGTTGTCCCTTCCCCACCTTGTCCTAATTAAAGATAGCTTTAATTTTAACCTGTTCTGTACTGCAGTGAGAATTGGGGCATGCAAATACAAAGACAGACCTGGTGCTGCAGGCTAGAGCAACATACCCTGAAAATCCCAGAGCTTCTAATGTAGCAGCCAGATGAACAGCTGAAAAACCAGCAGCTGCCCAAGAGTTATTTTGGGGGTTAACAGAGACTTGTTTACCATATGCGGAGACCAGACAAATGACCATCCAACTGCCCTTTTGGTCACCTGGTTTCAAACCTGTCAGTATTACTATGCATCCTACAAATAGCTCATTACAGCAATTATCAGTTGCTACCACAGTAGCTTGAATATTGGTAAGTCAAAAAGCCCTAATAAAGTAATGTTCAGCAAAGCTAATGCATGCATAAAAAGCATCTGGATTCCTTTGAGATGCTGCTGTGCTTGAAAGACACTATATTAACAGGCTTAGAAGAATGTGTAGTTATTCTCTTCACTCCAAATGTACGTCCAGCCTTCTACACTTGTGACACAAATATTAAGGCTTAAGAGGAGAACGAAAGGGCTCCATACTTAGCTCCCAACCCTTCTTTCCATGTATTTCAAACAACAGAGTTACACATAAAAGGGGTAAGATCCTCTAAAGTCAATAGTATAATTCCCACTATAGAAGCTGGGAGGATGCAATCCGTATTTTTAACACCTTTTTTTTTAAAAAAAAAAAAAAAGGAAAGGGAATCAAGTAGGCCATTTGCATTTATCTGATCATTACTGAATTACGGTCGTGTGCATACAAAGTCTTCAGTTGCTGGGAAATCCAATATTAGTTATATCTAATCAAAGTGGAACGATCAATGCCTACTTGAAAATCTCATTATAACACAGCAAAAGCCCTCAACATTTTGAAAAACAACCAAAAAGCTAAAAAAATACTGTTTTGCAAGAAAGTTTATACACATGGTCTACTGAGAGAACAGCATTTTGTTGACAATTTCTGAGGCAAAGTGATTTCACATCCACTGGATTTCCTCATTGTGCTTCTAGTCTATCAGTAGATAAGAATTTCAACCAGTTTAGGAATACAAAAGAATAAGCATCAATATTAACAAGGAGAAAAATACTTTGTATATACAATTACACATATATAATTTTTGTATTAATCACCTTTCACATTAGAATGTGAGCATGAGCTTGCCTGTGACATCAGACTATATGGTGTCTATTTTTAAATATTCATTCCAAATGAGTGTCATGATTAAAAAGTCTGGTTGCATAACGATTGGGTCTCTGTGTAATCCAAAGGGTTTACAAGCTCAACACACATTCCAGTCCACAAAGACAATAAAAGATGAACTAGCACAAATGAAGCCAATTTTAGCTGTTTATAAAAATGGTACAGAATTTAAAGGAATTCTCAGAAAAAAAAAATTGTAGTGGAGTACGGTTCAACAAACAGACAAGAAATACTTCAGAACACAAAACAGAAAACAGAACTAGAATAACACTCTTAGGAAAGTATTACAATGTTCTCATCTTTCTTAGAAAAAAAATGCCATGAGCAAACTACACACTGCAACTTTGTTAAAACTGAACTTCACCTGTGTTTTTAAGTAGTTTTCCTAAAGAAACAGAGCTTGTGCAATTACTCTTTGTTGTCCCTAGTAACTTCTGCATCTGTCGGGCAACTTCTACCAAATTTGAAAGAATTCATTCATTCTTGTACCATTCAAAATCAAGAACTATCAAGAGGGAAGAACATCTTATGCAGGTCCCTACATGGGATGTCTTGCCTGCTTCACAAACTGTCTGTTGAAAGGGCTCAGTTAGCCAATTATTTTTTAATTTTTGAACCATCTCCCTATGATTTAACAAGTTCATACTAGGAAAGGTTTTGCACTGTAGATCTGTAGTTTGCACACGCTTCTCAGGGTACACATATTAAATAGCACTGTGAAACAGGTAGTAAAGAACATTGAAAAGAGAATGTGCATCTCACTAATACCCATTTTGTGCAAATTCTTGGATACAGTGCACAAAAACTACAGTGCCTTTTCCAATTTTAGACATCTGCAATCTTACAAAAATCATTTGAGGCTTTGTAAACCTTTCATTGGAGAATTGCTAGCCAAAACAAGGTTCAAAGGACCACCTAAGTGGGATGTGAGAAGCTGGCAGCACTGCACTGACAGAGTAAAGGTTATCCAAGTAACCTTCATTGTATTTAGCCAGTTGCCCAAAACATATGAAGAGAGGGTTTGTTTGTTTTGTCCTTATGTGAAAATCTTCCATTTCCACCCTAATATTTCTTAAGACAACATATAAAAATGAGATCTCCAGAAATGCCCAGTACCAGCCTAGCTTCCCTCTCACTGAAAAGGATGACAGTTTTACTCTTGACTTCAAGGAAAACAGAACAATAATGAGTCTTCTTAAAAACTATTGTTCCAAAAACATCAGTTTTATTCCAAAAATGGTATTTGATTTCCAATCTTAATTTTGAAGTTTTCTTTTAGAAACATGAAGTAAATATGTAGTTCAATGACTATTTTAAGCATTCCTATGGAGAAAAACACCTTTACCATTTAATTGTCCTTCTTCCTAGAATCATTCGTACAGACCTGTCCATTAAACTGAAGAAATGGGAAACTACGAAAGCGCACACGAGATCCACAATGCAATGAGTGTATATACTTTCTTTATATTTATACTTATATATTGTTTAATTTAACCTCTTCCTAAAAAATAGAGCCTTCTAAAGAAAACGTGGCCTGAGCCAAAGTCTGTGTCTATTCTCCATGTACCAGAAAAGTCAACAGAAGAAAAATCATTAAGTCTAGACAGCATATTAAATCACACCTATTTTCTTTACAGCCATGACAGATTGTAATTACCAACGACATCAGTTGTATGAATTCTGTAGGCAACAGGAAGACCACCAGGCACTCTCCTGCCTGTTTAACTGTTTCACATCCAGCTCCCACTCAAATTGATGAGGCCTACGTTTATTCATATTTTCTCTCCCCCCTTTCCTGTTTTCCTAATTCTGGTCACAACTAGCACTTGAAAAAATAAAAAATTACTCAAACTGGCTAAATGAGTACAAATCACCTGTTACTTTCAGTAAGTTCAAAACGTGCAGGAAAAGAAAGATTTACTTGCTGTTATAACTGGTTTCTACCAATATGGGAAATATTTCTGATCAGCATAACCTACAAACATCATGTAACCAGTTCATCGTAAATATTTTCTTTTCCAAATAATGCAGAATTTCAAAAATAGGGACGTTTTAAATAGCATCCTATTATTTAGGAGTATAACGCAAATTAAAATTTTGTTTGTGTATTAGCACCTCCAACACCATCCATCCCACCTACTGAATCACAGAATTATGCACAGAGATGACACAGAAAAAAGACACACTTCATATTCCGTATATATACAGCTTGCTTTCATATAAATAAAACATATACAACCTGTTTAAGTCTACTGTATTCACCCTTACGTCAATAAATGATTTGACTTTTTAAAATATACACACTATACATGGTGCATATATTTTATACGTTTAGGAGCAGGAAATGTAATTCCCAAAGACATTAGGTATTCCACGTATCATAAGCACTCTTTAGAGAACATCAACAGCTTGTCCACTTCAGGGGAAAAAAAGAGAAAGCAAGCCTCCTGAGCCCAATTATCTCAAAATTTGTCCTCTTTATTCAATTTTATCATTCAATTAGCTTAGAGAAAGATGGATCAGTCGGTTGAGATTCCATTGACCAGAATGCTAAGACAGTATCTGATTCTTATCTTAGTTTTCACCAAACCCAGAGTAGACCGAGAAGAATCAGTCAAATCAGTGTTACACAGTAACAGCGTAAGTAAGAAAAGATACAGATCCTGATTATCTAATTCAGACTCAGGACAAAAGTCTTTTGTAAGTCACCAGAATCTTTCTCGTTTGTTTTTTCCAATTGTCTAGGAATACCTACAAGTCTGTCAAGTCCTTTACTCCTGTCATCTGAAACAAGATTCAAAAAAGCTGGATACCTGATGTCTCCAAAGAAATGCTTTTCGTCTGCAAATATCTAGCACAGACAAAAGGACAGCTCCACTTTTACGCAACTGAGATGGAGAGACATNCTTTCTCGTTTGTTTTTTCCAATTGTCTAGGAATACCTACAAGTCTGTCAAGTCCTTTACTCCTGTCATCTGAAACAAGATTCAAAAAAGCTGGATACCTGATGTCTCCAAAGAAATGCTTTTCGTCTGCAAATATCTAGCACAGACAAAAGGACAGCTCCACTTTTATGCAACTGAGATGGAGAGACATAATCAGAACTTGTCTCTCCTGCAACACACAGCTTTCTGCATCACCTTTTTTTCCTCAGGAGACTTTTAAGAGCTGTATTTTTGAAGTTATTTGTGATGGAAAAAACATAGAAGTTTTCACCTTGTTTATTAGGTATGATTGAGGCCTGAAGTGACTGCAGATTTGTTTCCTCTGAAGGTCTTTAGCTTCATTTCTTGTGAAACGGAATGTTTATCTCTCTAGGTATTTCCCATTCATAACTTCTGACTAATTTCATCTAAATTTGAAAGAACGTCAGCAGTTTCAACAGATGAAATTCTTGCTAGTTTTGTGGAAATCAACAAAAAAGCATAGGAAGAGGAGCAGTAAGTGTTCCCAGTGAAGGAAGGTAATTACACCTCAATTTTTATCCAGCACTTCAGCATGTGAATGGGTTTGCACTAGCCACCCTGTCTGTCATTAATTCTCCAGCTAAGTAAGTAGGTGAAATGTGAGGGATCTGAGAAGGTTTTGTAGAGAGGTAAATTAGGATAACAGGATACATTTCAATAGACAACCAGTCCTTATTAGTTCAGCTGTTTATGAAACAACCTGTTTTACATTTAAATTCCATGATCAGTGTGCTATTGAGTGCTGTGGTTAGCAGAACAAATAACGTTTTGACATTAGAAGAGATTGAAAACCGAATCATTGAAAAAGAGGGAGAAATTCAGTCAGAATTATGACAACTCTTTACTGATATAAAATTTGGAAGATCTGTAAAGAGGTATCAGACAGCAGCCTGAAAAGCAACTAGTTGAGGGGTGTCATTATGAAAGTGGAGATCTGAGCTTCCTCACCGTCCTGAATGAATGCCAAGTCAGAATGTCAGGAAGAAAGGATTCAAGAATTCTTCCAGTTCCGTTTACAGTTCAGGGTTTAAAACAGACTCCCTCATACCTTCTCAGATGACATTTTCCTTACAAAAACGAGCTTAATCACATCAAATTAAATAACCAAACTATCCAGATAATGCCCTAAACATCTGCTTTTTACGTCTCTAGCCAAGTAACATCGTAACTTTGTAACTGTAATTTTTCCTGTTACCAGGTCAAATGGGAAAAACGCTAAGAAACCTCGTATTCTGCAGGCGCAGCAATCCTCGTCCATTCTAGGAAAACAAGCAACCGTACCAGGGAGTTCTCTAAGGCAGCAGTGCTCCTAACAGACATGAAAAATGTGATAGTTGATCTTTTAGAGAATAATTTGTTCATTTGATGGTAAGGATCAAATATTTAAATGTCTCATAGTCCAAGAAAGTCTTTTGGGCAACATGTTTTAGACCTCAAGGATGGCCCTGTACTTCCTTTCAATGTACATAGCTTTTTCCACTGCTGTGCCTATTCTCTCCACAGTACATTCACAGAGAGCAGCATACCACTCCTCTGCCTCTATTTCAATAATCAGACAAGCCAAAGCAGTACCTCCCCTCTGCTTATTTTCCAAATTAGATTCAGCTTTTCTAAATAGGTTATTTAAAGCTCTGGGTGTACAGCATTACAGGTTAAGTACTGCACTACAGAAGTATAATGGTTTCAGTATTTCCCTATTTTGCAAATATACCTTTCCTGACCCTTTTTCAGATCACATTTGCTCTCCTTTAGGATTACATCACGGTCACAGTTCATAAGCACCTTGCTGTTGACAGTCATAACCCATTCTTGCTGTTCCTCAGTCATTTTCAAGCAATAAAATTTTTTCCAACATATAAAAGAGAGTGTTACAATTGCATGTTATAGACACAATCTTTCACTTCATTCTATGCAACTTATTTTTCTGTCCAGTGCTCCTTTACACTATTCCAGTGCTCCCCATCATCAGCAACTTTTTATTTTTCATGCCAACTTCCTTAACAAGAAAGCATTAAAACATTTTCAAATCTGATCTTTGAGGCACTCCAGCAATATTCTCCCTCCAATCTAGCAGTCTCTTTAGCTTTACTTACTGATTCATTGTAGCCATTTCTCTTGCTCACCTCCCATTCCTTATTCTAAACTTGATTTTATCTCGATTAGCATTTCCCCATGTAACACTGCATCAGATGATTTACTGAAATCCAAATAAATAATGACTCCTGCCCCTGTCTACAAAAATTAGTTGTAATGTTAGATAGCAGGTTGGAGCAGTACAACCTCTCTCTGGCAAACTCATTACACATTTCATCTCATTTGCTGTTTACCTCCATGCCTGTAAGCATCCCCTCCCTCAAAGTATGTTCTAAACTAATGCACTGAGATCAAACCAACAAGTTTGTAGTCAGGCAGATGTCTCTGCCCCATTTTTAAAAAAAGACACCACAGGTACTCTTTTCCAGCCACATAAAACAACCTCCTATCTGATAAATTCTTCAAACATGTTAACCAGTGGATTTACAATTTAATGTGCTGGTTACCTCAATATTCTGAGGCAGGGATTATCAGGTCTGTTCACTTTCAACTTACTGAAGTTCTTTGCAGTTTGTTTCCACCTCAGAAACGGTAATTTCCATTTCTATATATACCCCTTCCCAAGAGCTATCCTGCCTTCCCTACACTCCCTACATTATTCATCTTTACTGAAAACAACAGCAGAGCATTCATTTAGCTTTCGGGCCAGACACAGATTACCTTTAATCACCATGCAATCATTTCTGTATGGTGTTTTCATTTTTCCTTTCTCATCTTCTCATTAGGGTTGTAGAGCTGTGTACTATGTGGTTTGACTTTCTTTAGAAAGAGATCTACTCTTCTCCATTAGTAACAAACTTGAGTGCTGAATGTGTGTTGAAGGATATTCTATAAATAGGAACGGTCTCATTCACCAGTGGGAATCAGTGAATTAATCCCAAAAAAGATCAGAAAGTTTAAGAACTTGTGAAATTGGCACACCCTTCAACCTGAAAACTGGGCTATGGAGATCTAGCAAAAACGTGTAAAGAAGTAACAGAGGAGGTCCACACAGTAGCTGCAGAGCTTTTAAATCCACTGTATAGTCTCATACATAAAACTGTATCTTCACATCACTGGCTTTTAACAATTTTGTTCATTCTTTCTAGGCAGTGAATATATGAGGAAAATACTAACATGTGAACTTGAATGGTTCAGAAAGCAGCTGTGTTGTTGTAAGGTACAACTAAACAGGTTAATTCTCAACTGTGACGTATGCACAGGCTACCATGAGGTAGGTAGTTAACTTGTACCAACTGTTGAGAAACAATCAGTATACATGTTTGTATCCTACCCTAAAATGCAGTAGGTATGACGTATTTCACCCCTCAGCTGAAAAAGGAATAAACTACCAAGCAGATACTCTGTTACGGAGTCAGGGTAAGTGTGTGGAGAATCAACACAGGCAGCTGGCGTATGATATTTTGTTATCCATATTAACCTGCTTAAGTATTAGAATCCTCTAAATCTGCAAGAAGGTTGTCTCCCCCTCACCTCCAACCATTTTTGTAGCCCTCCACTGGACACATGCAAGTATGGCTGTCTTGTGCCGGGGAGCCCAAAACCAAGCACAGTACTGTACACGCGGTCTCACAAACACTGAGCAGAGGGGAATAATAATCTACCTCACCCTGTTGGCTACACTCTTGCTAATACAACCCAGTATGTAATTGGCCTTCTTTGCTTCAATGGCAAACTGCGGACTGATGTTCATTTTGTTGTCAAGCAGGGCCTCCAGAGCTTTTTCAGCAAAGCTAATTTCTACGCAGTGCCCCCAGCCTGTACTTACTGCATGGGTTAAATCCACCCCAAGTGCAAGACTTTGTATTTGTCTTTCATTCTTCCCTTCTTCATTTCTTTGTTGTTTTGGTTTTTTTCTTGTTTTCTACTCCGCATCTGCTTTGTGAGCCATGGGTAAATACGGTAGGAAGCCAGAATTTCTGAGAGAGACAGAGGTGTGACCGTCTCCTTCTTTCTCAGCTTTGTAATCAAGGGATTCTTAGTGACAACATGACTATTCTATCCAAAAAATTGATACAGCATAACATAACTTCTTTCAAACTCTTGAGCTATCAGCACATTGTCCTGTAGACTACTTTACCAGTCTTACTTTTCCCTTTCAGAAACTCTCATGTTTTATTGCAAGATCTTGAAATGCTGCTCAGGGAGAAAGAAAAAATAAAACCCTCTGTCCATCTACTATCAGTCTTCTTGACATTGTGCCTTAGCCATCCTTATTTCTTTGTTTTCCATTTATCTCCTATACAGTGATGAGCAATTTGGCCTATTGTCAGAAAGCAGAAATAAATTTGGTCCCTTTTCTCAGAATGCAATTCTAGATTGCTACTAGTGCTGAAATTTGCTCCTGCTTTTTGTTTTAAAATCAAATAGCTACATTACCTTGATTCCATAGCTATTGGGTGTGGGAGGTGTCTTATTTCTGAACATGTGCTATTTACAGAACAGTCTCATGTCAGTGCTAAAACACAGAAGGAGTGAGTCATCTGTACCCTGTACATGAAAAACTAAAATGATTGCTTTAGTACTTATAAACCTGTTGACCAGCTCTGCTATTCTACCAACACACCAAGAGCAGCACTGCTATGCATTGCTTGAGTAAGGAGCAAACATGAATTTTCACCCTACCAGGCATGCCATATGTAGAGCATTAACTTAAACTGGGGCAAAGAAGATTTACATAATAGCTTTATACACTAATCTTATAGGCTTCAGACCTCTACAGATGGCAAATTAAAAAAAATGGTGCCCTATTTATAAGGATAATTACTCAGGGGATCCCATAACACAAGAGTAAACCTATATAAAATCAGTATAACATAACTTTTTTTCCCCATTCCCAAAATATCTTTCACAATCTAGAAAGCACCGTTATGGAAAATTCTTATGTCTTTCACACAGTCATCCAAATACCCTGTAGCAGACACCCCAGGAACATGTGGGCTAACTTGAAGCAGTTCAAAGAAGGTAACTGGGAAGAATAGATGTACTGCCTACAGGCTTAAGTTTGCTTGTTTAAGATTACTTCTTTGGGCAGAAGAAGTACTGTCAGTGAGGAACACAGCAGTGCTAATAGAATCCAAATCTAGCAAACCAGGTCGAAAACAGTGCAAAATCCCCAATAATTACTCATCAAATTTATTCTAAGAATAATGCTGTAATCACCAAGACTTAAATATTTTATGTATTTATTTATCTTTAAATTGATTCGTGGGTTACGTAAAATGAGGAAACTACAGCGCTGGCTGAAGAAAAAAGCCTGCAGTATGCTTATCGCACCCAGCTTTGCAAAGCCACCTCTGTCCCGATCTGCAAGAATCCTTCATTTCAGTTACAGACATCCCTTGAAAAGGGGTCCTCAGTTATGCCAGACAGCACAGCAGATTAGGGTTGCGAAAAGAGGTCCAACAGGATAAGAACACTGAAGTCTTTCACTTGGAATCTCTCTTGGAGTTGAAAATTGCTGTATTGATCCCTTCCCAAAGACAGTTATAGCACTAAAGGCAAAAGCTAATATTTATCAGGATCCTAACATGATTTCCTAAGCGCAACCAGCTTACACGGCATTTGGTAAATCAAGGGAAGATATGACCTCTGTCCAAGCAAACTTAAAATATGCAATAAAATGAGAAAATATTAATTGGGTATTCAGGATAGTACAGGCAGTAGAATTGACAGATTTTAGTTTAATATATGTAACACTATTCTTTTTCTTTCATGCACACAGTGACAAGGGGTTGCAGAGGATGTGTGTTTTAAGGGGGAACTCAGACAAGAAAAACATGTTATTGTAGTATGTATAAAGTTAAGAATAGCTTTCCATTGCATTAGGAGAGAAATTCTAAGCACAAGTGCCAGCAGGAAAAAAAAGAGGATAACAAGCAAGAACAACCTACAATAAGGCTGCAATGCAGGGAAGGAGAGAAGAAGGGAGACTAAAGGCTTAGGCAAAGACTATTGCCAGCATCCTGGCATACCGCTGTCAAATGTCTTGATGACACTTCTGTAGCTCTGAGCATGGAGGATAATTAGCTTAATAACCAAGGTACTCCAGCACACAAACAGTTGTTCTTTTTACCTTGGTGCGACTATTCGCGGACTTAGAGTTAAGCATGAAATAAATTCTACATGAATGAGGTGGAAGCCAATCAGAAAACATTGCAAGCGAGTCTTCAATTGAGACAACACATCCCCCCCACTGGTACTCATCCAAAGACAAAGCAGGAGGCTGTTCAAAAGTCCTGCAGAAACTGTTCCCAGTGTAAAGCCAGATGGTTATTCTTTATTCAGGTAAAGACCTTCCTGGCCTTATCTACACGCCTCTTGCTTTCAGATTAGATTAGCCCAAGCCTCATTTTACAGAATCATAACCTAAATCTGCATGATCCCATTTCCATACCTATACATTCTGATCACAACTATGAGCCTCCTATGTCCCAGTTCTGAGCTGTGTCAGTGGGAAAGCTGCAACTGCAACACCCAAGATGTGGATAGTGAGAGACATGCCACCATTTAATTCCCATCACTTTCTTACACAGTGTTGCTGTGGTGGTAGGTCTTGCTCCAAGTAGCTGCCCACACGCAGAACAGTCATTTGGCTTTCAAGCCCCAAAGAGTCAATGTCTATCTCCTCCATCCGCAGGAGGATGAACGTGAAAGCATGACACATGCCAAGTCTAGCCCATGAGCTGCCATTTGGATCAAGCTGTTGTCAATCACATAGAACAGACTCACAGATGAGATGGAAATTTTACCAGAGCATATTTAACATATTTCTCCTGCCTGCCTGCCAATATGGGAAAACAAAGTTCTAGGCAATCAAACCTCTGCTTATTCTGAAGAGCACTTAACCACACCACACAGGTCGCGTAAACAGGATGTTCACCCTAAGCGGATTTTCATTCTCACCCTTTGGGATTTTTCCTTCCTCTTTTCCCAGATCTTAATGTCCAACATATGCTGGAAAGCTCACTTCTGTCCTAAAATTCTGTGTACAACCCCCAGAACAGATACTTTTTGAGCTAGTTTGTGCAATGATCATACTCTTAAAGAAGGTTAAATTGGGCTTTTAAACCCAGTATGTTGACAATCTTGAGTTGGAGGAGGCTACTGACTGGATTTAGGTGCTTAGGCTTCATGGAATAAAAGAAAAAAAAAAAAGACATTTAACCCCAAATGGATACTTCTTAAATATTCTGTAGTTATTTTTTTATTGAGAAATTCATTACATTTATCATGCAAATTATTCAGGTGACAAAGTGCTACTTACTAGAATGCAAAGGGTGAAGTGCTGCAAAGTACAAAAACAGAAACTAAAGCTTAGTGAAAGCCTACAGAACATGTGAACAGTGATTTTCCCTTTTTTCATTATTTTATTGTATCCCTTCTTTCCAAATTTGGCTATATATACAGACCTCAACAAGCACTAACTTCATGCCAATATCTGCCATCTCTTTGTTACCCATGCAGAAAAGATGAAAATATATTGCACTTTCTACTCTGCTTTTCTACTGTGGGAAAAAAGTATGGTTTTTTAAGACACACATCATAGAATCATAGAACAGCCCAGGTTGGAAGGGACCTCAAAAGTCCAAACTTTTGTGGGAAAGGCAGCCTAGATGAGATTAGCTAGTACTCTGTCTAGTCGCAACACAACTAAAACAGTTTCATAACTGAAGTATTTTAAGAACTGTCACCCAAAAAGAAGCAAAGAACAAAACATGTTTTCCTGAAAATGTATGAGTAAATGAAAACAGGAAGCAATACTGAAAATGTTCTCCTTCCCTCATTATCTTATGCATTACTGATAATGCTATAACAGATTCAATAGAATTTACAAACCAAATGATTAGAGACTTTATAAACTAGTACAGCATAAACTTAAACATCACAACATATTACTAGATAAATTGACAGTAACAAGAAATCCCTGTGACTAGCTTTTTGGCTAAAAATCCATCCCCATTATAAAAGAATTTGGATAATGTGCTAAATGTGGATAAAATGAGTATGTTGACTATCCTCATTAAAAACACAAACAGCACATCTGCAGATCTAATAAACAGCAACAGCAGTAATTGGGTGGATGGTTTCTCACAAATTAAAAGCATACCAGAAAATCCCCCTGAAAGGAAAGTAGGACTCCTGGATCCAGAATCTGGCAGGGAAACTCAATCCATAAGAGAAAGTCAAATTGCCTTCTCTTGATAAATGCAGAATGACAGAATTGGTGATAAATAAGTAAGTTCTGTTTTGCAAATTATCGAATGCAAAGCAAAGTACTGTGGGCATGTCCCACAGTGGTTTACATCACAATTCACTATGTTGATTACCATTCTAAGAGCGCAGACAAGTCCTTTGCTTGTCCACGAATTTTTTTCCCAGAATAATTCTGTTTCTCACTCTAAGATACAGCTGAGCTCCTAGCCACTGTTCTGCATAACAGTCTCTTTTAATAGCTCTATACTATTTAGTTTTGAGCTGTTCAAGCAACAGGACTTTCTAGAGATCGCTATTTCTCCCAAGGTTAAAATAAAAACGATACCTGCATTAGGAAAAATGACAAATTTCCCCAGAAATCCTGGACGGACTGATTGTGCCAAGCAAGTGTTGCTGTATTATAACCAAATATCAAGTCAAGTAAGGAAGACCTTATATAGCTCAGCCAATTCTTTCCGCAGCTTGTTATCGAGAATCATGTAGTTTCCCAAAATCAGTTTCTATCCTGAAATACAATTTTCCAAACAGAAAATCATCCAGGCACAAGAAAAAAATATATGTTTTGCCCATTTGTCTGACTTTTCCAGAAAGCCTTAGGTGTACAAATACTCGTTTCCTTTATTCATCTCTCTTACTCTCAACACTGTGTTTTTCGTGCGTTCATAAACAATGAACAAGATGAAGAATCCTCCCCTTTTCTTTCCAATTGAAAAAAAAAAAAAAAAACCAGAAAAAATAAATAGTTACCATGGGAGAATCGGATTGTCACCTGACTAACCATGGGCCCTTCTGAGCACACGCAACATTCTCATGCCAGTAAAACAGAAAGAAATAATATGCATTCGCCAGAGCAAGATCCCAGGAGATGGGAATGCTACTGTTTAACTCCTACAAAGGCAAGGATACTAGAAACATGCATGAAGGTGCCCTGCTACCTGACGCTCCTGGGCATAATTAGTCAACCAGAAACTTTCCCCTGGGAATGACAGACAAGAAGAGAACGTGATCACTGCGTAAAATAGGAATGAACAGGTCACGTCAGCGAAGTAAGGAAGTAACAAAATTCCTGACCTTCCAGGTAAATTTTTCTACAGTGTAACAGATAATGTGTAAGAAATAGATGTGCAAGGACCAACACATAATGGTGCACCTGTTTTCTATCACAACTACAAAAGTTCCTTGGGGCTGGGATACAGAAATGGTTTTAGGTGATTTTTAAGGAAAAAAAAAAAAACCAAAAACTAAGTTGCATTTGCACAGCTTTTTTACAGTTTTTGAAGTTCAGACTAGGTTCCTTCCTAGCGCCACAAATCATAAAGGATTAAAACATGGAAAATTAAACACGTTCCTGATAAATGGTAATTAGTGCCTAGCCACCCCACAAGCTGGTCTAACTTGTCGTATCTCCAGCTGCCCCAAATTTTTGGGCAACTTCAATTGTAGTCAGATTTCTGAAAAGATTTTCTAGAAATTCTTATTGCTGTCTGCAAGGGCACTTGGTTCTCCAAGATGGGAGTTAACTCATGTAATACTAGATAGGAGTTATTGACTTCAGTTTTTGCTGCTGTGAAATATATTTTTTTTCTTTCTTGCCCTTTTCTATCATCTCTTGTTAGGACAATCAGATTCATAAATCAGATACATAGAAAGGATATTGAATAAATCTAGAGGAGGGGCCTGAAGCAGGCTGGCAGTAGTGGCAGATGACTGATAGGAAAACAGGAAAGATTCCTAAGAGAAATCATAAAAATCACAGCTTTATTGAAAATCTCAAAATATTTGTTATTCTCTTTAACACAGAAAACTCAAGAAGCTGGGTTAATGCACAATGTCAGTTTTTTAAAGTATCTATATGGTATGTCTCTGAACTTATCATGAAAACGTAACCCATATGTGCCATAAGAGCTCTGAACTAAAAGAAAAATAAAACGCAGCCTGCTTTAAAAATAAACAAACAAACCCACATGATATTGTAAGGTACAACCGTTATTTTTATTTTTTAAGTAACTGGTGGTTGTAGTGAGAGTTGCGTAAATAATTGATACTTAGTCAAGTATCTGAGCTTCAGAAAAAAGTTCACTTGAGATCACAGAAAAAAAAACTTGAAAAGGTCACACTGAATGGAAGGTACGTTTGGCGCTTCTGCATACTTGTAGGAGAACATGAAAAAAAGGAACCCTTTTGTCATTCACTCGGGATGCTGGAGACACTCTCAGCTCACTCCTTCACATTGAATCAATCTGACCATTCAGCTTCTGATGCGCACACCTACTTAATATACCAGAGTATCCCATGTTGATGCTGTTTTACTTTGCATATATAGTTCAGCTTCCACTCAAGTAGGAAATAAGACCTAGGCATCTCACCTCAGAAAGAAGCAACACAAATCATGAAGAAATCCAAAGGTATAGGTCCTTCTACCCTTCTTGGTACAGCAAAGAGAAACAATCTGCTCTGCAATGGTTATCACAGTAATACTGGCTGCAATCTTAAATCAATTTAAGCCAATCTAAAACTGAACCATCACCAAGAATTGCCTTCCTTCTTGCTTCAAGTTTCCTATTTCTGCAAAACTTCTGTGAATGGAACCAAGGCTGCCTTTCAGGAGTATGGTACAGGACACTTAAAAAGAAAGTGAAATGACAGTGAAGGGTGGTGCAATTTGACTGACAAAGTTGCATCCAAAGTTGCTGCCACCAACTGCCAACAAACTTCTGCCTCAGGTAGTCACCAACTCAGGAAGCTGAGCCTCAATCAACTGAGTTTGAAGGCAAATAGATCAAAACTCCTTGCCATACTTACCCATCAGCTACTAGGATAGTATGACAAACTTCAAAAACAGGAGCCCAGATTTTCGGAAACACTATTCATAAACCAGCTTTAAAGACTCAAACACACGTGGTTCTTTCTCTTACCACTTCTATTCTTTTGGTTTTGACAAAGTTATTTTTCTCCCTAGTACGTGTAATAAAAATTGAAATTAACTCAACTCAATTTTATATACTTCCTCATTCATGCTTTACCCGAATGATTATATCAAACACAGAACAATAAATGTCTACCTGTTTCTATAAGTGATATCCCTCTAGAATTCACATTTGTTAAATATGCCAGCAGGAGTATAAATTTTGTGTGGATGCTACAGCAAGCTTTATTTTCTGTGATTCAATAATAATATTTTTCAGCAACTGAGCTGTAGTAAAGAAAAACACATACGTACACACACACACACACACATTATATATATACATACACACAAGCACAAGCAAACATGCACC
This sequence comes from Steatornis caripensis, assembly GCA_013398225.1. NCBI lineage: Eukaryota > Metazoa > Chordata > Aves > Caprimulgiformes > Steatornithidae > Steatornis > Steatornis caripensis. The sequence continues at coordinate 83,282 of VZSC01002774.1, read as the reverse complement.
TGCACATACTACATGAAACTCAAAGAATATCCAGCTTCAGTTTCTAACAATTAGGTAGTATAGCTACTGAGACTATTTAACAGTCTTTCAAACTTTTTAAAAACTGAAAAAATATTTCTTATTCTGCTTGCGCTTTCAAAATAGGTTCCATGACATTCTATGTCACACATTTCATTCCATTAGAATTATGCTGTTTGAATTTAGCAATTTTTTAAGATACAAATGGTTACTTTATTGACATTTACGAAATTTAATTTCTGCATAATATTTTACTGTGATCAGCATTTCTACACTATGCAGCACCTATGACTGGGCAAGCCTTTACTGTTCAGAACAAGAATATTCACGAAGCATGGAATCCCATTCCAGCATCATGTTTTATTTACCTCCTTAAAACACCACCACAAACTCACAATAACTCATGTGAGTGGACAAATTTCCTTAAAGGAATTTGAACATGCCAGTCTTCAGTTTGCCACGTTCTTTATCAATTTCACCCTTGCAATTTACTGATGTAGGATACTGCTTAAACCGCAGCTGATAAGGAGTTCACATACCCTAGCAAAATCTAACAGTGTTACCTCTAAATTAGCTGAACATAGGAAAAATGCATGACAACTGCACCAAGGGCTAAAGGAATCAAGAACAAGAGAGGTCTACAGATCATTTATTTTTTCTCAAAAATAATTTCTAGATGCCAGAAGGAAGGACAGTGATTTGCTAACTTAAAAGTGCCTTCTATTTGCCCTTCTCTATCCTTCTCCCTTCCCACTTTTATTTGCTACCCAGTCCAGTCACTTTTTCCCCTTCTTCTTTCCCCCTCCCGTTACGCCTATTTTTTTCCACAAGCCCACTAGAAGTATTTAATTAGCAACAGCTTTTTCTCATTCCTGAGAAGGGTCAAAACATAACTTATTCCTGGGGTTTGACCAGAACAGAAACATCCCAAATCCAGATGAGTCTTTATTCTCTTCCTCCCTCCCCATCTTCAACATCTCTTGCTCTCAAGCATGGGCCCTGAATCAGAAACCTCTTTCCTGGTGTCACAAGGAAGAGCTACAATGGAAACAACGAAGTACCCACACTTCAAAGATCACATTGTTATTTGATAACTCCAGTGTTGTACTTGGAGAAGCTTTTATATTATTATTCTTGAGTCTCCTAGGTGGTAGTTTCAACCTTGACCCTCATTTTCTACAAATGATACAAACATGGCACAAAACAACTGAATAAAGATCTATACTTCTATTGAGAAGTAACATCTAGCCTATACTACAGCAAAGAAAAGCTTAAAAATTTGAATCTTAAAAGTTTAAGGAAAAAAGAGAAAATAATAAAGGCCCAGTACTTATTTTCGATGTTTTGAATCCCATCTTTGCTTTTTGAAGAGAAAGCAGGGATGCAATTCTGATGTGTGATTCTGGAATTGACAGTAACACCATAAAAAGTAAAATGCAACCCTTCTGTTCGTCAAGACTACTGCTGCCTTGCAATAAGAATTATGTCTGCAGACTTAGTTGATGTGGATAATTATTTTAGCAAACTGTATTCTTGCTCAACTCAAGGCAGAGAGAAACAGATAAATAAGACCCCATTCCTTCAATGTGGAATTGGCCACAGAGAGTTTATAGTAGGACAGAAGCTTTGGTTCCAACTGATGACTTTAGGAAATGGAAAGAATTTCTAGTTACACATGAACCAGGAAGAACACAGCTTGAGCTTTAAAATCCCACCCTGGAGTTTTTCTGTATGTTACACTGACTAACTTCCAAGCTCAAAAAACTTCTAGAACTCATCAGGGAAAAAGTATAAACCTATTAATTTCACTTTTACAGTCATTTTCTGGATTTGTCTACACTTTGCAACATTTATTCTTCACATATCTTACTGTAGATTTACACATTCTTCACACATTCTTTGTTTAACTTTCTCCTGAACTTTCTAGAAACAAACCCAACAACAGATTTCCCACATTTCCTGTATCACAATAGGTCTTCCATCAGTTCAAAGCACACTGAATTGTTGCTATCTTAAAGAAATACCCACAAGCCCTTGAAACCAAAGGCTAGATAGCTACGGGTTTGATCCTGGCAACACATTTTCAAATGCTTACCTTCACCACCAAGAGTACTCCATTCTCTACAAGATTACTTGCTTTACTAAAATGAGTGCATGGTTTATGCGTTTGCAGAAATACAGCCTAAATGAACAGCAACTGCATTCTGAACATTTTGTTATCTCAGTGTTGCAGCTCTTGCAATTACTACAAGTTGCCTGATATTTGTTTTTCTTCTTCCAAATCGCAAGAGCTTTAAGAGCTTGAAGAACTGAACCATAACAGCTCAAAACACCAGATGTAAATAAGAGAAACTATTTAAAAATTCTATGGTTTTTCAGCAACCTTCTGATTTTATAACTGACACAAAAGTGTGCTGCAAGGACTGATCTCATTTCTCAGTTTGCACGTGGACTCTGATAGCAGCTGGGGAACTTCCATAAAGTGTAGTATTTAATATTTTCGTCCCAGCCCCCACTAAGCCTTTAAATAAACAGAATTTTACAAAACCTTAAACAGAATTTCCTAGCACAATGTGAAGTTGTGTTTCTTTTTTCAATTAAAAATAGGAAAAAAGATACAGTGCTGGAAGAGGAGCAAAAGTAAGTGTGGTTTATGGTAGTATTTGCTCAAAATTTCCCTGTTCCAATCAAAAAAAATGAAAACATACGTTACCCTATATTACACTATTTTATACTTCTATGATCAACCAATACAGACAAAATATTGAACTTGACTTGCTGTTTCCTCCTAAAACCAATACTGTCCCTACTTCATTACACTCCTACAGTTCATTGGGCATGTGAAAACAACAGCTGCTCTTGAGACCACATGAAATTCAAACAGCTCTTATAGACTCTGAGAGGTGGAATTCTCCACAGAAGAAATAAAAATACTGAGATCCCATTGCAAATTACCACACTTGTCAAATTAAATATTCAATAACAAAATATGAAACATTATACATAGTTAATCAAGACTTTTTTTGTCCAGTGTTCTGTGACCAGCCAAGTCTAGAAACATTCAGCAAAAGAGTGTGAACACACTCAAGATCAACTTTTCCAAGGCCTCCTACTAGTCATGAAACTGGGAAGAGAAATCAGATTAAACTTAATCAGAGCTATTCAAAATTTAGCTTTATGTGGGGTTTCAGTTGTTTACTGAGGCTGCAATTGCTGACACTTCAACAAAAATTTAAATATTGACAGGGGACTACTCAAAACAGATTTATGAAGACAGCTGATGAGATATTGGCGATGAATGACAATTTCAAAGCCTAGTTTTTGCGCATTCTGCTTTCACAATCCCAAGATGAGTGGCACCATTTCAAGTTCTTAGGGATCGAAGGAAGAAATAGAAATGCACATCGTATTTTACATGAGAAAACAAGAATGGACAAAGAAAACTGATTTGTTCTGTAGGGGTTTCTTTTCCATATCAGTTTTAGCTTTTAGACAAGCTCACCTGGAACCCAAATACAGGATACAACCAAAAGCTATAAGCCTTCCCATCGTTGTAGATCCCTTTGGTGCTCCAGAAATAAATTTAAACTCTCAACATTTTTTTTCCTTCTCTTCCTCCCCACAGTCTCCCACGCACACAGTCCTGCTGAATCTCCAGTATTTGAAATAGATTTAGAATATCCTTTGTGCATTCCCTCATGGCAGAAAGTAAATAAAGAGTCATTCTACGAATCTTTAACCGAGTATTGCTATGGCAACAAACATAATTCAGAACTTTTAAAACATTTTCTAATGGGAAGTATTTATACAGACAAGTTAGTACATGGCTTTAAAACACTCAGAAATGTGTAATCCATCAGGAGGGATTACTAATGAAAAAAGACAAGATGAATTTCAAATATAACATTAAAAGGTTTAAACCTCTACCGTTTGACCTAGTACTCGGATACAACTATGATGACTTATAGAAACGCTTGCTTGACCAGATGAATGAACAAGTATGGCTTTGGGCATTGAAGCATAGAAATTTCTACAATGATCAAGCAATGAATTCAAATAAAAGAGCTATAAAATGGCACTTCCTTCTCTGGTTTGATCTTCCAGTGTTTACAATTACAGTTCAGTGCAACTTCCAGTGGCACAGAAACTCCTGTTAACTTTCTTAACTGACAGATTAAGATCAAAAACAATGATGGTTTTCTAGGAAAAGCAATGGGCCGTGGCTCCAAGAAATATGAGTTGTATCTGTAACTCTGGGTCAAGACCTACACAATTTGGTCAAATCACAACTGTTTCAGTTTCCCATCTGTATAATGGGATGATACTAGCTTTCCTCTACTTCTTGGTCCAACTTTCCTTTTTATTAGGTCATGAACTTTTCCAGGCAAGAAGTGGTTTTACAACATGCTTATAGACAGACAGTACACAGATTTTGGCTGGGATTTCTGACTGTTATGATCAGCAGGTTTCAAAACGTGTATCATGGTTAAAAGGCTAGTAGTAAACTAAAGTGTTGACTGTGGTCCTAATGATCCAAAAGGGTCTGTGGTTGCAGTAATACGGTATCTAAACTTTATTTGGAAGTGGAATTGAGAAGAGAAAGTCACAACACATATAATCACAATTGGTTTTGATCAACAAGCTCCATCTGTGTTACAGAGAGCAGAGCGACCACCTATCTGCGAACTGCTTGTAACAGGGGAAGCTGAGAAGCAATCTGTGCTATTACCATTTTTTTCTGTTCTCCCCCTCCTTCCTTTTCTATTTTCAGAAGAGCTGAGTCTAAAAATAAGGTGATCGGCACATAGCATGGCATTACTTAAATGGGATTTTGTTTAGAGAGCCTCTGCCTCAACAAAAAGGTTCAGAGAAACTCCTTATCAGTTTCCACAAGCTGACTTCATAGACCTGAGATCACCGTGGTTTTATACTATATATTGTATATATTACTGTTTCTTTTTATTCTTGTATTCCTCTAAAATTATTTTAGAAGACACAAAAGTTGATCTATTCTATTATTCTTTCAACACTAATTCTAACCTTCCAAAGGACATTTCAAATACTTCAGTAAAGCCGGATACCAACATCTACATGTGAGCAAAGGAACTCTGTGCCCCGTCTCCAATCCAGGAAGGCAATTCCAATACTACTACACGTATCAGCAGGACGAAGGGAATGCAGTCCTTTGAAGAATGCAAAGAAGTTGAAATAACAGAATATGGAGGGTAGGACTTTATCAATGCATCCAATTGCCTTGCTGTAGCACCATCTACTAACCTAGTCTAGAATTCACACCGAGAAATAGCCCAAAGAACAATATCTGCTACAGAAAACCCCTGTACAATCAGCATGTATTTTCTTGAACTACCAAAATAATTACATTTCCATCACTCATCTAAACCAAGATGAAAAGTAAAACATGCCCAATGCTTTAATTGCAGCAAGTCTGTAACTCATTCTGCCCAAAATTTGTAACACTGGGTACTTGCTCAGTTGCATTTATCTGACAACACTGCTTATTATGGTGGTCACTGATGAAGTTTTCCCTTTCACAACTAATACAGCAAGCATTGGTTAAAACAGCACCACTTTTAAATGGCACAAATAATAGCTGTAAAAAATTTGCAGTGGGGAAATTTTCCAGACTTCCAAAATCTGCTTTTAAAATAAAATAATTCTCTTCTGTTATAACAGATGCTGAGAAATGGATTTTTTTTAAAGGCCGTTTACATAGGACACACGCAAATACATTTTTTTTTACTTCCTCTGCAGCTGCAGCTAAGAAACTATTCCCAGATCTTTGCTGAGATAGTTGGTGATTATCACATGCAAATAAAAGAAACAAACATAAACACACTGTATGCCACATAAAGTTCTATTCCTGACAAAACCTTTGGGGGATAGAAACACAGTAAACTGAATGAGGAAAAGACATAATCTGAACTGAAAAAAGTGGAAAAAGTTATTTTACAATATTGAAAAGAGCATTACAAATCAAGTCCAGTAAGGACAGTGCCAATTACACATTACTGCCACTGTTTGTGATTCTCTTCTCAATTCTACTCAATCAACATTCATCGCTGTAGAGTTCTGACTCTCGTCACTTTTATTTAAGAAAAATTAGTATAAATGGGCCCACATTTTATAATTTTATGCAAGTCTGACTCTAAATGTCTATTTTGACCTCACTGTATGAAGAGAAAGAATATTCTCTTTTTTTATTTAAAACCAAAACCAACCGCCAGTTTAAGAACGTACAACTGCAAAGAAGCCTTGATGAAGCAGTGTTATGTTCAGTACTTGAAAAGATTAAAATAAACAGAAATTAAAATGTAATAATGAGAAAAGAAAGTCCCAAACTTCTTTCCCCTCCTCAAAAGCACAACTTTTTAAGGGTTGATCTGACAAACTTCAATGTACGAGATAAAAATACTGAATAGTGGGGATTTTTTCAAAACTGGCCTTTTTAGAAGATACTTATCAATAAAACAATTTCTTCAAATCCTCTCCTTCCCACTCACATATAAATACTGTGCTTGATGTCACCATGAAAATGTAGTTTAGAATTACTGCAGAAGAAAAAGCCCATTCTGAAAAAAAAAAAAGGCATAACTTAATAAAAAACACAAATGCACCATTTGCAAAAAGGAGTCTGTGCTGTTCTTCCCCCCTACTTCCATATGGGAGGCTTTCAGTTTGAGAGCAATCAGGTATTGTGTGGGCTGCAAAACACACTTCTGTAAATATATCAAACGTTATTTTGTTTCTCTTTGTGCTTCAAAGAATCTCTCATGCTCATGTTGTTTATTTTTAAAGCATGTGCTCGCACTTATATAAAGTACATTAAGAAGATACCCAATAGGCACATTTACTTTGGAGTAATTTTCACTTTGCATCCTCCGTCTAGCCTTTCACTAACCATTTTTATCCTGGTAAGTTGATGAGGAAAGGTCAGTGAGCATGGGAGCAAATCTAGTATTCTCAGCTGAGCACCACATTAAAGACAAAATTGACAGCTGCAAGAAGATAAAGGGTAACTCATTTTCACTTGGTTAACTTTTGTGGACAAGCGCTGGCACAGAGTACAGAAGAAACACTAACTTTCCTCAGTACTTGTCAGACAGGCATTCAAGAATCAGTGCTAGCAGTAAACAGATGAGAGTCAGTAAGACTGGCTTGTCTATCTGAGGACATTCAGGAAAATTAATCCATGTTAACTACATACGTGGAACTCAAGTAAGATTACTTAGACTACATTTAGAGGCTGCGTGAATACCCTTGTTCAGAATCAAGAGAGCTCTACTTGGTTTGATGTAATTCAACAGGGAAGAGAAAGTAGCCACATAAAAGATTTGATCGAGTTAAACTAACCTCTTTAAAATTGACATGTTTAATAATACACCTCAGTTTTCTAGTGTCTCCATGTATGTAATCCTTGACTTCACATATGAAATTTTTATAGAAGCGTCGGCTCAAGGGGAAACTTTTTTGTTAAACTCATGTGCTAGAGTTCTAATTTACAGCCTCCGGCATAAAACCCAGTAAGTAATCAAGCATTCTCACTCATTGCTTGGAAATTAAAACAAATTGCAGTCCGCTGTATGAAGCCTCTCAGGCGAGCATCTAATTGTGAGGGAAAGAGATATTTGATGCTCATAAGCTAATTGCCTAACCTTTACTGCTCACTTCTTCAGGACATGGAATTGGAACTCATGGAACGAGAGTAAAATTCATATTCAGCCACCATGCTTAGCTGAAGAACACCAGCAAGATTTGCACTTCCAGAAGATAAAAAAAAACCTGCAGAAAAAAATCTCCATGTGTGTTACAACAGTCCTTAACAGTCCTGCAAAGAGATGCAGCACGCTTGCAGCAAAGTGACTGATATGCATTGGGTACATGCACATTCAGGTTTTTGTGGCCAAGTACACAAGAACCAGGACCCCAGACTAGTCAGTGTTATCACTGCTGTAACCCACAGACTACACTCTGTTAGCTCTTGCACTACCTAGGTTAAATCTAGTTTTTGTTTATTCGCAGAAGCTGTGATCACACCTCCTAACTGTAGCTTATACGTGCCATGGCTTTGCGTAACTTCACTCATACAATTACTTGCGTGTGTTTCAGATTCTTTAAAGCTCTGCTCAGCAATTTCCATAAGCAGCCAGAAGAGCCAAATTATGTTATCGTGTGTTGGCTTGGATGTGAAAACTGGAAAACATGTACATTCTTAAATTTTATCTATTTACATATGTATGTATGTGTGCTTGCAAGCATATGCATGTAATTAAAGGCATGACATCACAGTGGCATCTTCACTTATATCTTTTTTTTCTCCAAGAGAGATTTCAAGCCTCACAATATGGAGTCTAGATGACAAATGAACCTTTTATTTCTCTCAAATACGACTACGGCTTCAAGACTGAATTATGATGCCAGCTATTGGAGGGGAGGGCAAAGAAGCGGATTTAATAAAATCTGCCTCCTAACAACTTTGATTTTTTTTTCCTCTATGTTAATACAAAGGACAAGGAAATTCTCTCAACCATACTTTATTTCCAACTACCAGAAAGGCAGTTACTTATGTGATTGTTAATTATCTTCTTTCATTATTTTAAAGAACTTCTATTTTACTGATTTATCCTGGGTTTTAATTAGATTCAGTAGTTTGAAAAAAACCCTCATCCATGAAACACTGCACTTTCCTTTTAAGTTTGAACAGGGGGAATTTTCAAAGGCATAGACCTAAATCAGGAACTCGGTTGCTACTGAAAGTCACTGGGAATTAGTCTCCTGTCTGGGGCCTGTATCTTTACATAATTTCAGTGAAGATTTTTAAGCAAGAACCTAAAACAACATTAGTTTGAGCAGTAATCTAGTTCAGACAGCATTAGTCTAGGCATTGACGGCCATATTTGGATCACTGACTGCACTTAGCCACTAGCGTCTCTCTTGGAGAGAGGAGTTAGGGTTCAGGCACTTGCTATCCAATGCTGTCAGGTCATGGCTTAAACAATAAGTGAGAGGCAAACACATCGCCTCAGTTTAAACACAACTCTTTTACTAGGACAGGCCTTCCACGAATGGCAAAGAATCACAGGCTTCTGGAAGTGATTGAGAAAACCTTTGTTGCACAAGGAGAGACATTTGAATTTGACTTAAGGTATGCACATACCAACATTCTTTCAAAGAATCCTTCCCACCTAAACTTGGTTTTGGAGCTCTGTTGAGAGATACCTATTGTAACTTCTGAGCATTACATAAAATGTAGGCTGAAAACTCCCCCAAAAACTAAACAGTCTAGTAACATTCTCCTAGAAACATTTTACTAAAAATGTGGTATTTACATATATGTTTGGTCTGTGCAGCGGAGCTTTGGTAACAGGGGAAGGGGCAACAAGGGCAGGTGGCCCCTGTCAGAAGCTGCTCATAGCTTCCCTGGCTTCAAGTCAGCCCGCCTTAGGCTTAGGCTGGGCCATTTAGAGACAATAGATGCGCCTTTGCAATAAGGTATTTAAGGGGGGGACGGGACAAAGAAACAGCCATTGAGACCTGCAGCAAATGAAGGAAAGATGCGAGGAAAATATCTGTGCAGATACCGGGAGTCAGTGAGGAAGGATGGGGCAGGAGGTGGCCAGAGAGGAGATTCCCCTGCAGCCCACCGTGAGAGGGCAGGCTGTGCCCCTGCAGCCCACAGAGGATCGTGGTAGAGCAGCCTGTGAAGGACCACAGCAAAGCAGAGATGGACCTGCAGCCCATGAAGGACCCCATGCCAGGGGAGCTGCCTGCTCCCGAAGCAGACCGCTGCTCTGTGGGCAGGCCGTGCTGGGTCAGTGCAGTCCTGAGGGGCTGCACTGTGCGGGAAGGACTCACATCAGAGGGGTTTGTGAGGGACTGTCCGCCATGGGAGGGACCCTGTGCTGGAGCAGGGGCAGCATGTGAGGAGCCCTCCCTGCCTGAGGAAGAAGCGGCAATCTCTGGTGAACTGACTGCACCCCCCATTCCCTGTCCCCCTGAGCCGCTGAGGGTAGAGGAGGTGGAGGTATCAGGAGCGAGGGGAGTCAAACCTGGGAAGGAGCGAGGAGTGGGGGAAGGTGTGTGTTTGTAAGATCTGGCTCGCATATATCCTTATCCTACTCTCTTTTGATTGCTGAACAATTAAATTGGTTTTTCCCCCCAAGCTAAGTCTGGTGTTTGCCTGTGACCATAATCGGTGAGTGAACCCTCCCTGTCCTTATCTCCATCCACCAGGTTTTGTTATATTTTCTCCTCATCCCTGCATGGGAGAGGGGAGTGAGCAAGCAGCTGCGTGGTTCTTGCTGGCTATGCCTAAATCACGACAACGTACATGGCCTAAAAGGCTCACATTATTAAGGGTGTACCCCTCAGTTCCTACAGCTGTCCTTCAAAAATTCACCTGTGGCTGAGGAAAGATGGTTAAATTTATCTGTCCTCTTCCTGTTGCACTGAGTGCAGACCTTCAGAATATTATCAGAACAAGAACAAATTCCTCCCCCCTCCTCAGCCACTCCCAGCCCTTCTATAACAAAGGCATCCTTTTGGCAGGGAGAAGGGAAAAGTTCATAGGGCAATTTGGATTCATTGACAAAGAATTAATAGTAGTAATCATTTGGAATAAACCACTATCAAAAGAAAATTCTGCAGCAAACTTCCGCATGGATACTGCCTTTAAAAACAGGACAGTAAACCCAAGTGAACTGTCTGTTACTTAAACCAAAATACAATCTACACAAAATTTCCTGTTTACAATAGGATAAGGAATAGTAACAGAGCAGAATAGGCAAAAGCACAATATATGACCATTTATGAAGGCACATGAGTAGTACAAGCTACAGAACGACCATTTTCCCAGGCACATTTCCAAATCCTGAGAGTCAGGTACAATTATTGACGAGATTTTCCTCCTCTAGGAACCAAGGAAGCAGATCAAAATGAGGCAATCCGCTTGCTGACTACTATGCCTAGTCATGACTAAATGATAAAACTCACCAAAATGTAAGACAGCCATCACAGGTCAGAAGAACAAATGTCTTTTTGTTTTTGACATTTATGGCATGGTAAAATGATACGCTAATATCCTAACCATTTCTGGCTGTACAGGACAGAGTTAACTTTTATCACTGAAAACACTCTGATGTCCTCCTGCAGCAAGCAATAAACACAAAATCTTCACATTAATGAAAAAGAATTGCAATATGTGACTGTCTGATCATCTGCAGACAATCATATTGATAGGTATATAAGATAAGAAATTCTGTTTTGTGAGACAATTCCTTGGTGTTATATACCATCTATATAAATAATTTCCCCTGGAAGAAGTTGTGGTAAACAGCTTCTACAGCACACGCACACTGCAGCTACGTACATATGCATAGGACGAAGCACAGATAAGGTTGCCAGCTTTAAAGAAGAGAGGGCAGAAATGGAAGCTTACTCACAAGTCATACATACTGGAGGTGTGAGGTAGGAGGGAAGAATTAACAGCTCATCCTAAAAACAAGGATCACCGCACATTCCCAAAATTAATTTGACACTGAATATAAAAATAATAATAAAAATATATATAAAGAAAAGATCCAGAAAGTTGTCTTTGATATGAATAAAAAGGTTACATCATGTACCGCTAAGACAGGCAAGATAGAAAGGCGGATCAAAATTTTCCACATAAAGGGATCAGGAGAAATAGTTTCAGTGACTGAAAGAATTGTGCATTACACCGTCAGTATAATGAATATCTAATAACAGCTATAACCCTGCCAGCTCCCAGCCAGGAAAACCGATCTTGGCAAAATCTCCAGTCTACACTAAGCGCATTTGTTTTAAAACTTCTAGTACTGGGAAACATTCTAGAAAGTTGGATTATAATATCACTTTCTTTAAAACAATTGTGTAGTATAGATTTGACAGGCTCTGCCAGTAACAAATACACTCTCCCACTCACCAACTGTGGATAAGAAATTTTGCAAGGCAAATGGACACAAGATTTATTGCCTTCTGCAAATCTTAAACTTTCATTTACATACATATCTACATACATCATAAGGTTGCAAAGATACTTTAAGCCCTGCTGTAAGACTGTCTCTTCCTGAAGCTAGAAAGGCAGCCTGAGACAACAGAAAGAGGTGTGAGGGATCTTTTTGCCTATTGAAGCAGCCTAGTTTTGACTTTTCAAATCAGATATAGGCCTACAATTTTGACAAAGCTTCAGCTCCCCTTTTTATCTCCTGAATTAAGAGTATTTAACAGAATGGCCAGCAGTACTTGATGAAGTCTCCACTTCCTAAGGGAACAACTTGGACAGAACTTTAGAAGTCACATCAGACATAAAAGGGATGAAAGGGCCTACCCCATGGCACTCTGTTAAAGGTGTTACAGAAGTACCTCCTACTGCATCAATATTTCATGTCTCCTGGCCCCAGAGAGAGGTGAGGTTGCAGAGCATCCCCAAGAGTGGAATTTTTTTTTTTGTTAAAACAAACTGAACACTACTTTAAGAATCCAATATAAAATCAGGAAACTTCCCACAATTATTTCCTTAGTTTCCCACATCCTTTGCCACTGCCATGAATCATACAGTACCAGTTAAATCCTCCCTTTAGATATCATGTATTGCTCCAAGACTAGCAATTATTTCTGTTCTGGTTTGCTTTGTTGTAAAGCTTCACAGAGTGCTACGTATCCAGGTAATGTTTTCACTTCAGCTTAGATGACCAAATACTGAATGTTTTAAAACTATTTTACTGACAAACATCACTTCAATGGCACAGATGATGAGCCAAGTTCTGTATTTTTCTTTTTAGGCTTCTGTGGAAGCATCTTCTTTACTATGAATACTGGCAACTTTGCTTTGTCTAGTAATTGAAATACTAAAACATCTCACATGGTTTCCGCTAAAGCACAAGCAAATTTTAGTGTTCATAAAAGAGGCAGCAGTACTGAAAAATCTAAGTACACTGTGAAAAAGACATCAGGCCAACTTCCTCACAAACACTTTAAAATATTGTAGGTAACTTCCACTTTCCAAAAACAAAAAAAATCCACCTTCTTACAGAGCTGCTAGGTGTCCTGTAGCTGGCAGCACTTCACCTTCCCTCAATGCTAATCTTCTTCAACCTGTAGTATCGCAAGCCTAAATCTTTAATCTTACAGGCTTTTTACACACTCTGCCAACAAACACTACTGCAAGCAATTCTCCCAAATACATTTTGAAAACGTACTTCACACACTACAATGAAAAAAGATGTTACATGAGTTCAATATCTCCTGTCTCCCTTCTCTGTTTCATTTTCCACAATGAGTCTCACACCCCCCTCCCCTGTTTATCAATATTGGCAGAGAAAGGCAGCCATGGTTCCAGCTGCCTGCAACTTAATAAAAGTCATTAGGCAAAAGCATGTCTTTCCATTGCTGCAAACAGAATAATCCATCACAGAAACAGAATACTCAAGAAAGCACTGCTTGAAAGGGGAGAAAATTAAGGAAGGGAAGAGAAAGAGGCCCATAAAATATCACAGAAGAAAAGTAAAACATTTTTTAAGACGTGTTAAATGTTTAGAGATTTGGCTGTAAAAATGTTCCTCATGTCTAACGTAGTCTTAACTTAGCAGCTAATTAGCAAAAAGGCTGCTTTTCTGACTGGCTTAACATAAATTGCACCAAGAGCAAGAGCTGGGACTAGCTGACTTCCTGATGTTCCTTCCAATGCGAATTATTCAACAAATCGATGATAAACATTAAAGGAGTCATAAGATTTGCTGCTGGACATCTTGAGACCTGGGAGTACAACACAACTAACATTCCTACCGTGATGTCAAAATGGCTTTGCAGGAGGAAGGGAATACTAGGTAGTTTTCAGGAAGTTCTAACAGGGGTCTCACCAGATTGACAGGAAGATACATATAGCTTGATAGACAAAGTTGCCTCTATCTAGACATCATGCTAATGAACAACAAATAGGCTTGCAGATGACTAGTACTGTGAAAATACTTCTTGCCTTCTACTTCTGTTCTACACTTAAAACTAAGACGACTTTATATACACTACTGGTCACATATTTCTGAAGAAAAGAATCAAAGTATTAAAACTTAGCTCAACACAGTCAGTGGTTAAGAAGGAATAATATCAGAGGCACTACAGCCCAGAGCTAAGGCTCAGGGGATTTTGAAATTCCACCAAAGGTAAAGACATTGGATTGAACTTTTGAGACAAGAAAGAGAACAGAGGTACATATGCCACTCAAGCCATGAAAACCAGCTGTCAGGAAAGACGGTGGAAATGTGGGTCGTAGTTAGTATATCCAAATACAATACAAAATTGTGGTATATAGTTTCTTTCTCCCTTTTTTAAAAGTAGCATTTCTGTGTTTATATTTAGAAAGCCATAAAAGAACAACAGAATCAGCATTAAACTGACTTGTTTGTCCAGCTAAAATGATGAGGTTGACTTATTCATCTGTTGCAAGCAAATTTATTAATCTAAGGCCAACTCATAAGACAGTGGTTTTTTTTAAAGTATCTTAAAAGACCATTTCTTGCTCTTTGCTCCTCTCTGAAGGTGGATAACTAAACTCAGTCAAGTCAGATTAACTTTCATATTGTCAGTGTGGCAGTGTTTGGGTTTCAGGCAATAACAATTTTGTCATCCTCTACAATAAGTTTATCACCATCACAATTTTTTTTACAGTTTTATGGGCTTTTGTACTTATTATTTTAAGGAAAACAGCTTCTTTTACAGCACTTACATAGAGGCTAATTTTAAGACTTAGATATTCTTTTGGCTTACTTTAAGGATAGATGAAGTTGGCAGCTGTCCATTGAGAGAGTTAGGGGCAGTAAAAAAAAATCCACACCTTCAAGTGTTTATTATTGACTAAACACAATTATTACCAACCAGAAAATGGGCAGACTGGCTGGAATGATGACATTAGTTCTTCAGTAGCCTGCTGGTGATGTAAGAAGCATTCCTGCCTACTCCAGGAAGTAAGCTAAAACCTTTTGGTGCATTCTCTCATTACAAGAAACACTGTCCAGAGCCACAAAGAATTCCTGTTAAGACCACCTAGGAAAAAAGATGCCATGATGCCTACTGATTATTACAAATGGGAAAGGCACAAATGCTGGCAACCAAAATAACTTTTTGGTATCATGCACTTAGATCCTGATATGGCTGATGGAAACCCCCAGCACACAGACCCCCAAGAACTTGTGAAGTTAAGAGATCTACTGGGCCCATTTTTTCCCCATCTGTGCACTGAAGTTTTACGGTCTTGAGCTATGGGTAAAATTTTCAAAAACATCTCTAGAGTAGCAGGTATTATCCCAGACTTCTTGAAAAAAAGTCAAGCAATTTTTTAACATGGAAAATTGAATTTTCAAGGTAGGACTTCAAGGTATTTACATTCATATTTTTGTACTGCGCGAATACAGGGAGCAAGTGGACACAACTTTTCCTCTCTAAATTGTCTCCCACTGTCACCCATGCATCTTCCAGGACAACTCAAAATGCTATAGTGTATTTAATAATAGAAAACAGCCCAGCTCTCAAGTGAAGCCCTGTAGATCAAGATGACCGCAAACTTTACCCCTCCCTAAGCAGCTACCTTGACTTTTATTTAACCACTTCCATTATTCCTTCTCTTCCCTTTCAACCTACCACCACCATCACCAAATAAAAAAACATTTCAGTTTAGTTATGAACAACTTTAAGATATATCTCTGATAGAAGAATTTTTTTTTTTAACATAGGAATCACCATGCTGGTTACTTAGCTCTTTCCCAGTGTTAGTAATACATTCTGCACACTGTTAACAGTTCATTTAGACAGCTCAGTATAATTAGCAGAAAGATAAACTCCCCTACTACGCCAGACCCATGAAGAGGCTTGGGTCTGGAGTGATCAGTCAAGACCAGCTAGTATTCNAGTAGCATTTCTGTGTTTATATTTAGAAAGCCATAAAAGAACAACAGAATCAGCATTAAACTGACTTGTTTGTCCAGCTAAAATGATGAGGTTGACTTATTCATCTGTTGCAAGCAAATTTATTAATCTAAGGCCAACTCATAAGACAGTGGTTTTTTTTAAAGTATCTTAAAAGACCATTTCTTGCTCTTTGCTCCTCTCTGAAGGTGGATAACTAAACTCAGTCAAGTCAGATTAACTTTCATATTGTCAGTGTGGCAGTGTTTGGGTTTCAGGCAATAACAATTTTGTCATCCTCTACAATAAGTTTATCACCATCACAATTTTTTTTACAGTTTTATGGGCTTTTGTACTTCTTATTTTAAGGAAAACAGCTTCTTTTACAGCACTTACATAGAGGCTAATTTTAAGACTTAGATATTCTTTTGGCTTACTTTAAGGATAGATGAAGTTGGCAGCTGTCCATTGAGAGAGTTAGGGGCAGTAAAAAAAAATCCACACCTTCAAGTGTTTATTATTGACTAAACACAATTATTACCAACCAGAAAATGGGCAGACTGGCTGGAATGATGACATTAGTTCTTCAGTAGCCTGCTGGTGATGTAAGAAGCATTCCTGCCTACTCCAGGAAGTAAGCTAAAACCTTTTGGTGCATTCTCTCATTACAAGAAACACTGTCCAGAGCCACAAAGAATTCCTGTTAAGACCACCTAGGAAAAAAGATGCCATGATGCCTACTGATTATTACAAATGGGAAAGGCACAAATGCTGGCAACCAAAATAACTTTTTGGTATCATGCACTTAGATCCTGATATGGCTGATGGAAACCCCCAGCACACAGACCCCCAAGAACTTGTGAAGTTAAGAGATCTACTGGGCCCATTTTTTCCCCGTCTGTGCACTGAAGTTTTACGGTCTTGAGCTATGGGTAAAATTTTCAAAAACATCTCTAGAGTAGCAGGTATTATCCCAGACTTCTTGAAAAAAAGTCAAGCAATTTTTTAACATGGAAAATTGAATTTTCAAGGTAGGACTTCAAGGTATTTACATTCATATTTTTGTACTGCGCGAATACAGGGAGCAAGTGGACACAACTTTTCCTCTCTAAATTGTCTCCCACTGTCACCCATGCATCTTCCAGGACAACTCAAAATGCTATAGTGTATTTAATAATAGAAAACAGCCCAGCTCTCAAGTGAAGCCCTGTAGATCAAGATGACCGCAAACTTTACCCCTCCCTAAGCAGCTACCTTGACTTTTATTTAACCACTTCCATTATTCCTTCTCTTCCCTTTCAACCTACCACCACCATCACCAAATAAAAAAACATTTCAGTTTAGTTATGAACAACTTTAAGATATATCTCTGATAGAAGAATTTTTTTTTTTAACATAGGAATCACCATGCTGGTTACTTAGCTCTTTCCCAGTGTTAGTAATACATTCTGCACACTGTTAACAGTTCATTTAGACAGCTCAGTATAATTAGCAGAAAGATAAACTCCCCTACTACGCCAGACCCATGAAGAGGCTTGGGTCTGGAGTGATCAGTCAAGACCAGCTAGTATTCTAATTCTGTATTTAAAGTCTTCTGTATTTAAACAGCGTTTAAAATAATGAGCAAGAGGAGAAAATGTGATCAATACAATAGTATTTTTTTGCAAAAGACGGTGATGAAAACTTCCTTATCTAATTATAGAGAGTACATGTGGTGACTCTTAGGTTGGAAAGTATCACACAAGCTTGAAAGCAAGGTCCTGCTTCCACTCATTTATACCTCTGCCAAAACTCCCAAATCTGAGGGGGTTTTCTATGCTGTCTGCCTCCCTGCACACCAATTTTGTTCAGCTTGTTACACCATGCTTTGCAATTTGAAATCTAGCACAAGCAGATCACTTGTGTAATTTCATTGCTACTGGCTGAGCTTTATGTATCTCCCGTCATGAACCACTGACCAACAACCATTTGTATGACTACTTGGCATCACACAACATGCAATCTAACCAATGAGGTCAATCATCATGTTATCTTTCAGGTGTCTCAGGGCGTTTTAAGGGAAGACATGGATTGCAGTCACAGCCATCCAAATACCCAAAATGAAACATTTCAGCCTGTAAAATAGAAAATTACATTTCCAATTGAGAAGTACCACAGAAGCTGATTCTGAAGTGTCAAAACATTCTTCAGAACAGTGTGTTCTATTACAGTTTCAAGCTGACAAGTCAAGTCATATGGTAAGGTAAAATAACTGCTTACTATCTCCTGCAGGAAATGCCCACACAACAGGTTTAACTAATAGCTGCATAGGCAACTTTAATTCTGACATTTCTTAGAGTGTTTTGGTTTTAGTTTCACGGTCTTGCATGTTTTCTTGTGATGCATCTTTAAGCACCTTAACAGTTCAACAGTTAAGATTCAGTACTTCTATTACTACTAGATTCCCAAATACCTATGTTTATTGTTTCATTAATTTTCTTTTAGTGGCATCAAAGTGTTCCAATAAAGATGAGAATTTCACTGTGCTAAACTCAACATAAACACTCCAGGGCAAAGGGAATTGTCATTTTTACTCTCTATTTTCTATAAATTTCAGTACATATTAATAACAAAATCACAAAACAGAGAAAAAAATCCAAGAAATGACAACACTGATTTCTGTCTTTCACTTAACTGATTTTTCCTCTCTCATAGCTTGACACTGTATGTATTTTTAAAAGCAGTTTCTACCACTAGAGCACAATTCTGGCTCAGACTGTCAGCCACAGTGCTGGGATCTCAGAGGTCCACAACATGGACCTACATTATTTCTTAAGCTCTGCGTGTCCTGTGTGGAAAAATAGAGAGAATCCAAGTTGCTATACAAAGCGAGGAGAACACATTTTCTCCTGCAACGCTGTCACATAACATGAAATGCGAGGGAACAGAGA
The DNA here is from genome assembly GCA_013398225.1 of Steatornis caripensis. Lineage (NCBI taxonomy): Eukaryota > Metazoa > Chordata > Aves > Caprimulgiformes > Steatornithidae > Steatornis > Steatornis caripensis. The sequence continues at coordinate 64,398 of VZSC01002774.1, read as the reverse complement.
TCCTAGAGCTGCATTTAGCCCTGTGGCTCAACTGGCGCCCTCTCTTACAATGCCTAAAGGAAAGAACAATTGCTATACATGTACTTTTCCACCATCTGTGTCTACATTTCTGAAGGAATAAACTAAGAAAGCTCTGAAAAAGTGCATGCTGAAACTACTGGAAAGTGTGAAGAGATTTAGCAAAAAACCTTATGATCTAGAACAGTGGGTCTCATGTAAAAGGGTAAAAATCTCTAACGAGCACAGCAGTCAAAACACACAAGCAGTCAGAAACCTCTAGCACACCAGGAAATGTCAGCCTTTTCTCCCAGATGAAAACATGGCCACATCACGTTGATCCCTGCATTAATCACTTCCAGGCAAAATTATCATAATTAACTGTAATTAGGTCAGAAAATGGAAGCAATTTCTCCAAAACCTCTATTCCAGCTTAGCAGAACACAGCAACTTTCCTGCCTGCAAGAGTTGCCTACTGTCAGTTCACAGCCCAGGTACAAGAGAGTCTCTCACTGAGTTCCCCAAACCCACCTCTGCTGCTGCCTCAAGGCCCCAGCAGGACTGTCAGCTGTGCAGCAAGCACAGTTCCACCAGTGACTGTTTCATCACCCTTGAGCTGGTAATGGTTTACCCCCAAAAACGGATTTCCTCTAGCCAATGGAAATTTCAAGAAAGGTCCCTAGATAACAACAGCCAGAAATAAAACATATTCTCAGCTCATGGGAATTGGCTGTGTACTAGGCATCCAAAGGAGATCACACTGATTTTGCCTTTACTCCACATTATTAGGATCCATATAATTTATAACACGTCCCAAGATGTCTGAAAAGGGGCTGTACATGCAAAATGACACATATGAGAGACAAAAAAAACCCCAATAAAAACCCTTTCTCCAACCAAGGAAGGGTCAAGGCACAAAAATTCCAGAACGACTCTTAGGGACTCCATCACACACATGTATCACCCTCAAGAGTCTTTACATATGAGAGTGATTGGCAGTACAGTAAGTCCAAAGATTAGAAAAAATTGTAGAGTGACACACACAAAATTTACAAAAGCAAGCTATTCAACACAGTAAACCCTTGTCTGCCTTATTTTCTGGCTTCCATACTATGGATGGTCAAGAGTTCACAAAAAATTGGATAACAATGATAAAGACTGAGGAAAAACCCAAAAACTTAAACTTCTCTAAAAGAAAAGGAAATTAACTTCTTAAAAAAAAAGTTTCTAATGAAATCAGGAAAAGCTTCCAAAGAAAATTCAAGACAATAATACTATCCACAGAAGTAGGTTGTTTCTGTGTCTGAAAAATAATTCAATCTTACCAAACAGCACTCATTTTACAAAATAACAAGCTCTCCAGATCTTTCTTCTGCTGTCTTCTTGGAAATTATCACAACATCTTTTAGCTAAACAACCACTCTAATGAGGGAAATTTTGAGAAATGGTAAGCTATATATTCTATATAAATTACTATAAAATACCAGAACTCACCGAAGGGGAAGGTGGTATTTATTTACAAAGTCTCTAAATAAATTGGGTTTACCCACTAACACTCATTCTCTCATAGATTTCATTCATTTATATGTTTAAGCCTACATTCTCGCAAGCACCAAGATATATGCACCCAAGCAGTCTGCACAAAGAAGGCAGGAGATCACAGCTGTTGAGTTTGTACCATGTGTCTGGGGTCTCTCTTCACTGACAAGCCAGCTTTCAGACATTCTTTCACACTACTTAGGCATTGTCACCTGTTATCAGGTGGTTCTCAGTCTCAAAGTCTTGCTAAATTCAATTTCCAAAAATCTTACACCAGTTGCTACCCACTGTCCGGTTTTTTCCTCACTTGGAATATATGTCTGTTTTCCTTGTGACCGAACAGTAAGAGGAACGGTATACACGGTATGTCAAAGCCTTTTTCCACCTTCCTTGTGCTAGGATGAAGAGCATTCTGCTGACACGTGATCTGTGTGTTGGCTTTATCAAGGCGCAGGTCTTTTGGTCTTGAAATCCACATTCCACAATTTTACTGCTGGGAATGTTGTCCTGGGAATGCGTTCTTTATTATCAATACAGGCCATGCTTTAAACTGTTCTGCTTTTTTCATCTGTTTCTTCTGGTGCTTACACATACATGCATTTCCGCTCACGCTGCATTCATAAAATCTTAGTATTTCTTTTACAAATCTACACTTCTACACCAGCAGTGGTCAAGTGTGTCTAAGGGTGCTGTTATCTATCACTTTCTGGATGTGCACTGACACTTACCAGTCTTGACAGATCGATCTGAGCTTTTAACAATCCTGAAATCATCATAAAGGCAGTCTGGCCATGATTTTAAAATAATTTGATCTAAAGTGTAATCTAACGTCAGTAATCACTTTGCTTTGTCCTCAGATTTCCACTGGGCATAAATACATGTGCAAACTGTTGGTTTTCCCCTGCAGCAGTCCCAGTGTTTTGCATAAATGAGTATGGACAGCTTGCCCAAAGGGACAACACTTCAGTCATCCAAGCAGGATCACAAAATTTATTCAGTCTAAACTTGACAGCACCAGGTATCAACTTTATGAAATGTGTATTATCAGTAGTTGAAAAATGCACAATTAACTAAACATATCCTTTCTTTTGTGCTTTCCAAGAATCTTTTAGAAGTTCCTACTGAGGAACACAAGGAACATTTACACACTCTATGTCCAGGCCAGCTGTCACCCCAGCAGACCACCTTCCTTTAAGGTATGGTGCCTATTAACTCGGGTCTAATATCCACTTGCAAAGGAACTTATAGTAATGAATTATCCCACTTCTAATATCAACTTGAAATGGAAATAGAGTCCATGAGATGAATGCAGTACTTAAGTCATAAACCTTTACCAATACACTAGGGAGTAGAACTTTGAACTTGTGGCTAATTACTGATTGGATGCTGGTTCTGCATGTAAAAATCACTATTACTTCAGCATGCACAGTGACAGCTCCAATTAATAGATACAAAAACAATTCTTGGCAGAGAAAGCAAAACATGGCCTAACATGCTAATGCAGCAGTCTCTTCTTGAATTCACAAGTCTGGACTAAGTAAGTATTTTTAAGCCTACATCAGATTAAAAGAAGAAAAAGAAAAAAAGGAGTAATTTACAGCCACCGAGGATCTAAACTTCTTTTAAGATGAAGCGACCAGTCTCTCCCCACCTCGTTTGTATTTGCAAATTTAATAGAGAAGGTGCAAAATAACCCTTGTTCTGTAAGTTAGTGTACCATCTCTCATGAGAGAGGTGATACATGGAATGGGTCTAGCACACAATATATGAAGATAAAAGACATGCCAAAGAGTATTTTTGGCTTGGCCCAGGAGTTATTACATTTCTGAAATAATCTTATTCCTTCGCCGGCCCTTTAAAGTTATAAATACAAAAGAAAAAACATCTCAGTGATTTCTATTTGCATGAAGACAGAACTAAACACAAATTTTTATAGCGTGAACAGCGCAATTGTTTGGATAAGAAGATCAGTCTTGGAAAAACAAATCTCCATTAGAGGGTATCACCCACTGCCATTCTGAGAAAACACTCACACAGCTTGTTTAGGGAAGACACCCAAATACCACCAAAAATCGTGCTGGGAAGGTGGACAGGGAAAAGACTTGCATAATAGACCGCTCCATGAAAAGCTCAAGGAGGAACTTGTAGTTTTTTTAATCCTCTGTATTTTAAAGTTTTTAATAGTGCTAAGTAGCAGTTAATAGTGTCAGTGAATCTGAAGAGAATTCCACAGAAATGTGTCTTAGTGCAGTTTTTACCTACTATTAAATATCTTGAGGGTAACAGATGAGTACTGATCTTCTGAGATTGATACTGACTGAGATCTGTGATGCAGTAGTGACTTTCAGGCATAGCTGAAAGCTGATCACACTCCACAGATGTCAGCTGGGAGTGGCTTTAGTCAGATGCCTACCCCAAAAACAGAACACTTAAGTCTGAAATGCCTTGAGATCTAGCCAGTCTTGTAGTCTTCCTTCTTTCTCCTCTCCCCTCACTCAAAACTCACCTGGATGCATTCCTGTGCAACCTGCTCTAGGCACACCTGCTTTAGCAGGCGAGTTGGACTGGATAATCTCCAGAGGTCCCTTCCAACCCCTACTATTCTGTGATTCTGTGATTTATCTCATGGTCCTATAAAAATCATTCAGGCAACCATATAGGATGAAGTAATCAATTATCATAAAATCTCCCTGAAAACTCATTTGAAATTATAAAGGATCTTCTATTATAACCAGAAAAGAACCTATATTGCAGCTTAATGCTGTCAATGCAGGAAATTAACAGTAGACTCTGCAGCTATCAAGGGAGCAGATTGTGTGAGTTCAGTTATTGATTTTTACTTTATTCAGAAAAAAATCAGTTTATTGCTTGGGTTAGAGAAGAAATGGGTTAGCCTTACAGGGAAAATGAATTTGCTTATTTCCAGACACAGGACAGGTTAGTTTAAATCTCAATAAAGAGATTTTAAGAACTCTTATTGAAACATCACCTGTGCTTTTCCTTCAATTGTAAATCATCTTGTGGGAACATAATGTTCTGTTACTGGTAGTACTAAATCTTGAGCCAGCCAAAAATCAACAAGGACTTTTAGAAGTATAGGGGAGGAAAGAAGAATTCCAAGTAGCATATAGTTTTTAATCCTGCTAGAGAAGTTAATTAAAAACTTTTAGTTGGCCCCCATTCTTTGCACATCTGTTGGATATAGTTACCTTTTGTTTTCTTGGGAAATATGAAGTCTTTTCTTATTCCAACTGTCCTACTATATTCAGAGAGCTACTAATAAAATGTCTACCATATTCCTAAGGTTCTTTGAAAATTTGTGATTGTTTGTGCCACTCAAAATTTGCTACTACTAACGTCAGTATAGGTATAGCTATCCAGTCTTCTGAGCTCCCATAATTTCTGTTTTGATTTGTGCTCTTTAAATATTTTTTTAAGGTCAGCTGGGCATTTGTGCACTACATTTTCTGAACAGTCTGTGCTTTTAGTCTGTACTGATCTATTGGCTTCCTACAGAAATACCTGGGAAACACACCAAGAAACACAACTGACAAGATAAAACAATCAGTGGGTCAAACCATGAAATGTGGTATCTTGTTTATGACTCAAAATCTTAAAAATAAAGACTGAAAATCTCAGCGTTAGGTATTGCTTAAGCATCACTTATAGATATATATATATATATATATAGATAGATATAGATATAGATATATATATATCACATATATCACTCTTAGTTCCTGGAGCCAGGAACAGCTGCTGGAATTCTACAGCCTGATTCCATGAGGCTAGATGATCAGATTAATTCCTCTGGCATTAGCAAACATCTCATTACAAAAAAAGAAAAATGAAAAGACCAAGAAATTAAGAGCATAATTTTTGCACACTATTCCCTTGAAAAACAANTATATATATATATATTTATATATATATATATATATATCACATATATCACTCTTAGTTCCTGGAGCCAGGAACAGCTGCTGGAATTCTACAGCCTGATTCCATGAGGCTAGATGATCAGATTAATTCCTCTGGCATTAGCAAACATCTCATTACAAAAAAAGAAAAATGAAAAGACCAAGAAATTAAGAGCATAATTTTTGCACACTATTCCCTTGAAAAACAAAACAAAACAAAAATACCAAGCACATCCCCTATTATATCTCAACAGGATATCCATCTGGAAAGTCTTAACCTTCCAGATGCTTTCCCTTACTATTTCATTGTCCGGCTAATCTCTGCAACTACCCCAGGGGGAAAACAAAACACTGCACAATTTACTGTTGGGCTAACATTTTGAAGGAAGGACAATACAAAAGAAATATACTCTGGACAACAGTCAGTTTCAATATTACAATTCTAAGAAGCAGAAAAACAGAAGTGGATCAATTTGAATAAGACTGAATGCAAAAATGTATCAAAATAAATTAATGAAAACAAAAAGCATCTTACAGGACACAATAGTAAAGGGCATTTGCAAAAAAATAAAAATCACAAATCAGCAAGGAAGCTTACCATCCTCTTCCCCTCAAACAATCGAAGTTTTATCACATTAATGTGGTCAAACCTTCAGACAACTATCTTTTTATTTTTACATAGAAATATGAAGTCAATTAAACCAAACTACTACTACAGTGTTTTAGGGAGGTCCACCAAATGTTCTCCCCAGGCTTCAGTAGAATGGCAAGGTTTCTTCTTACCAGGAGTCACCTGCACACTAAAGAACCTTGCAAGCCTGTCAGTGAAGCAAGAGATAGTAATTTTATTAAGTTGCAGAAGGTTTGGACAGATTTGTAACTGAAGCCCTTTAAACTTGAAAGTCAGATCTCCTAGTCAGTCACATGAAATGCTAGGGCTTTGAGTAGTTCAGCTATCTATTTGGACTCCTTTTGGTTCCACTGGAACTGTGCGGCTAGAAACAATATCGCCCGTTGCAACTGAAACAGACTGAATGGGTGGTCTGGTGCAAAGAGAACCTTCCCAAGGAGTTAACACAGTTCTCACAATAAACAGCTCTACCAGGTACCTGACAAAGGATGAGTTTTACTGTTACCAACTTCTTGTGTTTGGTTGGTTTTAAGTGTGATTGAATTTACATAGCACCTCTTTCCAACCTCAAGGTCCACTATAACAGTGCACACAAGCAAAGGGTTGATTTAAAATACAACTAAAGTAATAATATACTTCTGGTATATAAATGCAAAAAGACCCTGATCAAGGAACAAAGAAAAAGCATTTGGTTTTACATGGCTCCATTCTCTCACTGTTTGACTATTTTCCATGCTCAAAAAACCCTTCTGAAGATAGCAGCATGCAACTTGCAGAACATGCTCATACCCTACATGAAAGTTTCCATGTCCCCAGCATCCTCATCCCACTTCGGCTTTACAAACTGTCTTGCTTGTCAGCTGCTGAAAATTTGAAAATCTGGACAGATATAGGCAAACCAAGAGGATACAGAAGAAACCAGTAAGAATTCATATCGGTTTATCCTATTAGGCCAGGAGTACATTTCACATCAGCTTATGCATAAACTAAGTACCCAATGGCCAACTTAATACTTGGATATTATTGAATATTAGATATTGTCTTGGATATTGTTCCCGAATTCTCTAGTACTGCTTGGTTCTCCTTTTTGCCAGTTCCTTACTAGACACAGACAGCTATTAGATCCAATTCAAATGAGTACATTACTCCAATTGCAAGATGGTAGCAAAATTATTTAAGGCTTCATCTATGCTATAAATTGTAGCATTATAAAAGATTTGAGGGTGTTTTCAAAGCACACTACTTCATTCTTTCCAGTCGTAAATGTTACCTAAAAAACTCCTTACACCAGCGGAGTACATAAGTAAAATCTTTGCACAAAGTTCACATAACAAAATAAAATGTAGGAGTTCAAACTTCTTTTATCCTCCCATGTTGGAAGCATCACATACACACATGTTCCAAGAAGTGAAGCAATACATGGAAAACTACTCTAAGTTACTATGAATTTCTGTACACCATAAATCTTTCCTCCAGATATGGAAAATATTTCAGTCATAATTCCTATCTGCAAATATACAAAGTCTGAGATTTTAAAAATGAAGCCATTTGAGTTGTCACAACATGATCATAATCTTGAAAGTGTCTTGACTGAAAAACTTCCTCCTTTACAGAGCACTCAGATAACTCAAAAGAAAGAATATGTATTCATGAAACCTTACAAAAAGAAAAGCATCTTCTAACTTCTATTAAGAATATAGGCCAAAATCCCCTGCTTTTTTTTTTTAAGTTGTAAGCAACTGTTATAAATTTAGAAATGCTGTATTTCAGTAGAGCTAGAGAAGACAAGTTCATTTGCTGTAGTAACATTTACTACAGACATATTTTCATTTGCTATAGCATCACACTCTACTGCACTAGTAGCGATATAGTAAGACAGAACTACTTGCATTTCTCACCACTGTTATTTTGTCTCATAGGTTTTCCAAAGATCTATGTTCATAAAATGTTTGTCAAAATGCACTCACACATAGCACCAAGCAAAGAGGAGATGAGAGACAGATGCTTCTGCATGTTAGTGGGCGGGATGGGAAAGAAGCTGTGGAAGCAGCTTTGCAGCCAATCCATTAGAGCTATTTTCTTTTTAACCACCTAACAGCAACTCACAAATTCACCCGAAATGCATTAAATCCTCTGCACTTATGAAATTATGTATTATTGAAGTCACAGCAGGGAAGCCAACTCAGTGTAGAGGACATAAAAGACTAGCTCTAGAGCAACTTTTTTCATTACATCATTATGGATAAAAAGCAAAGGTAACATTTTAATTTAGTGAGAAGGTGCACAGTCACAGAAGCAGCAAGGTAACAGCACTATTTGTATTTATTTCCAGAAGAAATTCCTATCCAGAAAAATTCCTCTCAGAAAGTTTTTCCACCTCAAAACCAGTAAAACTGATCAGCAATGGCTTAATCTCTTAGTTCCCTTCTCCAGCATCGTACATTTCTTCCACATACGCTACTCACATATTCAGCTACTCGAGCACACGGCTCTTGGAATAAGCTAGCTGTCTAAGATCTGAAACTTACTTCCATCCTTTATAGATTCTATCACTGCAACATTTACTACTGTAAAACTGAGGCTGTAGTAAAGCTTGCAAGTTAGAGAAATAAATTCTATATTTCCAAATTTTTTCTCTGCTTTAGATTGCTTACCTTAACATAGGCCATTACTGGTTGCAGTATTTGTCGAAAGTACACAAAGTTGCAAATTCTACCAACCTATATTCACATATGCCAACTGCACATATATACACTGCAGGTACAGTACATGTGTATCTTACTAGTGTTCCAATATATCAAAGAAAAAAATGGAAGACATTTCTGTGTAGTATCACCATGCGACAGAACTAAGCGAGCTTAAAGTCCTTATCTAGCTTCATCTAAGCTACTGAAGGTGAAATCAGAGGTGAAATGCACACAACAAGAATGATTAAACCCATAAATGGTCAAAAATTATTTGTTTTATTACATGAATACAAGAGACTACAATCATACCGAACAGGCTATTATCAAATCTCTTCAATGACAAAGCCTTCTGTCAAAGAGGACAAATGAAAACAAGTGCATAAATCACAAGGACATGTGGCTTACAGCCATTATCCCAGAGGATTACAGAATATTTTTTGCATCCTCCCTCTCTGCTTTTAGTACCTCCACCTTTGTTTTAAAATTGTAGCTATTATTACCAGCGCTATCTGAAGACTAGGGTCCCCTATAGTTACGAATGGCAAATAGAAAAAACCCTCTCACTTGTTAAGAGAGAATCTAGGGTATGCTTTAAAGGTACACCCAGTAACCTTAGGATAAGAGCGTGTTTTTAATGAGTCCTGCCAGTCTTGTCCAACTGTGTAACGCTTTAATTATTGAGCACTATACTGGGCATTATGGACTGTGGTTGCCAGGTACCGCCAAAGACCCATGGTTTTGCCGTGCTAGCCACAGTGCAGATACCTAACAAAGAAACTATGCTTGTCCCAAGGTACTCACACAATCCAAAGGTACGATTAAGGAAAACAAGTGGCTAAACAGCCATAAAGCATAGAGGCATAGAAGCACAGAGGAAACTGGGCAAGCGTAGCAATCAGTGGTCACCACACATTTGGGGATGTAACAAGGCAGTAATCACTCTCAAATAACACCACTGGTTTCACTGAGAATATTCAGAACATTCATTACAGACTACAGTATGTAAACATCTCACAGTCTAACTCAAAATTAAGACTAGAGTCAAGGAAAATTGCTCAATTTATACATAGTACAAATTAGGATGCCACACAATATGAATCAGGATTTTAATCTGGACTCCGGATAAAATGAGAAATTGATGTGCTGTGCAACCCTAAGCAATTACAAGATTTCACCAAGTAGCCCACAAATCTTATATAGTCATCACGCCACCTCACCTCTGTTGAAATTACAGACATCACTACAGACACACACACGCTTCTCAATTTCTAAGAACACTTTTCAGAACACACTTTCATGAATAAATAAAAAAATCCCCGAACACCTAGCTTACCATCAACCTTTTTTTTTTGCAGTCAGTAACTGCAAACTTTTGATCTCAAGACAGCCCCTCTTTCCCAGAGACACATACACACATTTGATCCAAACTGTGGATCAAGACTTGATTAGTAAAAAAACTACAGCTCCAAAGTAAAAGGTGGGGTCCAAAAACTTGAACCAAACCAGAAGCGAGAGAGGCAGTGAGGAGGTGGAAGAGAAACATGAACATGCAGTTCTAATGTGCTAATACAAGAGCTTGGATACTGTTTATAAAACCAGAATGCTCTTCTTCCTGACTGCTAAACCGCTATTCTCTTAATGATGAGGAAGAAAGAAATTGGTTTAAAATCTTCAGTCTAAATTTCTGTTTCAAAATTATGGTACTTTGCAGCAAGGCAGATGCTGACTCAAGTAAAAAGCTTAGCAAAGCTGAGCAGTAATTAAGAGATTTCATTTACAACACAATTTCACATTTGCACAGGGGAAAATGTGCTTCTTATGACATGAAATTTCTCACAATACTGAAAAGACGCATGGAGATATAATACCATCTAAGTCCTTCATTTGTCCTGTGAAGTAAGCCATCACTTCTTATGGTAAGTAAATATGCACTTGAATAAAGACAACTATTGAAGGCAAAACTTAAGGGGTAATGAATACCACTCAGAGCCAAAGAAAACAGTTCCTGGAGCTTTTCAGGATCATGTGTTAAAGTCCTGTTCCAAAATTCAAGTCAACAGGTGTCATGCCATTACATTTCTATATAGGTAGATCAAGCCTCAATGGCTCTGCCATATGCCTAATACCATTTCCTAAATTGTATTTACAGAAATTAGATCTGTATCAGTTTACACCTTATTTCAAATCAGTGGTTTCAGTTTGTGAACACCTGAATATTTTACAGATGCACATGCAGATGGAAAAGTAACATATATGAGTCTGCATTTCCTAGTCAATCAAGAACTAAGAACCTTAGAAATTGTCTACAGATTTATTCTAAATAATTCCATAGGAGTTAAGGACCTTAAAGATGAGAATTTCCCATACTTATTTTCACCTCAAAGGAAGTTTTTCCTAATAGATCCAGAGCATTCACTAATTTTTAGTTTATTATATATAAACATGGGACAGACAGTTAGATGTGTTAGTGTTTTAATTAGGTTCTTGCAGAACTTCTTCCTCCCTTCTGTAGTTTAACTGTAGCAAGAAATTTTGTACTAACTGTGTCAATCCTGGATAGAGAATCTCTCCTTTATTTGAATATTTGGTGTTTTTAAATAAATATCTTAAGAATCAAAAACTTAATTCTACCTGTTAACTACAGACATGCAGGGAGAGGAAAGAAAAAACCCTAGAAGTATGACAGCATCTTGGACATTCAGCGATGCTTAGAGAGATGAATTAAATGCACTGAGAACATCGCAATCTCCATTCTAGATATAACAAGTAATCTCAGATCCACTTCTATGCCAGTCCTTTGCAAAGCAGCTTCTAGAATACAGATCCTCATCTGCATCAAAAAGCTACTCCTGAGCCACAGAATTAGAGCAAAACCTCTCATATCTATATTTGTGTTCTGCCAGCAAAACAAGCAAGCCCAAAATTCTTAAAATCACAGCATCCCCTCCAGTTTTCACACCAAGTATAAGCCATGACAAGAACATCTTGAATGAAAATTAGTTCTAAATGAAAGCAAGAAAACTTAGCACCTTTCTGGTGCATTACATCTTTCGAAAACACTTTGCAAATATTAACGTCCCAAGATATAAATGAACCATCGTTTCAGTGAAAGGAAGCCAGAAAAGAGAGTGCAGAATTTGGTAGCAAAATGGAAGGATGGTTGGCTGATACTTCAGTTTTGTATACTGTAGTTTGATTCCCATCTTAGTGACACATCAAAATGGGTTCTGCAGTACTAGAACAGCAAAGCAATACTACATTAGTGTATATCGAGAGATGTTGGTAGACCTGAGTTACCTTCAACACTAATATAAATAAAAATTCCTGTTGCTTTTCTTAAATTAAGACTGCAATTTTCTTTTATTCTATATCATCATAAGAAGAGTTTTAACCACTTTATTGAGAATAAAGTGGTTTTCCTTTGCAGTTGTCGTTATTGCATTTCCAAAGGCACATATGCCCAGCACAGTCAAGATCCTAGACACAAAGCTGCAATTTGTGTAAGTTTGTCCATTACACGCCCTGCTCAATTCCATTTTCTTTTTTTGTTGTGCTTTGTTGCTATTTAGCCACAGCTAACAGGAAAGACTTATGCAGAAGGATTCACCACAAAGCATTATCTGCTACATTCATGTTCATTTAGGGTGTTTAATACTACTAACATAGATCAGTGCCGGGATCTCTACTGAGAACTCCACGCCATCCAGAAGCATCACTATATGCTTGCCAGTATTCCCCCACAGCAAACACTGGTAGCTGATGGATGGAGAGCCAATCTCAAAGAGCATGACCCTGACAGATCCTCATTGATATTGGTTAGTACCTCACTTACTCCACTATTAGTAGCACTGATTTCAGCGAGACAGCTCATACGAAAACTAAAGCAAGAACGTCAAAGTTTTTCACTTTGGTATTTAATGTTCAGCTCGTTAAGGGCCCAGCTTGAAGCCCTGTGAACGTGGCAGAAACATTCCCTCTGGGTTTTCAGTAGGGCCTTGAAATTGATAGAGAAAGGAATAGAAGGTAGTTAAGAACAAGGAGCACAGGTTTCATGTCCTCCCATTGTTCAGCCTAGTTTAGCAGGCTTGGTTACTTGTGGCAATTTGCACTAGATTACCACAGTCAACTCAGGTAAGAGTTCCAGTCAGGAAAAAAAGCATGGAAGCTGGCTGCCAGGTCAACATTTGAGGAGAATACCTAACTGAAAACATTAGAGGGTATCATCTAACAATCTCCTTGGCTAAAAGCAGAGAGGATTCGGTAATAGACTTGAGACAACCCGAAAGATTAGAGGGAGATTTCTCACTACAAAGATTGAAGTCAGCATTACAAACAGCTCCTGAAAACGCTTCTCACTCTTAATAATGTTATCTCTGGCCTGCTAGAATACTGGGGCTCAATCCACTAAAACTTCACCAGAAATTCCATTTCACTCGGATTAATCAAAGATACTGAGTCCTAAAAATGATAGCTGTGCCTGACTCAAAGCAGACCAAATAGAACGAGTTCTTGCCGATCAAAAAAGTTGTATCACAACCTCAGATATGCCCAGTGAATACAGGTAAAGAAACAGACACAAAAACACAAGGGAACTTGGATTTCTTGCTATCTGTGATGAACGACTCCATTCCTGTCATGTTCGATGCATTTCACCTTCACNCCGATCAAAAAAGTTGTATCACAACCTCAGATATGCCCAGTGAATACAGGTAAAGAAACAGACACAAAAACACAAGGGAACTTGGATTTCTTGCTATCTGTGATGAATGACTCCATTCCTGTCATGTTAGATGCATTTCACCTTCATAAATTACCATCGCACGGAAGGTGCAGTGGGATCTGTCTCCATTCTGCTAACGGTTTCTGTTCGGTTAGTCAAAAAAAATGGTGTTATATACTACTGTAAGATTTTATGTTAGCACTTTCAAGTCAAATATAAGAATGTACTTAAAATACCACATCAATTAAAAAACAATGTAACCTGACAGCGAAAACCAGTTGTGTTCCAGAACTACAGTGAACTTTTTCAGAACTGTCCCATATCGCTGCTTCCAGTGGATCACAACACAGGAATATAGATTTTATTTTTTCCAAAGACATTTTACCAAACAAAACCATCAATAAATAAGCCAGTATTACTCAAATGACAAATTACTGAGATTAAAAGTACATTTAAAAAAAATCAAAAAAGGAAAGTACAAACTATCAGTTTTCAAACACTTCAGCACACTCTTACTTCTGTATTTTGTAAGATCTTTTGGCCGGGAATGGTTTCTCGCTTTGGGAATTTCTGACACCTCAGCTATGTTGGTTGACAGTGTGAAGAGTGACTGTTGATTGACGTAAGCTGGCTAGCAGAAGCTGCCACAGTAGTCACAGCTATATTGGCAAAAACAGTGCTTTTATCTGAATTGCTTCCATCATTTGTGGATTTTTTTTTTGCATGAATAAACGTGAAGTTAATAAACCCAAGGAATTAGAGATCTGTGAGCAGTTTCATGGCTATGATCTTTTTGGGATGATGGAGACATGGTGGGATGGCTTGCATGACTAGAGTGCTGCAACAGAGGAATACAGGCTCTTTAGGAAGAACACGTCGGAAAGACAAGGAGGTGGAGTCGCCCTTTGAGAGAGCAGCTGGAACGCACAGACCTTTGCCTAGGCATGGACGATGAGCTAACTGAGAGCTTACAGGTGAGGATTAAGGAGCAGATCAGTATGGATGACATTGTAGTGGGCATCTGCTATAGGCCATCTGACCAGGAAGAACAAGCGGATGAGGCCCTCTATAGACAGGTAAAAGCAACCTCACATTCACAGGCCCTAGTCCTCACAGGGGACTAAACCACCCTGATCTCTGCAGGAAGCACAACACAGCCAGGGATAAGCAATCCAGTGCGTTCCTCAAGAGCACTGATGGCAAATTCCTGACCCAAGTGATAGAGAAGCCAACAGTAAGAGGTGCTGTGCTGGACCTTATACTTACAAACAAGGAAGGGACATGAAGGCCAAAGGCAGGCCTAAGTTGCTGTGACCATGGTGGTGTTCAGGATCCTGTGAGGAGGGCAAGAAACAAGATCACAGCCCTGGACTTCAGGATACCAGACTTAGGTCTCTTCAGGGATCTGCTTTTGAGAGTGCCACGGGATAGGGCCCTGGATGGAAGAGGGGTCCAGGAAAGCTTCTTGATACTCAAGAGATCACCTCCTCCAAGCTCAAGAGCCGTTCATCCCAACAAGCAGGAAGACAGCCAAAAATGCCAGGAGGCCTACATGGATGAACAAGGTGATCCTGGCAAAACTCGAACACAAAGAGAAAGTATACAAAAGGTGGAAGCAGGGACAGGTAACCTGGGAGGAATACAGAGACACTGCCTAAGCATGCAGAAATGCAGTCAGGAAAGCCAGAGCCCTCAGGTGATGGATGTCAAAAATAAGTATCTGAAGGGAGGGTATAAAGAGGATCGAGCCAGATCCTTCTCAGTGGTGTTTGGTCACACGAAAAGAGGCCATGGGCACAAACTGAAACACAGGATGTTCCCTCCGAACATCAGGAAATGCTTTTTTACTGTGAGGGTGACTGGGCAATGGCACAGGTTGCCCAGAGAGGAGACTCCATCCTTGGAGACATTCAAAAGTCATCTGGACATAGTCTTGCAACACCCTGCTCTAGGTGGCCCTGCCTGAGAAAGAAGTGTGGACCAGATGACCCCCAGAGGTCCCTTCCAACCTCAACCATTCTGTGATTCCCTGAAAGCACTGCTGTGGTAGAAAACTTCCAGTCGCACACCAGTGTTTACTAGATTGCTGTTTCATACTAGCCTTCCTATTCCATAAAGTACCCTTAAGGTACACACAAAGTCTGTGTGTTTGTGCTTTACCCAGCATGAAGGGAGCCCCTCTCTCAAACAAGGCCTCTAGGCATTTTAGTAACATGAATAAATAACTGCTTTCTATACTAAATTTGCAATTCCACTATTTCAACCAGAAAAATCAAGATGTTTTCTGAAATCATATTACCTTCATATAGCGACTTAAAATATGAAAGTCTAGGAGAAAAGGAAAAGAAAGGCGAAAAAGAAAAAAAAATTTAAAAATCAAGCTTGGGTCTTTCTTAATAGACCAATGTCCAACTGCAGGACAAATTAAACTGAGGAACAAAATCCAAACACAGAAAATAAAATATACTGCAAAATTAATTATTTCAGCGAATTCTTGATACTAACTGCAGATCCAGAAACCTTTGTTGCCAATATACAATACCATATTTTTTAGTCTGAGAACAGAAAGGGAAGCACCTCACCTACGAAAAATTTGAAGAGCTTTAGGACAAAAAGGAGGACGTCTGAAAAATTTGTTTTGCATCCCACTACGCCACCTTCAGACACCTGTTGAATATGGATTTACCCCAGTGCTGTTTTTCTTCTTCACTTCTCTCCTCCCCTTCACCCTTAAATTCACCCAGCAGCACAGTGGGATACATGCCACACAAACGTGGCAGTAGCCTTCTATTAAGACAGATGCTGTGCCTGCCCCTGTTTACCACTGGTCAAAACTGATATAAAACGTCATCAATAAAAGTGCTGCATTTTTAACACAGTCAGCAAGTGTCAATAATTCATTGGAGACTCTGGTATCCTTAACGTTCATTTGGGGTGACTTCTGCTAAGTGGCAGTGGCCTGTGCCAGTTTCCCTCTCCACATTGCTAGCACCACCTGGCCATAGATAAAAGTCCATACATTTAAAGAACACTAGCCTACAACCATTAAAGACCAAGATATATTTATTTACTTCTTCAAGTATTTTCCTATTTCCTTTTTTAAATGTTGTACCATTTTCTATTTTTGAGAAGTAAAACACACTCCTTTCTCCCTTTGGTCACAGCACTGCCTCTAAATCAACAAAGAGTATCTGTAAATTCTACTATAATGAGTTTATTTTGTCATTTATCCAGTTGTCAATTAACTTTGTTTGTTGTTTGTTTTAAGATGCACATATACTCTGTACATTTACATAAAAATAACTCTTATATGCAGAGTATCATCAGGGACTTGGTTTTATCATATAAGGCACAACTATATTAAGCAATTGTTCTTGCTAAAGACAGTGGTGTTTTCACGTGCTTAAAGCACAGGACAGCGACTCTTCCCAGAAATCAGAGCTTTGCTCTTTGCTTTTTTTACTAACCACTTAGGCAACTTTGCTCAAATCACTTCACCTGCAGTGCACCAGTTTATCTTCCTACAGTGTCATTTTCCTCACTCTAACCTGCTCTGTAAAGCATTCAAGAACCTATAGATTTATTTCGACAACATGCCTAAGACTAGAGAATTGGCAAAGTTATTCTGCATATGAAAAGTACTGTCATCAGTTTCAGTTCCTTACATACTAGTGGCATAATATTACTATTTTTGCTCATCTTGATGAAGAAAAAATGGTAGGAACATCTTTCTTCTCAGCCCGTTCACCAACTGTGCACAGTTAGTCACATAGCAATTGTAACATATATCAAGATCTAAGCTTACTGAACAGTATTTCAGATGTTTCTAGTATATGATGCAGTTTGATACACCTCAGGTGCCAGGTGTCAGCACTGGCATGAGAGCAGTGACCACTGGCAGTAGGAACAAGTTGAGATTTTACGTCCAACTGCCCTAGTGGAGCATGCAAGAGCAAGAAGCAAGGCTCTGGGTACCAACAGTAGAGATATAAATTCCAAGATGGATAACCACATCACAAGGCAGTACTGTGCATGGTTCTCCACTGTCCAAACCAGCTAGAAAGTGATCTGACTTTGGCCGTGAAGGAATCATTCCCAAATAAATGCCTTCATCTGGAAAGCAGGTGTTCAAATGATGAAGGATAAGCATCACTAATCTAAACAACATGAGTTTGAATGACTGTAAAAGTTTGCTAGAAGCCGGTATTTTAATCTAGCAGCCTTTAATCTGCACTAGCATTATAGTGAGTACAAGAGAAAAGCAAGACAGACTGCAATGTTTTGAAGGAAATGCAGTAACTTAAACCACCGTTGGTATACTCTCCCCTCAGATGTCCTCAGGCCTGAGGTCTGAAAGCAAGTATGGAAGGATGTGAATTTATTCTTATACACGTGGCTTTTTTCTTAAAGTCATCTAACCTGTAAGACGATTGCTGGACAATCTGTTGAAGACAGCTGCATCTCAAATGTTCTCAGCTTGTACATTTTATTGTTGCTCTCTGAGGTGATAGCATAGACCAAATTATCGGCTTGGTTGCATTCTGCATAGTAGTCTGAAAAGTCTGGTATAAAATCAACAACATAGAGTAGAAAAGCCTCCCCTTCCTGCCCATCACCAAATGGTTTGTTTCAGCCACTAGCAGGTCCTGTCTTCCAGTAGACTCTATCAGTACTGATCTTTTCCACTCTTTCTCCATTTGTAGCACCCTGCATTTTATCAACATAAATCTAAAAGAAGGAAGAGATCCCAAATGATAAGCTTCTACCATTTCTTTAAACTGATAGTTTTTTGCTTTGTGGAAGTTAACGTCAACATGCAACTTTCCTAGCACTAAAAATTGTTTCCGACATCATCATCTACTGATTTTAACTACTCGGAAAAGTCACTGAAGAGGAACAGATTTCTCATAAATGTAGTTCATATTACAGAGCTCTGGAAGACCAAGATCAAGGACATAAGTTATAAAGTATTCCAATAATAACAACAGAAAATGTCCACCTTTACAGGGATCTCATTCTTCAATGCTCCAAACCTCTATTTTGATAAAACAGCATCTAGTTGTAAAGTATACTCAACACTGGAAAACCCAAAAATACAGACAATTGTACCTTTTTAAAGCAGTAGGAACCATTTTTATCTTATTTAAGAATTCTCAAGCACGTCAGCCAATATTTTATCTCAGAAGACTTGTCTTACATGAATGATAACCTCCCTGTGTTTAAGTCTGAGTCACACTCTAGAACAAGTCTTAGGACTGAAAAAAGATGAGACTACAGAAATACAGAATTTAACTGGTGCTTGCAGAGCCTCAGAGTTAATATCAGTTAATTTTCTATTAAAAACAGAAGACTAGGACTCCCTTCTGTTAGAAAACAAATGAAAGCTAATATTCTTAAGAACAACATGATCTAAAGAACATATATTTGGGGATTTAATAATGCTAAAATGGTTGATTTTCATTTCTTATTTCTATCCAGTGGTATACACCTTTCTAGTACCTTCGACCTGAAAAATATTGAATTAAGCAGATTCATATATTGAAGTCCAGTAATTTCTGAACATAAATTCCATCTGCAGTATCGATTAGCAGCAGCATTAACTGAAGACAAAAGGGAAAACAGTCACCAAGGGAATTTAGTACTGAGGTGACTGAGATTCAGGGGCAGAGCAGGGGAGTCAGAGAGAGTAGGAAAGTGAAACCTAGCCAGGAAGAGCTGAGTTAAGAAGCCTGAGTATCAGTTGGAAACTTTATCTCATTTAAACACTTGACAATTCTTCTTGCTCCCCCATTTCACCATTCAAGAACAATTTTTATTCCAGGATGAGAAGCATTCTTTCCTCCAAATAGACAAATTCGTTTCCAACTCCCTAAACAAGTACAGAAGTCCATCTGGAAATTGTAAGAAAACAAAAACTTTCACATTTATAAAATAAATAAATAAATAAATACATCAAATTCCACAATTTCTTTCCATCACTTCTCTGGACTTTCTTTCCTCTTCCTCCCTCCCAAAACAAAATCTTTCATTCTTCTTCTCTGTGTTTAAATGAAGATTGCTACATAACATAGTTTTCTAGTTTTCTCGTAGTCCTAAGTCTTAGTTGTCAGATGCCTACCAGGAGATAAAATCCAAACGCTAATGATACAACTGATATTATGGCATTTTGCATGTAAATATTACATTCTGGGATAAACTTTAGAGGAACTATTGAAAGCTGCAACTGAAAGCAACAGTTCAAGCTCAATGGAAATTTTAGCAGCAGAAAACTTCCGGTGAAAGAAGCAGGAGGGTGCTTAAATTTTTTTTTTTTTTTTTTTTTGCTGAACAGAAACTTTCTTGTAAAGGTGTATCAGCGCCAGACCGTGAAAGCAGGTTTAAACTGATATGGGTATTGGCCTTCTGATTTAAGAAAACTGTGGTTCTGGTGTTAGCACTACTACTTGCAGTTTTGACAAACAACAGTACACCAAAAATTGTTACAATTTCTATCATTTTCACAGATACCTGGGAAAACAGTAAAGCCAGCCACTGCTTATTGATGTGACCCTGGACTAGCTGCCCTTCAGGCAGCATGCATAGGGACTGGGTCAATATGTGCAACTATTCCCTGAGGACAGAAAATTTGTATAGACATGGAATAACAGAAATGAGTCATCAATACTCCCAAATGCATGGGAGAAGACTGGAGGGGTGGTGGTATCTATCTCCTCATAACACTGGTCAAGAGATTGGAGGCATAGCGAGAGGGAACTCTATCCTTAAAAAGTCATCTATTTCTTTTTATTATTTTCAAGTGCACCTATCTTATGTGAAGAAGACTGCATTGTGCCTGCACCGTGCCTGCACCATCTGAGATTTCCAGTTTCCTCCATCACCGGGCTTTGTGATTAGGCTTTTTGATCTAGCATTGGATAGACATTGCTAGGGTTCTTCTCACCAATTTTAAGTGTAGCTTCTACCCAGTTAACTCCACTGTTGTGGAAATAGTAGCTATACCCCAGAAAGAAGAGTGATGTGGATACTACTGTAAACATTGCTAGATCAGACTTGGTCTGATCCACAGATTAAAACACGTAATGGAACTATTTCACACAGTTTGCTTCTAATTCTGACACAGATGGCACTTAAACAAGGATTCCAGCCTTGGCAGTTTTCCTTCAAAGTCAGTGCCAAGGCCAGGATAATCCTTTCTAGCAATTTTCTCCTTGATTTTTGAGCCACCACCTTCCATATAAAATAGAATTTGTTATCTGCTACTCCCCTTCTACAGCCACGCACTGAACAAGCTTTGACAAGACACAGGAAAGATCTTCAAATACTAAGCCAAGTGAAATCAAAGAGATTCATGAATCCCTACAAGGTACAAAGTTCTTAACCCTTATCTTCAGGTGAGTGTAACACAAGGAAAAGAAAATTAGTGATCCAATGAAAAAAAAAAAAGGAAAAGTAAAATTACCTTCCGTGATGGTAAGTTCTGAATCTCCAGCTCTTAAAATATGCCAAGTGTAAGATAGTGAATAAGGATTGGTTTTTAAAGCCAGTATTCACTACAAAATGAAAGATGAGACAAACCCAGACAACTAACAGAGCAAAAATAGTGCATGTGCCTCATGTGTGTATGTTTTCTTACACAGAACTACTTTTCAGAAAGTTCTTTAGCCACAGAATTAGGCAAGTAACCAATAGAGCTAACTCCGGAGAGAATGGAGACAAACTCATGAAGAATAATCAACTGGAAACCTGCATTGGACATTGTGTCCTCTTCTCACACAAGTCTTCATATTAATGTTATCAGCACACACAGGTTATAGGAAAAACACATACACCAGAAATCTCGTATCCTTAAAATAGGTATTTTTTTTAATTTGTTCTCATGCAGATGAAAGGTCTTCAATCAAAGCTGGCAAAAGCTCGTTAACATAGGCTTTCATACAAGACAGACAAAAGAAAAAAAAGGGAAAGCCCTTCTGGATCTAGACAAGCACTTCCATCAACATCGACAGGAGTTTGCATGTAGATCAAGTTTAGCGTATAGTGCAAAGACTTTGTAGTCAGGTTATGAATTTCACCCATTATTCGCCTTTGTAACAGTTTATAAACACCGGGCAAAATGGCTTAGGTTTTGTTGGTTTGGTCTATGTGTGTGTTTGTTTTTTCAAGATAGTTCTTACAAAGGCACACATACAAAGAGGAAATCAGACAGAGGATGAAACAGGGAGTATTCCAGTAAGGTCTATTGAAAAATGATCCTTTCTTCCAGGTGAAAACAAAAAATACACATTTGAGCCAGAAATATTCACATGAGTAATAGTTTGGAGGATTGTTCCTTCAAAATCATTATATTTAAGAACACTTCAGCTCAGCAATTTAAGTGCACATGGGAGATGCTTAGTTTTATCAGTTTTCTTAAATAATTCATTCAGGAAGAATGCTACTTTTGCTAATATTAAGTCCTACACACTGAAATTTCAGATCAAGCCTCTGACAGATCTTAATGTTGCCAACAGACATGCAGTCATTCACCACTGCTCTGCACTTTGGCTTTCTGAGGACTGTGCTTTGGAATTCCTGTAGGTGTAATAGCTGGCACAGGGAATTCAACATATTAGTAATACTATTTTCAGTGCTTCTTCAAAGAAAAACAGGGCATGTTTCTGCAGACCTAAGAAAACTTAAAATCTTTTTGTCATCTAAACAGAGAGGAAAAGAAGTTGTGATGCATATTTCAGATATTAAAAAAAAAAAATGTTTTGCTACCTATTGCCATCCAAATACCGCCAAGCTATGCTTTCCTCACCAGCAACTGAGAAGAGGGTATGTACTTTGAACAGGAAAGATGCCACACACAACATAAATCAAAACTGTGAGAATTAAACACCAACAGCATGGAGAAAATGAACTTGCTATCACAGCTGGCAATTAAAAGACAAAAAAAAAATCATAACCAACCTACCAATCCAATTATCCATCAGAGACTCTGCAGTTACTGCGGCTTCTACATGACTTGCAGCCTTACTGATCAAGGCCGTCACAGGACACCTAAGCATTAAGAATTTCACATCTCCAACTCAGAATACTTATCAGCAATTTGCAGTTTTCAAGAAGCCTAGGGATATCTGTTCCACCTTGGTCATTTCTCCGTTTTAAAAAACTGCAACAAAGTGAGGATGTTCTGGGGGGTGGGGCAGGGTTTGTTGTTAACTTGTTCTGTTCTTATAAGTAAACTAACCTCGGATAACCTATCTCCACTTGCAGCAGGGAGCAGAAGGACTTTGTTAGAAGATCCCCCCTGCCCTGAACTCAACACCTGAGTTTATACATGCGATTTTTCCTCTAAGGTTACAGTATAATGATGGAGCTCTGTAAGGTCAGAAAAAGAAAAGCCTTCATTTCACAGGTCTTATTACAATAGTCTGTGCATTTTCATCACTGGATGGGGAAAAAAAACAACCCAAACTAGTCCCCCTAGTGTACCTTTGCAGTAGGAGTCTAAAGAATATGTGGCAAATCACTACCCTCTCTTTTTCTGTGAAGCTAGCTTTTTTTTTTTCTCTTTAGTCGAAGACATAACCACTTACAGGAACCGCAGGGAAACTAGGCAACCTCTCAAACCATTTATCTAATTTCCTGCTGTTTCTATTTCTGAACAAGTTAAAAAAATTAATGCTGTACAAAGAAAATTAATCTGTATCCAGAAAACTTAATCAAATAAAATGTGCTGACCTGTTGGCAATTGCCAGGTCTGGTTTTAGCATAGTACTTTGTTTAGCCCCGTGCTTTCTGTTCCTTCTAGCATTGAAATTGTGTTAAAAAAAGCTAACAACGTCTAAGACATTTGATTCATTGTCATTTCCATCCTGGCATCCATACCTTCCAGAATACATAAATGACAATCGATGCTGTGAAAATGTTTCCTGTGGTAATTTTAAAAGTCCTGTAAAAACCAAGCACAAAACACACACAGAAAGGTAAAACCTTATAACAACTGTTCAGAAGCCTCCACAGCCTAATTTTTGGCTAAAAAAAATGCACTTTGGAAAAAAGTAGGTTTCATTTGCTGTCTAGCAGTACCTCTGTTCCAAGTTGAACAAAGCAGAAGACATTGCACCCAGGTGAAATCACAAATAAAGATCACTTGTCTGATGCACTACAAAGAAGAGAAATCACTTGTTTTCTAAAAACAAAACTGGGCACAGCGGAAGACCGAGAACTCTCTCCAAAAAGTGTTACATAATGCGCTGTCAAACTTCACGTCACCTCCACAGGCCGCAAGTTGCTATTCCCCTCACCCCCGTCGCGAGCAGAGATAAATGATCTAAATGACACGGTTCTCGGACAGGAGGCGATAGCAGAAACCTTCCCAGAAGAGAGCTTCCTGGGCTGAAGGCTTGCTGGGGAGGCTGGAGGAGGATGGCGACACCACCCTCCCCGCCTCAGCGTCCCAGCGAAACTCCAGCTTCGCCCCGAGCCGGCCGGCAGGTCCCGTTCAGGCGGGCTGCCTCTCGGAGCAGGCACGCCGAGGGGCAAGGCGTTCGCGACCCACGGTGTGACACCCTGCCACCCGCCCGGCAGCAGCCCCCAAGCCCCTGACTCTGCCGGACTCCTCAGCGCAGCCGGCGGTACTTGGCGGGACGGCGGCCCCGTCCCCCCCCCGTCCCACGGCTGGAGCCGTTCCCGAGGAGCGGGAACGCATCCTGCGCGGGCAGGAGCGTGGGGCGCGGTGTAAACAAGCGCCGGGGCGGACTCGGCAGGGGAGCGGGGCGCGAGCCAGGCGGGGTAACCTCCCTCGGTGGGGGGACGGGGGGGATGTGCCCCGTCGTGCCGGAGGAGCGAGAAGCGTGCCTCCGCCTGGGCACCTCTGCAACTCCAGACCTGCCGGGGATGAAAACCCAGGAGACAGAACGGCCACCCCAGCCCTACCGGACTCGCATGCCTCCTCCTCCCCCGGGCTGCTGGAAGGGAGACACTCACCGATTGTTTCCTGCCCTCCCCCGCCCTTCGCCTCCAAGAGCAGCGGCGACCCGACGAGGCACTCACCTTCCCCGGGTGGCTCCCGGGCCGCCGGGACGGGCGCTCGGCGCCCGCCTCTCCGCGCAGGCAAGCGGTCCTTTCCCCTCCTTCGCTCCAGGCGGGCAGCTCCAGCTCCGTCCCCGCAGTCCGGCGCTTCGGAGGTGTCAACCGGCGGGTCCCAGCCGGGGCGGCACAGGCGGCTCCACTCTCCGCGGGACAAGCAGCTCCTGGCGGCGGGGGGCGAGGTCCCCACTCTTCCCGGGATGCGCCGCCGAGGTGGCTGCGTCCTCCTCCGCCCAGCTCTCTCTCCAAGGCCTGCCCGCTCCCTGCCTCGCTCTGTCCTGAGGTGCAGACCGGCCCGACCTTCCGTCCCGCTCGCCTTCCCCTGCCCCTCTCCCCGGCGGCGAGCCGCGCGGCGCACAGGCCCCGCCGGCGGTCAGAAGGACCCGGGGGCGACGGGGGATTCCGGCCCGGCCTCCCGTCCTCTCCCCGGGGCCTGGCGCACACTCTCCGTGGGGAGAGGAGGCCCTGCCCCGGCCTGGCGAGCGGCGAGCAGCCCCGGGAAGGTCACCGGCACCGCGGAGCCGAGCACGGAGAGGTGCCCTCCGGCACCGCCGCGGCCGTTGCTACTGCTGCCGGCCCGGCCTCAGCGGCCGCTGGGTGCCGCGCTCCGCTCGGGCTTGCTCCGTGCCGGTGCCCGGCGGCCGCCTCCGAGACTGAGTGCCAGGCTGCCCCCTTCCCCTTCCTTCCTTCCTTGCCTCCCGCCCCTTCCCCGCTGCCAGCCGTCCCCCGCCGGGTCCCTC